>CM055899.1:38231019-38831019 GCA_029582155.1 Panopea generosa
CGCGTATTGGCTTCTGCAAAGTGATCAAGTATATCTTCGTATAACATCTCGTATTGGCTTCTGCAAAGTGATCAAGTATATCTGCGTATAACATCGCGTATTGGCTTCTGCAAAGTGATCAAGTATATCTTCGTATAACATCTCGTATTGGCTTTTCATTGTGATCAAGTATATCTACGCTTGACATTGCGTATTGGTTTCTGCATAGTGATCAAATAAATCTGCGTATAACATCGCATATTGGCCTCTGCATAGTAGTGACGTATATTTACATAAAACATCTCGTATTGGCATCTGCAAAGTTATCAAGCATATCTGCGTATAACATCGCGTACTGGCCTCTGCATTGTGATCAAGTATATCTGCGTATAACATCGCGTATTGGCTTCTGCATAGTGATCATATTTATCTGCGCATAACTTTGCGTATTGACCTCTGCATAGTGATCAGGCATATCTGTGTATATCATCGCGTACTGACCTCTGCATTGTGATCAAGTATATCTGCGTATAACATCGCGTATTGGCCTCTGCTTTGTGATCAAGCATATCTGCGTATAACATCGCGTACTGGCCTCTGCATTGTGATCAAGTATATCTGCGTATAACATCGCGTACTACCCTCTGCATTGTGATCAAGTATATCTGCGTATAACATCGCGTATTGGCTTCTGCATAGTGATCATATTTATCTGCGCATAACTTTGCGTATTGACCTCTGCATAGCGATCAAGCATATCTGTGTATAACATCGTGTACTGACCTCTGCATTGTGATCAAGTATATCTGCGTATAACATCGCGTATTGGCCTCTGCTTTGTGATCAAGCATATCTGCGTATAACATCGCGTATTGGCCTCTGCATAGTGATGAAGTATATCTGTGTATAACATCGCGTATTGGCCTATGCATAGTGATGAAGTATATCTGCGTATAACATCGTGTATTTCTTTCTATATTATATTTAGCTTATCATATCTGTCTTTAGCAATATACACACGTGTATGATGTCGTATGATGTCGTATTCATATGAGGAAATTCTTGTTGACCATGGTTCGCCTATTTAAGATTTTGGAGGAAGAGTGAAATTTATTGCACCAGGTGTGATATTTCTCTACAATTGATTCGTACCGATTCACCTTGCTGTCACTTTCTACTTTTATATGCAATGCATTTTTATGTTGATTGTTTCGCTGTGCCCTTTGAGCGCTGTTTATATAATAAAATTATGTTGTTTTTTTTTAATATTTCTTTCAAATTTAGTTAATTATGACACTTCGTCTGATCACGCGGTTTACTACATATATAGTTGATGTTTAAGACGGATTAGCTGTGCGCCGTTACTGGTTGACAAACAAAAATTATTACATGATTTATGTCGATCACACGATCTTCCTACGTCCACCTAAAGAATAAATTTTCATAAAACGTGGCGAATTTAATCGTCATTTTAAGTAATGTTTTGTGTAATATGGAAATGAATGTACCTGAAATGTGTATACTTCAGCTATCAAGAATAATTAATTAAATTCGACTGAATAAACAATATGAAATTAAATAGAAATAATGGCATATACAATTTGTTAAATTTTAGTTCATTGATGTGGTGTATTTTTAATAAGATAGTTTTAATGCATATAGTGTAGATATTTTACTAAAATTACATAGTATGTTGAATTGAAAAGTTTCTATTTATAAACTTATAATCAATAATTAACGTAACTAACATAATTTTATTTTTTTCTTCTAGTCCCATCTGTTCTCGGACATATAGAAAAGCATAATGAAAACAAAAAACATATCACAAAAACTTTCAGTCATTATTGCAGTGAGTACATTTAAGTCACTATTGCGCTAAGTCCTTTTATGTTACTTTTGTTGTAAGTTTCTCTAAGTCACTACTGAAGTGAGTCATTTTAAGTAGATATTTTATTCATTATTGCGTTGAGTTCGTTTAACTGTCATTATTGCAGTGAGTCCCTTTTAGTCACTATAACAGTGAGTCCCTTAAAGTCACTATTGCGTTGAGTCCCTTCATATCACTATTGCGGTTAGTCACCTTAAAGCATTATAACGGTGAATCCCTTTAACTGTCACCATTGCCGTGAGTCCATTTAAATCACTATTACGGTGAGTTCCTTTAAGTCACTTTTACGGTGAGTCACTTTAAATCACAGTTGCGGTGAGTCCCTTAAAGTCGTTTTTACCGTCAGTCCCTTTAAATAACTATTACTGTATGTCCCTTTAAGTCACTACTGCAGTGAGTCCCTTTAAATCACTACTGCGTTGAGTCCCTTTAAATCACTATTACGATGAGTCCCTTTAAGTCACTATTGCGATGAGTCCCTTTAAGTCACTATTCCGTTGAGTCCCTTAAAGTCTGTATTGCGGTGAGTCGCTTTCAATCATAATTGTGGTGTGTCTCTTTAAGTCACTACTGCGGTGAGTCCCTTTAAATCACTATATCCGTGATTCCCTTTAAAACGTTTTTACGGTCAATCCCTTTTATTCACTATGACGGTGAGTCCCTTTAAATCACTATTACGGTGAGTGCCTTTAAATCTCAATTGCCGTGAGTCCCTTTAAGTCCTAATTGCGTTGAGTCCCTTAAAGTCATTATTGCCGTCAGTCCCTTTAAATAACTATTACGGTGGGTCCCATTAAGTCACTACTGCGGTGAGTCCCTTTTAAAAAATATTACGGTGAGTCCCTTTAAGTCACTACTGCGGTTAGTCCCTTTAAGTGACTATTACGGTGAGTCCCTTTAAATCACTATTGCGGTGAGTCCCTTTAAATTACTTTTGCGGTGAGTTCCTTAAAGTAACTACTGCGGTTAGTCCCTTTAAATCACTAATACGGTGAGTCCCTTTAAATCACTATTGCGGTGAGTCCCTTTAAATTACTTTTGCGGTGAGTTCCTTAAAGTAACTACTGCGATGAGTCCCTTTAAATCACTATGTCGGTGATTCCCTTTAAGTCACTATTGCGATGAGTCCCTTTAAGTCACTACTGCGGTTAGTCCCTTTAAATCACTAATACGGTGAGTCCCTTTAAATCACTATTGCGGTGAGTCCCTTCAAATCACTTTTGCAGTGAGTTCCTTAAAGTAACTACTGCGATGAGTCCCTTTAAATCACTATTACGGTGAGTCCTTTTAAATCACTATTGCGGTGAGTCCCTTTAAGTCACTATTGCTGTGAGTCCCTTTAGGTCATTATTGCAGTGAGTCCCTTAAAGACATTATTGGCGTGAGTCCCTTTAAATCACTACTGCGATGAGTCCCATTAAGTCACTATTGCAGAAAGTCCCTTTAAGTTATTATTGCGGTGAATCCTTTTAATTCACTTTTGCGGTGAGTCTCTTTAAGTCACTATTGTAGTGAGTCCTTTAAAGTTACTATTGCGATGAGTCCGTTTTAGTCATTATTGCGGTGAGTCATTTTCAGTGAAATTGTTACACTAACTGACAACAGCTCGGTTTTTATGGCAGTTCAAAACAATATCATAAAAACAAAATGTTTTGGGTATCGTACACAGTTTACTTACATAATTATACGACACGTCTGTAGATAGCAAGAAACAATAAATACTAAATGAATTGAATTTATAAACATTTACTTGCAAAACACCTATCCCTTGTATCGGAAAGAAGATAAAATCACTATTGCGACGAGTCCCTTTGACTGTCACTATTGCAATGAGTCCCTCTAAGCCACTATTGCTGTGAGTCACTCTAAGTCATTTTTGCAGTGAGTCCTTCTTAGTCATTATTGCTTTTAATCACTTTAAGCCACTATTGCTGTGAGTCACTTTAAGTAACTACTGCGGTGAACCATTTTAACTATCGCTATTGCAGTGAGTCCCTCTAAGTCATTATTGCGGTGAGTTCCTTTAACTGTCACTATTGCAATGAGTCCTTCTAAGTCACTATTGCAGTGAGTCCCTCTAAGTCACGTTTGCAGTGAGTACCTCTAAGTCACTATTGCAGTGAGTCACTGTAAGTCACTATTGCAGTGAGTCCCTCTAAGTCACTATTGCAGTGAGTACCTCTAAGTCACTATGCAGTGAGTCCCTCTAAGTCACTATTGCAGTGAGTACATCTAAGTCACTATTGCAGTGAGTCACTTTAAGTAACTACTGCGGTGAACCATTTTAACTATCGCTATTGCAGTGAGTCCTTCTAAGACATTATTGCGGTGAGTCCCTTTAACTGTCACTATTGCAATGAGTCCTTCTAAGTCACTATTGAAGTGAGTCCCTCTAAGTCACGTTTGCAGTGAGTACCTCTAAGTCACTATTGCAGTGAGTCCCTCTAAGTCACTATTGCAGTGAGTACCTCTAAGTCACTATACAGTGAGTCCCTCTAAGTCACTATTGCAGTGAGTACCTCTAAGTCACTATTGCAGTGAGTCACTGTTAGTCACGATTGCAGTGAGTCCCTCTCAGTCACTATTGCCGTGAGTCCCTCTAAGTAACTTTTGCTGTGAATCCGTTAAGTCACGTTTGTGTTGATTCCTTTTAAGTCAATTTTGCGATGAGTCTCTTAAAATCACTATTGTCTCGAGTTCTTTTAAGTCACTACTGCAGTGAGTCCCCTTAACTGTCACTATTGCTGTGAGTCCCTTTAAATCACTATTGCGGTGAGTCCCTTTAAATCACTTTTGCGGTGAGTTCCTTAAAGTAACTACTGCGATGAGTCCCTTTAAATCACTATATCGGTGATTCCCTTTAAGTCACTATTGCGATGAGTCCCTTTAAGTCACTACTGCGGTTAGTCCCTTTAAATCACTAATACGGTGAGTCCCTTTAAATTACTATTGCGGTGAGTCCCTTCAAATCACTTTTGCAGTGAGTTCCTTAAAGTAACTGCTGCGATGAGTCCCTTTAAATCACTATATCGGTGATGCCCTTAAGTCACTATTGCGATGAGAACCTGTAAGTCACTATTACGGTGAGTCCTTTTAAATCACTATTGCGGTGAGTCCCTTTAAGTCACTATTGCTGTGAGTCCCTTTAGGTCATTATTGCAGTGAGTCCCTTAAAGACATTATTGGCGTGAGTCCCTTTAAATCACTACTGCGATGAGTCCCATTAAGTCACTATTGCAGAAAGTCCCTTTAAGTTATTATTGCGGTGAATCCTTTTAATTCACTTTTGCGGTGAGTCTCTTTAAGTCACTATTGTAGTGAGTCCTTTAAAGTTACTATTGCGATGAGTCCGTTTTAGTCATTATTGCGATGAGTCCGTTTTAGTCATTATTGCGGTGAGTCATTTTCAGTGAAATTGTTACACTAACTGACAACAGCTCGGTTTTTATGGCAGTTCAAAACAATATCATAAAAACAAAATGTTTTGGGTATCGTACACAGTTTACTTACATAATTATACGACACGTCTGTAGTTAGCAAGCACAATAAATACTAAATGAATTGAATTTATAAACATTTACTTGCAAAACACCTATCCCTTGTATCGGAATGAACCGATAAAAGAAGATAAAATCACTATTGCGACGAGTCCCTTTGACTGTCACTATTGCAATGAGTCCCTCTAAGCCACTATTGCTGTGAGTCACTTTAAGTAACTACTGCGGTGAACCATTTTAACTATCGCTATTGCAGTGAGTCCTTCTAAGTCATTATTGCGGTGAGTCCCTTTAACTGTCACTATTGCAATGAGTCCTTCTAAGTCACTATTGCAGTGAGTCCCTCTAAGTCACGTTTGCAGTGAGTACCTCTAAGTCACTATTGCAGTGAGTCACTGTAAGTCACTATTGCAGTGAGTCCCTCTAAGTCACTATAGCAGTGAGTACCTCTAAGTCACTATTGCAGTGAGTACCTCTAAGTCACTATTGCAGTGAGTCACTGTTAGTCACGATTGCAGTGTGTCTCTCTAAGTCACTATTGCCGTGAGTCCCTCTAAGTAACTTTTGCTGTGA
Organism: Panopea generosa; assembly: GCA_029582155.1. Lineage (NCBI taxonomy): Eukaryota > Metazoa > Mollusca > Bivalvia > Adapedonta > Hiatellidae > Panopea > Panopea generosa. The sequence continues at coordinate 38,236,957 of CM055899.1, forward strand.
GTCCGTTAAGTCACGTTTGTGTTGATTACTTTTAAGTCAATTTTGCGATGAGTCCCTTAAAATCACTATTGTCTCGAGTTCTCTTAAGTCACTACTGCAGTGAGTCCCCTTAACTGTCACTATTGCTGTGAGTCCCTCTAAGTCACTATTGCTGTAAGTCACTTAAGTTCACTACTGCGATGAGTCCCTTTAACTGTTACTATTGCAGTGATTACCTCTAAGTCACTATTGAAACGAGTCCCTCTAAGTCACTATTGCAGTGAGTCCTTCTAAGTCATTATTGCGGTGAGTCCCTTTAACTGTCACTATTGCAATGAGTCCTTCTAAGTCACTATTGCAGTGAGTCCCTCTAAGTCACTATTGCAGTGAGTCCTTCTAAGTCATTATTGCGGTGAGTCCCTTTAACTGTCACTATTGCAATGAGTCCTTCTAAGTCACTATTGCAGTGAGTCCCTCTAAGTCACGTTTGCTGTGAGTCTCTCTCAGTCACCATTGCAGTGGGTCCCTCGAAGTCACTATTGCAGTGAGTCCCTTAAATTGTCACTATTGCAGTGAGCCCTCTAAGTCACTATTGCAGCAGTGAGTCCCTCTAAGTCCTTATTGCAATAAGTCCCTCTAAGTCACTATTGCAGCGAATTCCTCTAAGTCATTATTGTTATGAGTCCCTTTAACTGTCAATTTTACAGTAATTCCCTTTACGCAAGTATAGTGATTAGTCCCTTTAAGTCAATATTGCGGTGATTCCCTTTAAGTCACTATCGCTGTGAGTTCCTGTAATTTACTTTTGCTGTGATTCCGTTAAGTCACTATTGCGCTGATTCCCTTTAAGACATTATAGTATTGAATCCCGTTAAGCCACTATTGTTGTGAGTCTTTTTAAGTCCGATTAGCTCAGTCGGTTACGTGTATAACTATCAATCCAGGGGTCGTGAGTTCGAATCCCCGCCCGGCAACAGTCTCCGTGATGATTGATATACGACATTGTGTCTCATTTTCATTCGTCTCTCACCACTGATTCAAGTGGGAAAGTTATCAGTTACTTGCGGAGATTGGGTGTGCTCGAGTACTGGTTAATCACAGGAAACAGTGGTTAGGTCAACTGATCGTCTGTTAGCCCTCGATGGCATAAAAATGACGCTAAATATTCAATCAATCAATCAATCAATTAATCCTTTTAAGTCACTTTTGCGATGAGTCCCTTTAGATCACTATTGCGTCGTGCTCTTTTAAGCCACTATTGCGATGAGTCCTTTTAAATGTCACTTTTGCTGTGAGTCCCTCTAAGTCACTGTTGTTGTGAGTCCCCTTAAGTCACTATTGCAGTGAGTCTCTTTAACTGTCGCTATTGCAGTCTCTCTAATCACTATTGCGATGAGTCCCTGTACATGTCTCTATTGCAATGAGTCCCTCTAAGCCACTATTGCTGTGAGTCACTCTAAGTCACTTTTGCATTGAGTCCCTCTAAGTCACTATTGCATTAAGTCCTTCTTAGTCGTTATTGCTGTTAATCACTTTAAGCCACTATTGCTGTGAGTCACTTTAAGTAACTACTGTGGTAAACCATTTTAACTACCGCTATTGCAGTGAGTCCCTCTAAGTCACTATTGCAGTGAGTACCTCTAAGTCACTATTGCAGTGAGTCACTGTAAGTCACTATTGCAGTGAGTCCCTCTCAGCCACTATTGCTGTGAGTCACTTTAAGTCACGTTTGCGGTGAGCTCCTTTAACTGTCACTTTTGCAGTGAGTCTCTCTACGTCACTATTGCAGTGAGTCCCCCTAAGTCATGATTGCAGTGAGTCCCTCTAAGTCACTATTGCTGTGAGTCACTTTAAGTTACTATTGCAGTGAACTCCTTTAACTCTCACTATTGCAATGAGTCCCTCAAAGTCACTAATGCTGTGAGTCACATTAACTGTCACTATTGCGGTGAACCCCTTTACCTGTCACTATTGCAGTGAGTCCTTCTTAGCCACTATTGCAGTGAGTCCCTCTAAGTCATTATTGCTGTGATTCACTTTATGTCACTGTTATGGTGAGTCCTTTTAGGTCACTTTTCCGAGTAATCCCTTTATATCACTATTGTGTCGAGTTCTTTTAAGTCATTATTTTGGTGAGTCCCTTTAACTGTCACTATTGCTGCGAGTCCCTCAAAGATACTATTGCTGTGAGTTCCTCTTAGTCACCATTGCAGTGAGTCCCTCGAAGTCACTATTGCGGCGAGTCCCTTTAATTGTCACTATTGCAGTGAATCCCTCTAAGTCACTATTGCAGCAGTGAGTCCCTCTAAGTAACTATTGCAGTGAGTCCATTTAAGTCACTATTGCTGTGAGTTCCTTTATGTCACTATTGCGGTGAGTTCCTTTAACTGTCACAATTGCAGTGAGTCCCTCTAAGTCACGATTGCAATGAGTCCCTCTAAGTCACTATTGCTGTGAGTCACTTTAAGTTACTATTGCAGTTAATTCCTCTTAGTCATTATTGCTATGAGTCCGTTTAACTGTCAATATTACAGTAATTCCCTTTACGTAAGTATAGGGATTAGTCCCTTTCAGTCAGTATTGCGGTAAGTCCCTTTAAGTCACTATCGCTGTGAGTTCCTGTAATTTATTTTTGCTGTGAGTCCGTTAGGTCATTATTGCGTTGTTTCCCTTGAAAACATTATTGTATTGAATCCCATTAAGTCACTATTGCTGTGAGTCCTTTTAAGTCCCTTTTGCGTTGAGTACCTTTAAATCACTATTGCGTCGTGTTCTTTTAAGTCACTATTTCGATGAGTCCCTTTAACTGTCACTTTTGCTGTGAGTCCTTCTAAGTCACTATTGTTGTGAGTTCATCTAAGCCACTATAACAGTGAGTCTCTTTAACTGTCGCTATTGCAGTCTCTCTAAGTCACTATTGCGGTGATTTCTTTTAACTGGCACTATTGCTGTGAGTCCTTTTAAATCACTATTGCAGTGAGACCCTCTAAGTCACTATTGCTGTGGGTCCCTCTAAGTCACAATTGCTGTGAGTCACTTTAAGTCACGTTTGCGGTGAACTCCTTTAACTGTCACTTTTGCAGTGAGTCTCTCTAAGTCGCTGTTGCAGTGAGTCCCTATAAGTCACGATTGCTGTGAGTCACTTTAAGTCACGTTTGCGGTGAACTCCTATAACTGTCACTTTTGTAGTGAGTCTCTCTAAGTCACTGTTGCTGTGAGTCATTTTAAGTCACTTTTGCGGTGAACTCCTTTAACTGTCACTTTTGCAGTGAGTCTCTCTAAGTCACTATTGCAGTGAGTCCCTGTAAGTCACTATTGCTGTGAGTCATTTTAACTCCTTTAACTGTCACTGTTGCAGTGAGTCCCTCTCAGTCAATGTTGCTGTGACTCCCTCTAAGTCAGTATTGCTGTGAGTCACATTACCTGTCACTATTGCGGTGAACCCCTTTACCTGTCACTATTGCATTGAGTCCTTCTTAGTCACTATTGCAGTGAGTCCCTCAAGGTCACTATTGCTGTGATTCACTTTAAGTCACTATTATTGTGAACTCCTTTAACTGTCACTATTGCAGTGAGTCTCTCTAAGGCACTATTGCAGTGAGTCCCTCTAAGTCACTATTGCAGTGAGTCCCTCCAAGTTACTATTGATGTGAGTCACTTTAAGTCATTATTGCAGTGAATCCCTTTAACTCCCACTATTGCAGTGATTTCCTCTTTGTCATTGTTGCTGTGAGTCCCTCTAAGTCACTATTGCAGTGAGTCACATTAACTATCATTGCCGTGAACCCTTTTAACTGTCGCTATAACAGTGAGTCCCTTTAAGTCGCTAATGCTGTGAGTCACTTTAAGTCACTCCTAGTATCTTTTAAATATTCCAAACAATGTGATTGTCCACGTGATTGTCCACTTGGATATGCTTGAAAACATTGACCATTACTTTGTAAAATAACCATGCGTAATACACAATAGAAAAAATAAGAACAATATCCGTTTAACCGTTTTACTCATGTACCAAGGTGTATATGGCACATATAAAAAACGGAGGTACATGTATGGCAATTGCCATCTTGTTTATTAATGACATCCTGTGATTGTTACGAAAAACGTCTGATTTGTTATTTATATCCGTGTTGCCATCTGAATACTATGAAAGCAATAGATAGTAAAATGTGGACGACAATATAGCTCACTTTATATATATAATTTTAAGTTTGATTTTTAAAACGCCGTCAATAAACAGCTGTATTCATGATTGTTTAGTACAGTGTCCCGTTGGGCATAGTGGGTTATTTATAAAATTAAGTCGAAACAACGAAAATACGATTAGAAAGTCGAAACTACGATGATGAAAAGTCGAAAGAACGATGGTGAAAAGTCGAAATTATTTTGACGTTCACCATCGTAGTTTCAACTTTTCTCTAGTTGATAGTCTCATTTTCTGGGTTATTTAACTTTGATCAGTTAATTAAGGACCCTACTAGAATCTCAAACACATCATTTACAACGACGGATCTTATATTTGTTACAAACAAAAAGAAAAAATTTACATTGTGGTGTTATTGATATATCGATCAGTGGCCATTCCATGATTTTTGTACTCGAAAGATAACTCATCCTTCAATAGGTAAACATAACTATGTGAAGAATTGGTCCTTGAAAAACTATAACAAGGAAAACGTTTAACATTTTTTATTTCCTACAGACTGGAGTTCAGTTATTACTTGTGATAATGTATCTGAAGCCTAGACTGTTTACAGTTTACACTAACGTTTATGACAGTTATAGACAATGTTGCACCTGTAATGGAAGGCAGAATCAAGCAACGTACTGAACTTTGGATTAACTCTGATATTTTGCAAACAAAACCTACGACAGAGTTTAGGCTTTTTCATACATATAAGACTAACACATTTGAACAAATATGTCAATATGTTATAAACTATTTGATTGAGTTGATGTAGGTATCGTGACGTCATAACTCACAAAGGAGGAGTACATTAGCAAACATATATATAAAATTGAGAATGCATAAAAATAAATCAATATTATATATATATATATGAAATCAACAATAATAAAATTTGGTTCGACAATATATATATATATATATATATATATAGTAAAACCCCTCTAATAAGACCTCCTTTGGGACCAGGCAAAAGTGGTTTTTATATTCTTTAAGAAGTAATGGTATGAAACAGATAGTATTGATTGATTTTGGCAACATCCAAACGTCTGCATTGTGTAAATTTGACCGGACTTTAAAGGCCCTATTTTGAGAATTGCGAGTTTCGTCAATTTTTCTTCTTTTCCTATGTATTATTGACCGTAGAATACAGTTATCTTGCTTAACCCCATGTAATTTAATAAAGAATTTAGCAATTCAAACATATCTTCCTATTTATAGTGGAAATTGACCTAACTCGGAACAAAGAGATAAAGAATGTGTAGATAATTTAATATTAAGGACCCATTTGCAAAACTTTCTATGAATACGTCCAATGTCGTCTGCTTTTGCGAAACCCCATACTTCAAAACTATAATAAAAATCTGATAAAACATAATTATGCAACGAAGAGATTAAACAATATATGATATGGAACTTCCATATTTTTTGTTGCATTGAGAAGCGAACTCGTAGCTCTAAGTGCTTTTCCTGAAAACGTATTGAGAATATGGCGACAACGCGTCATTGATTAAAATAATTTAAAGTAAACATAGTTTACTCTCAAAACCTGACCAATCAATAAGATCGTATTATAGTTATCATATTATTGTTGCCTAAATTATCACATCACGTTTTATTTAATATTAAGTATAATAAAAGTATAAACATATCCAAATAAACGAAATGTTCACCACTTTCCTTATAAGCTTCACACATACAACTGTTTACAGACGACAGTTTTGAAAATTTCAGCGTTGGTCTAGTGGTAGAACTCCTGCCTCGGGTATGGAAGGTTATGTCCTAGAACCTTAAAGTCTTGTTACAGCCGTTGTAAACGGTACCGAGACTTCCCTTGGCACTGAGTTGTAAATGTATGACTCTATGACTGGTTGACCTGGGGTCCGTTTCACTAATCTTTGTTACTCTTTAGATTTCCGTACGAACACATTGTGACATCTACGAAAGTTTCATTTGCGCAGTATTTTTGCATATTTTATAAAGAATATTTTTTATAAGGTTTACAAAAGGCTTACAAAAGATCGTAAAAAAGTAAGCGAAACACTAAAATATATTTGGTGAAACGATTTATACATTATATAAAATATCTTCTCCCTCAATTACGTAATTAAATACACATCAAACACAGTTTGGACATTACTAGATTTAACCCTTTACTCCATAGATACGCGTTTTCCCGCACCAATCACAGAAGGCCTTTAAAAACAGTGCAGGAAGAGTTCAGATTGCTCGTTACGAACACTTCCTGCACTGTTTTCCACTCTGTCAGTTAATATAAACATAATTCACCCATTGCTAATACGTGGCGAATTAATGCTTTCAATATTAAAGGTGTCCAAAGGCGTCTATATGAAGTAAAGGGATAAACAGTTTCTATATTTATATGTTATGTTATGTTATGTTCACAAGCGGTATAAGTCACATATTGCCATATCATGCATGATTACATTATATAGGCAAGTAAGTAAATATTTCATTATAGTGTACATGTAACACGATATACAGATATAGAAACTAAAACTACACAAACGTCCCAATAGACATTCAAGTTACCTATACAAACAAATAGTTACATGTATATTATTTCATATGAAAATATGTTTGAATTAAACATCATCAAAAAATAAATACTAAATACAAGGTAATTACAAAACAACATAATGTTTACGGCTGTTTCGAAAGTTATTGGTTATATACAGTGTATTGTACTTCTTCTCATATAAGCCTTTACAATTATTAAATAACTTTTCTATGATATGAGGTAAAAAAGATGAAATAGAAAGTATTTTTAGTAAATCTAAAATTATGTCACACCCGGAAGAAAATAAACAAATTCAGAGAAATGAAACAATACAAAATGAAAATAAGAAGACTCATGAATTTACAATGGAATTAAGTAAACTGTTATCAGTAGTCATAGACCTAGGAAACAAATATTCAAAACTCGAGGAAGAACGGAAATGCGATAGAGAAACTGATTAACAGTATAAAAGTTGATTAAGCATACGTCGAAAACGTAAACAGAAGAAATTTGCAACATGCACACCAATATACAACTGAGCTTAAAGAAGCAAGACGTGAAAATCAGCAATTTTTCAGTGATACATGAAATTGACAAAATTGGCCAAAATAATGTGACAAAATTAATACAAACACCACCAATATCCGAAGACAAAGTTACGGCTTCAACAAAAGTTGGCAGCTCAAATGCCCCCTCGGTGGATGTTCCATCTTACGCAGACGTCGTTGGAAAGACCTCCAAAATGAAACCTACCAGAACAGATCTTAGTCCCCGAAATGTTGAAAGTATAGGAGAAAAGCCACCCATTAAATTTAGAGATGGGAACGACTCACGGAGCCAGAAAATAAGAACACATCAAATATAGAAATTCACACTAGATCGAGGTCGTATTAAAACGTACTACATTGGTGGAATAGCATCAGACTCCACAGACGCGGGACTTTACGAATATTTAGAAGAACGAAAATAGAACCATTAGAAATTTCTCTATTCAGTAGTAGTTCTGGTGATCTCGCGGCTAAGATCTCTATCCCAGCTTATCAAGGACATATTGTAGAAGACAGCTGTTTTTGGCCCAAATGCATGATATGTCGGAAGCGGTTGCAAAGAAATCCACGGAACAAGCACCTCAGACACAACCGAAAAAATCACTCAAATGTCACTTACTACGAACAATATGTCGACCACTATAATATTGACAACACAGGTCACTAAAATATTGACGAATGTGTAAGACAAACTCTAATCAAAAGCATATAACAGTAAACAAATCTGAACTGCGCTTAGTAACTTGGAATGCCAGAGGTAATATGTCGTCTGCGGCTAGTTTAACAAAAGTATTAGTATTAGAAAATATCGATATTGCTTTCATCACTTAGCATAAACTGTCCGATCATTCTTAATATTTTATGGACACAATTAATGTAAATTACAACAATATAAATATGTGCAATAGTGACTTTGATATATTTGGTAGCCTACTAGGTGGAATAGGTGGTGTTTCAATAAATTTTCAGTCATCCCTTGAATTTGCACTTAGAAAAATGGACAAGATCGCAGATGAACGTTTTAACAGGTATTGAAATATTCTTTAACAATTATGCTAGAATTTTTGAAATTTGGTATATACAGACCCTAAACCGCTCAAGTACCCCATAATTGCACTCCGTTTGCGCTCAGTTTGCACTCCGTTCGCGGTCCGTTCGCGCTTAGTTCGCACTCCGTTCGCGCTCCATTTGCGTGCACTCGATTAAACGCGGTTAATTTAATGCACTCACAAACGCAGGTATTCGCTCACGAGCGCTGTATATCTGAGTGCTCTGTTTAATACTCCTCTTATCGTTCGCTTCGTTCAGCGTTCACTCAACGTTCAGTTCGCTCAGTTCGGTTTCCGGCCAATAACCAATCGCAACATCTCAACTCTTAAAATGATTCTATATTGACTTTTTAATTTGATCTGTTCCAATGGAGCAATAAAATGTATCCATGGGATTAAGTCAAGGTAAATTAATTCATAATCCGATTGTTTGTCTACATATTATGTCACCCGCTGGGCGAAAGGTTGTAAATTTCCGATAAGCTAGTATCGATAGTAGGCATGTTTAACGGAAATGTCTATGTTTTGATATGTGATCAGTGGTCTGGGTGATCAAAGAATATCGTAAGTTATACCGGCGTCTGTTATCCAGACCGACATGTGTTTGCGTCAGTATCTTCTTTGATATACCGTAAGCCGTTTGTAACAGGAAAGCAATAAAGTTTGTCCACAAAATTTACACATACATCATCAACATAAACTAAATATATTGTTATTAATAATTAAATTTAATTAATAATTCCATACTGTTGATACCTCGTTGGCCTTATAATAATCCATAAATCTGCTCAGTGTAAGCAGTGACTTAACAACATGTGGATATATCACTGGTTTTGTTAATGTTCAAACTAAAATAAGCTTTATAATCAATAATATGCACTGCAAGGGTGATGAAAAATTTATTATAACCCGTGCAATGCAATTCGACATTATAATAAATGAGTTTTGAAAAATAATAATCTTGTAGTGTTTTTCTCGATTTGGGTCCAATTGTGGCTTCACTAGACTTAAAAAATATATTCTGATATTTTAAGTTTTTATAATAATTTTCGTTATCATTATGTATATAAATATACTTGCAATGAACTTTTTTTCAGCGGGTTTCTCAAATTATTATTTTACTGATAGTATGCTTTATGTTAATATATTATTTAAAATGACAAACTATATTAAACTTGTTTGAAACTACACCCACTGTGCTATACCGCTAATTATATGACACGCAGCAACACATCCGTGGTGTTAACTACGTTATGTCACATGCCAGTGAGAGCCGTGTCAATTAGGTTATATGCTAAAGCGGTGACTTATCGGTCTATTGACCACGGAAGATATGTATGATTTCATTTTGATTGTAATTCGTGCCAGATGGATGAATCTTAATTGAGCCAACATTATGTGATTGAAAAGAAAAGATAAAAAAGGAAAACTGCCAGCCAATTAACAACAAATAAAAAAATTATTTAAGATATTTGTTATTCGAAGTTTCAGAACGCTTTAGTATGTAAAGATCATGATGTTAATATCATTAAATTAACAAACCGAAAAACCCACGCCAGTTCTGAATGAATGGTGGAAAGTGTGACATACACGTATTAAGGGATGTGTATTCAGGGCTGTCATTTTACCACAGCTGCTTTAGCGACCTCGTATAAAAAACAGATACAACTAAAAATCAGAATTGTTAATTTACAAAATAAAACAATCCTACAATTTTAAAACTAATAAAAATTAAATGTCTCTAAATAATTCCTTGTAAAAATGTAGTATTTTATTTGTATTATTTTTTACTTTCATTATTTGTTTTATTTTTTTTTAATATTATTATCATTGGAGCTATTATTATAATATACATATTGACTTATTGATTTGTCACAGCTTTTATATTGGAGACGTGCATCTGGTCAGTCGTTCACAATTAATATAACAATTTAATTACTGTTATGAAGGCAGAGTTGCATGGCAATCATCAAAACAGATACCCATGGTGAGAACCACATGTGTGTCAATAAAAAGTTAATTGGTTATTTATCGGTCCATTGATCACGAAGAACCCTGCCGGTGTGTAATTTTCATTTTGATTATATTTAATGCCAGATGAATGAATCTTAATTTAACCCGCGGCATGTGATTGGATAAGAAATATATAGTCAAAATCAATACTAAAATATGCAGATTTTTTTTATAATATTGTTATTATCATCATTATCATTAATATCTATTATATATTTTATCATTATTTATTACTATTATTACTAATATTATTTTCATTATTATTTATAGTATTGTTATTATTGCTATATTACTTTATTATTATATTAAAATATTATTCTTCTTATTATTATTATTGTCATTTCTTACTTGTTGCCCCTTTCACAGCTTTTATATAATGGCTTAATTGTTACGTGCTTACGTGCACGTGATCAGGCGTATCGATTTTGTAGGAAAGCGGGAAAACAATATATTTACTATTTTATAGGCAGTGAATACATGTTCTTTTTTGTTTATTTCAACCTTACCGATGATCAAAAGCTGTTCTTTAGTCAATATAAAATCACAACCTCAGAAAGGTCACCTTGAAATTTACGTTTACTATTTTTTATTTCCTGTGTCTAATGTGTTATTTCGGTCTGTCGTGTTAATTTGGCATACATACTTTTATTTTACATTAATTTAATTTAGCTTGATTGTGAAGTAAGCTCGGAGCTTATGCATATCGTTCTCCAGTGCATTCCCTTATTAGATCTGGTACTGAATTGTGTTTCGAGAGGTCGGGTAGAGCCTGGGTCAAACTCGCGACCTTTGCCGCCTGAAGCCAGCACCCTATCCGCTGTACTACTGACCCACTTTGTATTTTAGAATACAATTAATTTATTACTATTATTTTAATGAGATGTGCACGAGTATAATGTTTCCACTTTAATTGCAATATAACAGTTTTACGTACATTTGTTCACAACTACATGTAAGCACAAACTCAGGGTAATTATGTTTGGGGAAAATATAAAACTAAAGTCCAAATTAAATTGAAAATTGGTAATTTTTATTTTGCCGAAATACCCAAACAAATAGAATCATAATCATATAATTTTCCGCATATCTATGTTTTGTTTGTTTCACGCATGCTTTGATATTTTTGTATTTGGAACAGTATACGCTTAAATCGAAATAAAGTAAATGTATTGTATGTTCTATAACTAATTTATATCGAAATAACACGGCAAATAGTGAATTCATATTACATCTTTTCGAAATGTTATTTACACAATATATATACATTTTATTACATTTTTAATTATTTAAATTTTTGTTGCGCAAACCAAAACATGCTTAAACATGCAACTAAATTAACCGTAGATAACCGTTGATGTGTCGTCTATTGTATAATAGGTATTTTAAACATTATTGTATTGATCAGCTAAATATTGATATTTATGCTATAATTGATAAATTGTTGACAAAAATAAGTTTTATCATGCGTTTTACAATAAAACATTTATATAAAATACATGGTTTATATTTATGTGAAAGAAATTTTCTGTTTAATCTCGATTTTAAGTATCGATTTCACGATTAAATGATGAAAAAAGAGTGTATCCGAATGAACGAGTGCACTCAGTAGCGCACAAATAGTTCTGTTATCAGTTATCTTACTGTGTCTAGCGTATACTGCATATACTGCGCATCTGAGTGCACTCAGCGTATCTGAGTGCATTCAGCGTGTCTGAGTGCACTCGATCTATTTCATGCGTTCAGGAGTGCGTTTATTATTAAAAATTCAGCGTTTGCTTACGGTCCAGGTCCGCTCCGTCAGCGCTCAATCTGCGCTCCGTTCGCGCTCCGTCTGCGCTACGCTCGCGCTCCGCTTACGCTCTGAGTGCACTCCGTTTGCGTGCATTTGGGGTACTTGAGCGGTTTAGGGTCTGTATATACCGTCTTTAAATTACCTAAACAAACTATATACTGAATGTCTAAATACGATGCAAGCCATATGGAATTCATACTCAGAACTTTGCACAGTTGTAATTTTCGGTGACTTGAATGGAAAAGTTATTGCACACCAAGAAAACAAACATACTTCGCACAGAGATTTGTCTTTAATACATTTTCTCATGCATAGGACCATCTTACACATATACAAACATGGAAAAAATGTTAGATCACGTTGTAAGGTACAAGAACGATATAGATATGGTTATCTCTGTTAAAATCTTATACGATGATATGTTTTTTGTATCTGATCATTTGCCTCTTTCTCGCTACAATCGGAACTGTGTTGCAAACACACATAAAAGAACGAATTTGAGTTTTGCCTGTCACAAAGTTACAAAAGCAGATAAAAAGCCATATCAGTTAAAACGTGCAACTTTACTACAAAGCACGTGCACGGATAATATAGACTCAATGTATAGTGATATAGTAAAACATATATTTATGCTCTGCAGCAAAAGCTCCCTCCCAAGATCAAAATATAACCGTCACGCTTAACCGTATTGGACACCGGAACTTAAATCTTCCCATAATGGACAAAGACACGCGCGACAAAACTGGATAGCAGACGGTCGGCCAAGAGTCATGCATCACAAAAATTGCGCTACATATAAACAATCTAAATGAAAATCTGTTACGGCCCAGAAACGCTTCATCAAAAATGTAGAAAATCAATTTATATAGCAATTAAATGATGCTGCAGAATGCGACAATCGATTATTCTGGGGGTTAATTAAGGCTAGAAAAGAAAACCGACAGTTTTCGTGCACTCAGCTGGATACTGCGAGATCCCCAAGTAATTACTGACGGCTTTGCGAAACATTTCGAACAGTAATATTCCCCATTGTCCGATGAACACATCGATTCAGCGTATACCCGTATTATAGAACATGAAATTATAAATCTAAAGCAATCAAATTGCCTCGTCACAAGTGACGCAAAACTAGAACCAAATTTTACCACACAACACGTTGAAAACTATATTTGTACATTAAACAACAATAAAGCGGCCTTATTTGATACAATAGCAAATGAACATCTAAAATATGGTGTCGCGACCTCATAGTTACTACAACGGAGCTTTCTAGTATAATCATTACAAAGGATAAACTATCAACAATGTCCAAAAAGGGCATGATAATCCCAGTATACAAAGATAGCGGTAAATCCCGATCCGATCCTAGAAATTAAAGACCGATTACATTACTACAAGTGATATATAAACTATTTGAGAAGATTTTACACAAACAACTGAAATCGTGGGTATTAAATTCAAATATTAGTTTCCCAAACAGACAGCAATATGCTTATCAAAAACATGTAAGTGCTTTAACTGCATCATTCAACTTGCAAGACTCTGTTTACCATAATGTTGAACTTCATAGCAAAGTTTATGTTGTATTGCTCGACACATTTCAAGCCTTTGACACAGTATGGTTAAACGCTGTATTTTACAAACTAAATCGCTTAAGTGTATAGGAGAAAATGTGGTCTACTCTGTTTGATATCCACTCTGATAAGTTAAGTTGCATTCTTGCCAATGGTATCCATTCGAATTTGTTCGCTGTAAAACAAGGAATCCGACAAGGAGAGGTTATCTTCACCTGGATATATAATATATTTATAGACGAACTACTGACCATTTTAGAAAGAAGCAAACTTGGTACTTGCATACTTACGCATAAAACCGGAAATACAACTCTAGCAGACGACATCGCGCTTTCCTCTATCAGTCTGGTGTATCTGCAACGCATGCTGGATTTAACGTACACATGCAGATTCAGATACATGATGAATGCATCTAAAAACTTTATAATTGTCTTCGGTAACAAGTCACGTATGTATAAACCCGTTAATTTATCCTTGGGTATTCATTCTATAACTCAAACCCAAAGCGTAAAACATGTCGGCATCCACCTGAATAGTAGGCTAAGTAACAATGATAAGGTTAATAACGCATGTCAAAAGGCAAAATCGTCATTATTCTCGCTTTTGTCAGTTGAACTTGACCTGAAGTTTCTAAACCCAATTCATTCAGCATCACTTACATAAAAAATATGTATACCTAGACTACTCTTTGGAGCCGAGCTCTCGAATAACTTAACCAAACAAGATTATAATCGACTAGAAAGATTCTTAAGACTTGCAGAGAAAAATGTACAAAACTTTTAAATTCGAACCCGAACGGATATTTGTTTGAGCATGCTAGGCTGGGAACCTGTGCGGTCACAAATCGACAAGCAAAAGTTAAATTTTCTTGGAGGTTTATGCAATATGCCCAATACGTTATTTGTAAATCAAATCTTCAATGCGCGCCTCCCCATATATACATGTAGATCGGATAATATTCAACACGGATTTATTCCTGATATTGTTAATATTCTTACAAAATATGACATGTCTCATCATCGTATCAGATACATACAGTCAGGTTCGTTCCCAAATAAAGTCGAACGTAAATCCTTTATAAAGTTAACGTACATAGATTCGAAACCAAATCTTGGCGTTCTCTTCTGCAAAGCGATGATGATTTTTGCAGATTTAGATTCTTACACACTAACATTGAACATGCATTATCTGGGAATGCAGTACTGACCTTGTGCACACAGAGTGAGTAAATTGTGGATATGTCAAATAGACACTAATATTTAAGTCATTTAGTCGGAATAATGTTTAGTAATGCTATTCCTCACACAGTGTTTGATTGTTCACGCTCAACAATAATGCGACAAACTCTCTACAGAATCATAGAATCACAATTTGGCTATTCTGTCATAAATGAACTTAATAACGGGACAAATGAGACTAAACTGAAAATGTTAATTGGTCGAAGATTACTATCATTATTACGTAAGAAGGTTCACCAAGACTTTCTCCGAATAGCAATTAGATTCGTTGAAAAATGCATGAACCAAGTATTAAAAAAAATATCAAGCACATAAAGAAACACAGAAAGCTAATATGTTTGTAAGCACAGTTAGTTATACACATGAGAATAATTATGTGTGAAAAATGTCATTTGTGTAAAATTGAATTAATGTATAACTCAATACTCTCTCTCTCTCTCTCTCTCTCTCTCTCTCTCTCTCTTTCTCTCTCTATCTCTCTCTCTCTCTCTCTTCTCTCTCTCTCTCTCTCTCTCTCTCTCTGATATGTATTATAATATGTCATGTTATATGTATATATGTATAAATTGGTTTGTTTATATTCCATGCAACCATATATACTTGTTCACATTGAGTGCTGTATAACTTATACATTTTATTTTGTTTTGTTAACATTCGATTTTCATAATATTTTTAATGGAAGAAATAAAGAGAATATATATATATATAAAAGCAATAAAAGCAATGGTTTTTCAGCTACACCATTGTGTGTAAAGGTACGATGTGGTACGGTGCGGTACGGTGCGATAAGTAATTGTGTGATTCAGTTAATTATAAGCTGCCCTAAGGACATAACTTACATTTTACACCTGTGTGATCCCGGACTCATCTTAGAAAATATAAAAATGTTTTCTCATAATTCTATTTCTCTTAATGTTTTATTCATTTAGAAATTAAATTAACGGTAATTATGATTTATTAGGTTAAAACACTGTACAAGCCGGATATTCGTGGAATTGAAGGCGGATCTCTGTCCGATAGCAGCAGGTATAAAAGGGTAATGTGCTATGGGATAGACAACACAATTAATCGCTGAACATATTACTATAACAACTGTAAATACAAAGACGATTTCGAAAATGCAGGCATTGGTATTAGCAGCATGTGTGATGGTAGCTTGTTTGTGTATTATAGGTAAGTGTAGATGTTTTGTTAGTTACTAATAAGTATATATTTATGACATTTATAACATTTAACACTTGTGTAGTTGCTGCTGAGAGGGAAAACTACTTAATGAAAATAGTATTGTCTTCTTGAACGTTTTTCCCAATTAATTTCGGCAGTTTAACTGCTGCATATTGCCATTTGTTGTTCTTTTACTTTCTGGGCCTAAATGTCTTACTAATTCCAATTTTACTCATCATGTTTACATCTTTTTTAAGTTCTGTACTTTATTAGCGTCCACTCTTCTTTTTTATTTAGATATTCACGGTTAAATATTTGCTGTAAACACCTTCCGCAACTATTGTCGTTAACGGGTCATGTTTTTCATGCAGCTTTTTTTAATATGCAAATTTACCGGATGATTATTTTTTTCTTATTCTTACTTTATTTAACCTTGTAAGCACTTGGTCACATATTATTAATAATTACATAATTTTCATTTATTTATTTGTAAATAGTTTTAATAATTTTTTAACCGTATTTATTTAATATATTTTTGTCATCATCACGTCCATTAATCTTTGCGCGCACAAAATGACCTATTTATGTGTCGACGTGCCGTAAAACACCATTCATTCATTCATTCATTCATTTTAATAATTACATCGTTTAAAGAAGATATTTTCAGATTTAGGATGATATTTTGCAGAGACCAAAGTTGATAAAAATATCTCGATCGTAATGATACAAGTTCCCGTTGAGTGATCCATATTCTCTGTATTTGTTACAGTCATCGACGGTCTCTTGTGTTAACATTTGACATAGTTTACAAACGCAATTTATTTTATTTTCTGTTGTATAATTGTGCTCTATAAATGCTAGCTTAAATGTTTGGTATAACATTTCAATATAAAAGTCGCATTCAATATAGTCGTTTATCATAAGGTAACAAACCACAAATATTCTTATTTTGTTAATAAATAAGTCTTACTTTAATAACTTATAAACATTAACATAATAGCAACCGTACATCTGTAAGTTGTAAAATCACGAAAAAAAAAATGAAAACAACCTTGATTGAAGCCGTACGGTTATTAGTCGGCGCAGAAATCTGCTCCGATGGAATCGAAAGTATGCTAGATAGTGTGAAGCGGTTTTTACAAAAGCAGCGCCTGTTCTGTGAATACAAACCACTGCGATTTAGGCGCCAAAACCGTCAGAATAATACGTGCCGAGGAAAAAGACCTTTATGCGTGTGAACTTTTAAAAGACTGAGCCGAATACGATTCAAATGTAATAAAATGACCTCGCCAATTTTAAACTATGTTTACTCATTCTATACAGAACAAAGCATATGTGCATCTGAAGAAAAAAAGACCTCATCTATATTTTCCGTTCACAAAATAATCAAAACGTACATACAGCCTGTACTTTCTAGTATATTTATATTTAAAAAGGTTGTCCATAAACAGTTTTATGTTTAACTGTATCTGGTTACCAACTCCAGAAAAAAATCCGAGTGCATTTTATTTATTATCGGAGATATTTTTTATTATATAGTAAAGAAGAAGAACGTTATTCGATAAAGGAGAAAGCAGCAAAACTCCAAAGAATAATGTATGGTATTGGATACGATATTTTTACCGGATTTTGAGAATTAATATGTTAAACTTAAGTTATTATTTTTATTAACGACGCCATTCTTATCAAATTATTATCTTACACTACAGGTACAGAAGGTAAAAACTGCGACTGTGATTATCACTCGGGTGGTTGTTCTATCAGTCGAGCTGCACCACGAGATTCTGCTTGTCAGTGTAAATATAAAGGATGGTTTACATGCGGTGGAAGAGTTGTCAGATGTCGAGACAAACGTAACAGATACTGCAGGAATCCCGACAGGTCCATTCATTCTTGTCATCAAGGGGAAGGTGATTGTAATGGATACTAGATGACAAGTGGCCCGTGACAGGTGATTGTGAGGAATGCCAGACTGCAGATGGCGATTGTGATGCAAACTGGCCAAAGGATTTATATAACTGATGAACCTTATATTAATATCATAGCATGAAAGAATTTTTGCTTTTTTGGACTTAATGATTTTGCTTTCAATCTTAAAAAAATGTTAGATGTATAAACCTCACAGAGCAACATTCAAAATAAACGTATCCTGTCATGTTTGATGGAAAATAAAATTCTGATAATGATGTGTTCTTAGTTGTATATATTATGTATAGTCGAACCCACTACTCACTATACCCTTTTACTGAAGTACAAGATTCAGTCATTGATATTTTAGTATAAATATTTTAATCGAATTGATCACCTCAAAAAATAAGAATCAATACAGAAATGTCAGTCTTTCTTAAAGACCACACAAAACAGCATAAGACGAGGAAAGTAATACTTCTAGACTTGTAACAAAAGTCAGATTGGTTGTTGAATCGGCGAATGGTCGAACTAAATCGTGAAAATTGCTTGACAACATAGTGCCTAAGACACAAATAATATACATTGGTGACTATACACGTTTTGTTTGTGCAATGTCAAATACATATTGCAAACCACTTTGTACAAGTGACATAAATGATGAAGCCTTGGTCTGCGTATGCTTTATTTTATGAAGCGCACAAATGCACTGCAGCAAAACGTTTAGCTGAGAGCTTGAATACAAAAAAAGCTTATTGGAAAGGAGTTGATGCAATGCAGGAAAACCTTGCGTTTTTGAGGTAAGATGAAGAAGATCTCCGAAGTAGTACAATCGGTGTGCACCAGCCAAATGTTATACACGAGAACACTGCAATGATGATTGAGAATATGAACTTCTTTTTCTTTCATCCGAACCAGGGTTGATAATGGTCAAAATTCAAAGCCGCAATGTGTCCAGCAAAGCACATAAACTGTGGGTAACTAACACAGAATCATCTGTGACTGGTTGGTACCGTCAGTGTCGCGCTGGTGCGCGCGTTGATGGATGTTTTTCACATACCGCAGCTGTCGTTTGGTTTATTGAAGGATTTCTAGTACTTTGTTGATTTGTTTCTTTAAAAGAAATTGTACATCGGGCACATTTAAAGAGGACTGACACACATTTGGGCCTCTCACAGTTCGCTGTATGACTGCTCTGGTTTTAATCTTTTTTCATTTGTCACATTAACCACACCTACGTCAAATGTACCATCGAGCCGTTTTGGACAGCTTTCCGGCTCAAGCACACGTTTCTTTTCATGAGCATGGAATTTTATAGGCACATTTAAAATAATGTAATCAGCACTTGATATATCTTCCGACAGAAGCTGAAAATGTGAGAAATCCGTTTTTAGCTTGTAAAATGTCACTTTGTCCGAGGATTTCCTCATCTACAAAGCAAATACTTCAATATTTCCTCAATCGTTTTTTAAACTTACTCACAGATAATAAACATAGACACATAAACATAAAATAAAATTACGAGATTTCCAATAAATTGTGTCCTAATAAAATAAATACCTAAAGATTACTATCTCTTACCGTAATTTCGGCGGTTTTTACCTGTCAAATGTACCCTCGGAAGCTGTTCTTATTGTTTTACAGAAGCCCCGACGGTGGTTAAAGTGACCATTTCATAATGTGACCATCGGGGTTAATATAACACATGTAAACACCGAAACATAATGTGACCATTGGCGTAAATATAACATATGTAAACACCGAAACATAATGTGACCATCGGGGTAAATATAACACATGTAAACACCGAAACGTAATGTGACCATCGGGGTAAATATAACACATGTAAACACCGAAACATAATGTGACCACCGGGGGAAATATAACACATGGTGACTTATAACACCACAATGTCATCGAGTGCTTCAGTGTTATTTATTTTTAATGGGATTTATGTCCGAGCGTGACTCGAAGCTTAGCCGTAAGAGGAACGTGATTTTGAGACGTCGGCTTAGACTACTAGGCCGCGGAGGACCCACTTTTCAGCGTTATAATCGATTGTAATAACAACTGATGATATCATAGATGATGTCGGAGATGTACTAGATAACTTTGCAGAAGATTCTTTAAAGCAAAAATATAATTCTAATATGAAAACGACAAGTCGGGTATCCAGCACTTCTGCTTATTAAAACATTTAAGAGTTTCTTTCCTCAATATAATTTTAGTTTTTAAAGCTGACAAATGTACAATCATGACATATTTATGTTACGAATGGCATATGAATATTTGTGTTTTACACTTTGTCCTTTTGGATGTACTCTGTTAAAAATCATATTTACACTGACACCTGATATTAGGATGAAGAAAGAGCAATGGGGACAATATATTCATCTGTAAACCAAGACTATCTTTGCACTGATTCAAAACAGAAATCTCTATTATTACTTCTTCATTGTATTCGTATTGTCCTTGTGCTAGTTTCTTCTGGTGGCCATTCAGTTAAACCCGCAAACCACTGAATGGGCTTTAAGTTTAGGGTTTTCCCATTATAACATGGAAGTACATACAATTAAAGTCTGTTTCATTGGTTCTTGGGAATCACGGAACGCGTCGAAAAATAGAAAATAACTGACACAGTTTTGTAAAGTCTGTCAATGAGGGTAATTCAATATACGGCGCCACTGACAACCCCACGCATCGGTTTAAGTCGTAATATAGTTGCGAACAATATTGAATCTCAGCCTCATGATTGCAATAACAATGCCGTGTAAATAAAAGGGGCGACATTGCTGGGTCGTCACACGTCAAATAAGACTCAGGTTGGTAAAGTCATTCCATATTTAACTGTTATGATTTAAATATAAGTTTGATTTTTGTATTATTCCTACTTTTTATACCTCAGTAAGAGAGGAGTGACGCATGTCTTATCGCCCTGACCACGGACATGTACGGAAATATATGTGTAACTTTCGGGATTTGAACCAACGGGTACTGCAGCATCTGCACCTAGCACATTAATAATATTTAATGACATAGTAATAATTGAAACATGAATATTATTTTCTACAAAAGGATTATCACATAATCTGAAAGTTATGTTTTGATATAAAAACGTACTCATTGTAAAGAAATCAGGTAAATGGAACTTTCATTATACATTGGAATCTTATATAATAAAAAGTTGATTTTTTCTCATCAATTTGATTAACTATTGAAAATAAAACTCTTAAAAACGATAATGCTATTGTATTTGTTTATTATATAGAGGTCCAGTAAATAATAAAAACAGCTGATTTGTTCAAAGATTTGTATTGATCGACAATAAACATTTAAGTAATAATATACTTAGTTTAAACATTATTCTATCTAACAATGTACATCATTTTAAATCAATGAACATATAACATATTTTATAATAATCGGATAAAAGTTGCCAAGGTATTGCATGCGACATGTTTCCAAGTCCTGTAATGAACCTTTCTGTGAAGAAATTTGAAACTCATTTGGAAGTTGCAGGATAGATTTGACCAACAATACAGTATTAGTATTTCACAAAGTCCTTTATGTGATCTTGACCTTTGAGATAGCCGCCCATGTTTTGCATGTTTTGTTGTTAAGTTGTTGACATTTTCTCCGTGATTCATTGGCTACCTTACCTTTATACAGTAATTATATACTAGCTAAAAAATTCTTAAAGAACGTTTGACAATAACTTGATTGTTATTATTTACATCAGTCGTAAGCAATGCATTTGTACACACTTATTTACACCGTCACGACTCACGACGGTTGATCGGGGAACCGAAAGCAATTCGTCCAAATTGGAAAGGTAAACAAATCAAATGATTTATCGTCTGAAACAGATGCATATAAGAAAGCGGCAATATATAAATATAAACCTTGCATTCATAAATATGTAAGTTTTATGTATGTCTTAGTATTTGAAATGTTTATTTATGACACCATATTGAGAGTTAAATACCCCCTTTAAAGATGTGTGAACATGTACGGACTAATGATGGACGAACAAAATCGAGCTATCCCGTAGTTCGTAAACAAGTATCAGCCGATGGAAAACAGCATCACTTGTCCGTTAAATATAAAAATGCATGATCGGTATTTGTGGTCCATCGAAACACATCAATGCAAAGAAGATTGAAACCTCCCGTATACGTTGTAACGTGTTGTTGTTCTTCTTTATATAAATGTTTGATACTTTATTGTCCTCTTGTGTTGCCTTGTAGATACTGGTTTTGGATTAAATTAGTACCGAGAAGTTGAGAGCTTCTAGTGTGCGAATTGAAATTAGATGGGTTTGACAACAAACCGCTTAGCAACGATGACGGTATGCCTACCCCTAGACCACCACCCCCTAGACCATCACCAACTGAAGACGATGGTCGTCCATTTCCTGGAGATAAAACATCAACAAATGAAGACAAGGGACGTTCGCTTTGCAGAGGCATTGAATCTAGAAACGAGGTCGACGGTCGATCAACCTGAAGAGGCACTGAATCTAGAAACGAGGTCGACGACCGATCAACTTGAAGTGGTACCAAATTTTGAGACGACGTCGATAGTTGACCATTTCGCAGAGGAACTGATTCTAAAAACGATATCGGTTGGTGACCACCTTGCCGAAGAACTGAATCTTGAAACGAGGATGATGGTCTTCCGCTTTGTATTGGTGACTGATCAATAGTTGATAGTCTTTTTGACGCTTGCCTTAAAAGACTATTCAACAACTGTACAAGTTGTTTGCCTTCTTGTACATTTCCTGGTACCATAACAGTATCGAGTAACCGTGACGCTGTTCGACGCAGTTGTCCTTTCCTGTTATTTATTTTTCGACCTTTTCCTTTTTGCCTTTTTTTATGACCCATAGGTTTCCTATACAAACTGCAATGATATGAAATGCAAAAACGATTAACTAGTATTCTATTTTTATATGAATATGGCTATAGAAATTTAATGAATTGTTTTATACTTCGAAAATATGCATTCTCAAACATAATGTAAAGTGTATCTCAAACACAAAGTAAAGTATTTCTCAAACATAGAGTTTGTGTATCTCAAACTTAACCTGAGATGTAATTCAAACACAACGTAAAGTGTCTCTAAAACATAACGTAAAGTGTATCTCAAACACAACGTAAAGTGTCTCTAAAACATAACGTAAAGTGTATCTCAAACATGACGTAACGTGTATATCAAACATTACGTAAAGTGTATCTCAAACATAACGTAATGTGTATATCAAACACAACGTAAAGTGTATCTCAAACACAACGTAAAGTGTATCACAATCATTAGGTAAAGTGTATCCGAAACACAACGTAAAGTCTATCCTAAACACAACATAAAGTGTATCTCAAACATAACGTAATGTGTATCTCAATCATAACGTAATGTATATCTCAAACATAACGTAATTTGTATCTCAAACATAACGTAATGTGTATCTTAAACACAACATAATGTGTATCTCAAACATAACGTAAAGTGTATCTCAAACACAACGTAATGTGTATCTCAAACACAACTTAAAGTGTATCTCAAACACAACATAAAGTGTATCTCAATCATAATGTAAAGTGTATCTCAAACATAACGTAAAGTGTATATCGAACACAACGTAATGTGTATCTCAAACACAACGTAATGTGTATCTCAAACACAACGTAAAGTGTATCTCAATCATAATGTAAAGTGTATCTCAAACACAACGTAATGTGTATCTCAATTATAATGTAAAGTGTATTTCAAACATAACGTAATGTGTATTTCAAACACAACGTAATGTGTATCTCAAAGAAAACATAAAATGTATCTCAATCATAATGTAAAGTGTATCTCAAACATAACGTAAAGTGTATCTCGAACACAACGTAATGAGTATCTCAAACACAACGTAATGTGTATCTGAAACACAACGTAAAGCGTATCTCAATCATAATGTAAAGTGTATCTCGAACATAACGGAATGTTATCCCAAATACAACGTAACGTGTATCTCAAACATAACGTAATTTGTATCTCGAACATAACGCAATGTGTATCTCAAACATAACTTAATGTGTATCTCAAACACAACGTAATGTGTATCTCAAACATTGTGTAATGTGTATCTCAAACATAACGTAATGTGTATCTCAAACATAACGTAATGTGTATCTCAAACATAACGTAATGTGTATCTCAAACACAACGTAATGTGTATCTCAAACATTGCGTAATATGTATCTCAAACATAACGTAATGTGTATCTCAAACATAACGTAATGTGTATCTCAAACACAACGTAAAGTGTATCTCAAACATAACGTAAATTGTATCTCGAACATAACGTAATATATATCTCAAACATAACGTAAATTGTATCTCGAACATAACGTAATATGTATCTCAAACACAATGTAATGTGTATCTCAATCATTAGGTAAAGTGTATCCGAAACACAACGTAAAGTCTATCCTAAACACAACATAAAGTGTATCTCAAACATAACGTAATGTGTATCTCAATCATAACGTAATGTATATCTCAAACATAACGTAATTTGTATCTCAAACATAACGTAATGTGTATCTTAAACACAACATAATGTGTATCTCAAACATAACGTAAAGTGTATCTCAAACACAACGTAATGTGTATCTCAAACACAACTTAAAGTGTATCTCAAACACAACATAAAGTGTATCTCAATCATAATGTAAAGTGTATCTCAAACATAACGTAAAGTGTATATCGAACACAACGTAATGTGTATCTCAAACACAACGTAATGTGTATCTCAAACACAACGTAAAGTGTATCTCAATCATAATGTAAAGTGTATCTCAAACACAACGTAATGTGTATCTCAATTATAATGTAAAGTGTATTTCAAACATAACGTAATGTGTATTTCAAACACAACGTAATGTGTATCTCAAAGAAAACATAAAATGTATCTCAATCATAATGTAAAGTGTATCTCAAACATAACGTAAAGTGTATCTCGAACACAACGTAATGAGTATCTCAAACACAACGTAATGTGTATCTGAAACACAACGTAAAGCGTATCTCAATCATAATGTAAAGTGTATCTCGAACATAACGGAATGTTATCCCAAATACAACGTAACGTGTATCTCAAACATAACGTAATTTGTATCTCGAACATAACGCAATGTGTATCTCAAACATAACTTAATGTGTATCTCAAACACAACGTAATGTGTATCTCAAACATTGTGTAATGTGTATCTCAAACATAACGTAATGTGTATCTCAAACATAACGTAATGTGTATCTCAAACATAACGTAATGTGTATCTCAAACACAACGTAATGTGTATCTCAAACATTGCGTCATATGTATCTCAAACATAACGTAATGTGTATCTCAAACATAACGTAATGTGTATCTCAAACACAACGTAAAGTGTATCTTAAACATAACGTAAATTGTATCTCGAACATAACGTAATATGTATCTCAAACATAACGTAAATTGTATCTCGAACATAACGTAATATGTATCTCAAACACAATGTAATGTGTATCTCAAACACAACGTAATGTGAATTTCATACACAACGTAAATTGTATCTCAATCATAATGTTAAGTGTAAATCAAACATAAAGTAAATTGTATCTCGAACATAACGTAATGTGTATCTTAAACACAACGTAATGTGTATTTTAAACACAACGTAAAGTGTATCTCAATCATAATGTAAAGTGGATCTCGAACATAACTTATATGTATCTCAAACATAACTTATATGTATCTCAAACACAACGTTATGTGTATCTCAAACATAACTTATATGTATATCAAACATAACGTAATGTGTATCTTAATCATAACGTAATGTGTATCTTAAACACAACGTAATGTGTATCTTAATCATAACGTAATGTGTATCTTAAACATAACGTAATGTGTATCTTAAACACAACGTAATGTGTATCTTAATCATAACGTAATGTGTATCTTAAACACAACGTAATGTGTATCTTAATCATAACGTAATTTGTACCTTAAACATAATGTAATGTGTATCTCAAACATTATGTAATATGTATTTTAAACAAAACGTAATGTGTACCTCAAACACAACGTAAAGTGTACCTCAATCATAACGTAAAATGTTTTCTAGAAAACATAGTGTAATGTTTGTCTTAAACATAACGTAATGTGTATCTCAAACTTATCGTAATGTGTATCTTAAACACAACGTAAAGTGTATCTCAATCGTAATGTAAAGTGTATTTCAAACATAACGTAAAGTGTATCATAAACAAAACGTAAAGTGTAGCTCAATTATAACGTAAAGTGTATCTCAAACATAATGTAAAGTGTATCTCAATCATAACATAAAGTGTATCTTAAACATAACGTTAAGTGTATCTTAAACATAACGTTAAGTGTATCTTAAACATAACGTCAAATGTACCCATTTATAACGTAAAGTAACGTACACTTCAAACATAGAAACATCAGAAAAGTGGATATTTATATTATTGTATATACTTATCCAAGCGGATATTTATATTATTTTTTATACTTATCCATGTTATTGGATTTATTAAACAAACCCCTAGCGGATTAAATGACCACCGGGAAGCACAGAATGAAACGAAGTAAAAAACAAATAGCAGAATCGGTTGAATTGCGATTCCTCATAAGGGGTGACAAAATATATATAAAAAAACGTCATGGATCCTATTTACGGCTGAAACTCTTTTGTATTTGCCACTTAATAAGCTCAGAGATTAAAATGAATATGAAATAAGCATAACATTGATTCAATTTCTTACGGTTTTTCACATATAAATCTCAGTTGATGGTTGCAGCGATCGCTTGCCCACGTTGTATCCTCCTGTGTCGCTGCGCAGTTGTGCGTCTCGTCGTTGATTGGATGTCCTGGTTTCCAGTTAGTATGTGTTTTATCAAGTTTAAGACGGTTATCAGCCCATCTCCATGTACCCTCAACTTCAACGTCTGCTATTCCGATCCACCATGTACCTGGATTGATTTCGAAGAGAAGTTTTTCATGGTAATCACAAAACAGTAATAAAAACAAAAGGGTTTAAGTACGTTATGCTGTTAACACTTTTTTAATTCAAATTATCCAAATTCAAAGGGGTAGAGCCAGAAAAGGTCAAATTCGGCCTAATCTTTAAAATGCTTGCAATTATTGAAAATTATAATGCAACATCTCCTAGCTATGAATGGTCACTTTTTTGCATGATAAAACATTTTTTGCAACATACTGTCTCCTTAAAATATTGGTTATTATGAGGAATTTAAAATTTGATAATAACTCATTTAAAGGTTCTAAACCTATCTTCAGCCAGAACGAGAAATTAAAAAAAAAGTAAAACATGTAAAAAGGACTTTTCAGAGTTCTATATATTGTTTAAAATATAATTATATGATTATTCATTGTCATGAATCTTCAATTTGTTTAAGTATAAGTCTTGCTTCTGTTTTGAATATATATCAAATGTCGTGTATAGATTAAGCTATACATTGGTACATATAACTTATCAGGGCTGAATACCTTTCTCGGAAACATGAACATGTAATGTAATTTAATACGATGTATCTACATTTTCAGTCAAGATATTTATTGGTTTTATAGTGAAAAAACTATCCAAAAGAGTCTTATAAGAACATATTTTCAAAATATCTCAATTAAGTTTGAACTTTCAGCCGCCACCTTCTAAATGAGAATACATTCCACTTTTTTGTCATCGTATATTGTGCATTCTGCTCAAACAACGTTAACATAAAGATCGTACCAACACTGATTTGTTGCGCTCTTTTGGCCATCCACATATCGTTAAGCATATCCTTAGGTTCAGCAAGCATACCTCCAAACAAATGACAGTAACTCTGAAAATAGCAAAGCAAAGCAAAGATGAGCGTGTTACGGTTTTGTAATTGTATATAGTCGTTACAAGAAAAGGAGTACAACCCAAAATACTTAATTAGGTAAAGCAAAACAAAAATGTTTTGAGTTGTTTAACTGTTATATTTTTCGTCCAACATGGCCCTAGTGCAAACTAAAGTTTATTTTATGTAGTTGTTGGTATTAGAATAATTGTAATTTTCAGTAACAAATTCGATCTTTCAAGAAGGTTCAAGTGTAGGATCCGTTATGAAATGATATAGGTGATATAATCTAATATGGACTATTTACGTTCTACAAGTGTGCATCTGTGCAATTGACCATAGCATTAAAGACTTAAACTAAAATAACTAATTTATGGACTTAATATATAGATAATAACCGAAATGTAACATGCAGTTACTGCAGCTGTGTGTATTATTGTTAATAATACGGCCGTGTGTTATCAAGCAAACGTATAGTTTAATAACTATTGATGTTAATAAGCTTCTTTAGCATTCTAGTGCTTCTCAGTGTGTTCGCCGGGCCCGATAAGCTCAATCGGTTACGCGTCTGACTATCAATGCAGGGGTCGTGAGCTCGAATCCCGGCCCGGCGACCGTCTCCGTGACTATGGATATACGACATTGTGTCTCATTATCATTTGTCTCTCACCGCTGATTCAAGTGGGGAAGTTATCAGTTACTTGCGAAGATAGGGTGTGTTCGAGTACTGGTTAGCATTTTAGGATCTCAGGAAACAGTGGCTAACTTATCGTCTGTTAGCCCTCGATGGCATAAAAACAACACTAAATATTCAATCAATTAGTGTCTTCGTACAGTTTAAATATAAACATGCATGTCTCCGATTGTATAAGATAATAATCAACAAAATCACACATATTTGTAAAACACCTACTTGTGCATCTATCCATTTCTTTGGTTCTTTGTACAAAAACAAGTAACACCGTTCATCAAATTCCTCCCATCCATTTGGACATGCTGAAATCAGATCGTAATGAAATCAAAGTTATGATATTGTAATAAAACAATTTCTAAACAAATTAAATTATATAATTACATCACTTACGGAATAACTGTGTATACCAATGTTTGTTGGGGGTTTCTTTGTTCATCGGATTATAAAACGGAATTTAAGAATTTCATAAATCATAAGTTAAGATTACGGACGAGTGGAAGTCCACAATAGGTATGTTTTAGTTCATCTTTTGTCGGGTATTAGTGTCATCAATTTTTATACAAAACATCATATTATCTACTCTTTTATTTTAAGTTAATGGCTGCCCGTGTTCATGAATTGTAACGTTTCACTTTGAGTCAAAAATATACTGTTCAAAAAACAGTCCATAAAAAATATGTGCATCATTAAAAAATCGAATGCCGATTCAGAAAACATAAATGATGTTTTTATTTCTACTTTCTTGGAATCTTTAGAGTCATCGTTATGCCAGCGACATGTTTCAACTTTCCAACTTGAATCAGCGTTGAGAGACGAATACCAATGAAACACAATGCTATATACCAATCATCACGACATACTACCGTCCAAATATTGAACGAATACGTCGCCTCATGAATACATCAGCTATAGCATACTTTCCAAGATGATAATGTTTCTACACTTGATTCTTATATAGATATTAACTACAGTAAATGAAAGCGTGTTTATATGTATGGTGTTATAGAAAATATGTTTGTTTTCGCTTAAGCATTGTATTTGTTTATAAAAGTAAAACTTTCTAATAACACTTTAACCATGCATTAAATTTATGTTATATTGTATTTACGGAAGGGTCGTGACTAACTTGTAAGAATCCGAGCCAATTGCATATTTATGGCAATAAAATAAGTTTGAATTAAATCTAAAAAGACGAAAGCAGCTTAAAAACAAGTAGCATACAGAATAATCACAGTATAACTACTATACGCAGAGACAGCATTTCGCATCGTCTTTAAAGGATTAGTAGAAGTATGTTAAATGTGGTTAAAATGAATAGGTGGCCTAACCTCTTCCCCCGTCATCACATCAAAATGCGAGACAGATAAACATAATGTATCATTGCCTTTCTGTCCATTTAAACATACGACACTATGTACATGTGTATATTTTCTGTGATTCTTTGAAATGGGTTGATTTGCATTCTTGACTTCCATTTTTTAAAGGAAACATGTTAATACGACTCACCCGCATAGATACTGGATATCATAACCGTGAATATCAGAAAAGCAAGCTGTAGAAATACTGTGTACATTTTCTAAAAAACAAAGATGATAAAATTATAATTTAACATTATGATATATTATCAATTTTATTAAGAACAAAGAAACTGAACAAAAATGGAAGGATGCTTTGGGAATCAAGGAAAATGAAATGACAAAAAAATAAATGGAAATGAAACAAATATTATGAAACAATTAAGAACATTGAATAAGTCATTAACAGACAATCAAATAATTTAGTAAAATTTAATGTAGACATAACAGGTCTTCAACCAGTGTATTTTCTTGTTAATTTCCAATAAACGTTTTGCATTGCAATCTTTAAATAAACGACTGACAACAAAATATAAATAGTCATTTATTGCGTAACTTCTTTACAAAGTCTCCAATATTTAAACAAATAAAACTAATTAACATTTTTTAAGTAGAAAAAAATAAAAGTCCTTTATTCAATATCATTATTCCATATACTTACTGTGCTCGGAGTATACAGTCACCACCGTGTAGTAATTTTTCCAAAGATCAGACCTTTGTAACAATAAACATTATTACAATGCCTATATATCACCAATATGCACAACGATCGGCTACTCTAGTTGGCTACTCAACGTTTGACGTCGGATTATTTTATTGTCGGTCAGATGACATCTTGTCTGATATTATGACAACAGAGGCCTGGTTTTATTACACTTCATCATATAAAAGGTAGCCAGCGATATATCATTACTTATGGGAGGCAAACAAAGTAATTGCAATATCAACAACATTATGATATACATGTTTTACGTCACATTTTATCCTTAAAATGTTTGGTCCATTAATCACCTTGACTACACCGCAGTGTGAGAAGAAGTAAGTGTATTCATTATGTTAGTATTCACACTTAACATCACACTTAATATATACTCCTTATGGTATAAGTACTTAAAGGCACAATTGTTAGAATTATTTCAAGACTTTAGGTATGATCAGAATTGGTGTATTCCTTTATTAATCAAGATTAAACTCTTTGTCTTACTATTTTTTCAAAGTTTCGTAAGATCCTATGTTACGTTCACTATAAATATTTCAATATTAAAATAGGCAATAAACGGTTTATATTCCGGTCTGGTGCGTTGATCCTTTTGCAGCTGACTATTTCTCTGATTGTGCGACGACCTCGAATCATAGCAAGTTGCATTTTAATTTTTAAACGGAAGGAAACTCTGAAAACATTTCCCTTTCTTCGTCTTTTCGAATCCTTATATCAGGAAAGAAACGCTTTAAATGTCTTCAAAATAAATTCTTGTTTAGATTAATAAAAAGTTTCTCACCATTAATAAGTAAAATCAGAATGTTTTGGTGTGTCAAATCCACAAAAAGTAACAAAATCGTTATCAATATGTATCACGTGTTTACCTGTATCATGGATCAGACTGAAATCAAAATGAAACCACATGATTCATATAAAACGTCACAAAACATGCTGCAATTTCAAACGAGAAATCTATTTAAGTCTAACCAAGGAGCGTAACCCTAGTTGGGACATCCACTTTCAGTATATTATTTTGGCATATATCCATCTGGCAATTCGGGCTCAATGAGTATATGTAAGCATGATGTATGGGGTAAAAATGTTTTAGCCAATCTTAAAAATTAAAAAAAAAACCCTGATACAGTCATTCCCTTTAAGTATAATGATTGCATACTTAACCTTGTAGCATTGTAATAAACACATGACATATTTCTTTATCACCCTAGTGTAACTGTATTGCTGATTCATCACTCGATTTTCATATCGCTCTGTTCTAGTAATAAAACTTCAGAACAAATTTCAAGCTTTCCCAAACATCTAAATGACGTCAAGTGACCATCGTTAATTAACAAGATAATGTGAATCTTATAGTTTTATCAACAGGCATAGAATTCGCTTAATCTAATACGGTAATTTATGTCATCGTATTGAATAAACTACTACGTGGGTGTCCTATCCGCCAGAATGTTTTAAGACATAAGTCACTTAATTGTATTGCTGTAACATTTTCAGGTATGTCATAATTTCACAAGAGTATATTAAGCAATGCTTCCGACGATATTCACATATTCTGCAATCTTGCACTCTTAGAAAAAAAATGCATCTAGGAGACGGGGCGAACGGCAAAATGAATCACTGGTGATGCTGTCAGGTAGATATATGTTCTTATTTCTATGAAACATTTTTTCAATTTCTGTAATTTATTATCAAGCATAGTATGCTAGAATTGGCAGCATATAATCTAGCACTGTGATAAAGTTGTTATTTATTATGATTAAAGTAAAGTGACTTTAAAGTTAACTCATGTCATATTACCATACATCGTCGGATACCAACTCGTAAACCATTCCGATACTCTACATTATCACCCGTGGAATTTTACACTAGTTTTGCGTCGTTTCTACCAAGCCACGATGCAATCATATGATTGGTTCCATCACGATTTCATGAAGAGAACGTTATCCAATCGCAACACTAGTTTCATGCAAACGCCATTTTAATAAGACGTTGTTAACTGTAGCTGTATTTTGGTCTGTTTAAATAAAACGACGCAAAGCTAGTGTAATAGATGGAGAGTATCGGAATTGACATTCGTGGTTATCCGACGATGTTGACCATACTTTATTGGTAAAGTATAATACTTTTTCATTCCTAAAATGTAATACTAAGAAAGCAATGTTATAGTATGCGATATGAAATACTAGTGGCGTTGTCTTTCTTTTTAGTCGATTTACTAATTAACTGTGATATACTGTTTACCTATCACTGTGATATATATCATAACTAAAAACTCAACAATTGCATGACTTTCTATGGCATGTCATCAATATCAAGGACCACAATTGACATAAGAGAAAGCCCGTATCTCTTTTGTGTGATATCCTAGATATTGGTTTGCATTTCATGACCTTTAAACATGCGTGTATAGGTACATTTGCTATATCATTGTTGTTATATCGTCCATGTAGCATGTTATTGCTATGCTTTGTATGTCCAGCTATTACCGAAGTAAATAGAGGATCTTACGTGTGTACAAATTTATTATTGAATTTATTAACCGAGTTGGAAAAAAATATATTATGCGAGGCTCTGTCATGTATTATGTCATATTTCCCAACGAGTTTGACCATGAAAAATCGACGTCATTTATATATTCAGGTAAGATGCTAAGAAATTATAAATATTCAGTCTTCAGATTCCTATTCTCAGTGATATTTTCACAACTGTTAGAAAGTTGATCAAATACTAGTAATGTTAATACGTTGACCCATTCATCAGTGAAATATACAAAATAATTTGAAAGGCGAATTCATTATATTACAATACATGAGCTAATACATGTAATATCGTGGGAGAAAAAATAATACATGGACGACAAGATAAGAGTAAAGTTGAATGCCCGCGTTAACAAGGTATAAACTGATGTGCGGGTTAAGCAATCCCTGCTTGCAGCACCTGTATATTGTCATAATTAATTATTGTTTTAGGCATTTTTGTAGTAGCATTTAATGTTGTAGCGACAGTGTCATTTTAATGAGATGTCTCATATCGAGCGAGTATGTATGACATATCGCAATAAATTAATAAGACACAACATGATGTTTCATGAACTGATATTAAGGTATGTATCTTAAAAATAGTTTAATTTTCAAGAAAACCGTTCATTAATAAGGTAGATTCAAGTGTTCATGTTTATTTAAATTGAGTTCAATGTCGGGCTACAAAATATTCTTGCATATATGTTACATGTGATTTAGTGTTAGAATCTCGTTTTCTCAACCATTCGGACCTTCTCGCCGATTATCGAATGCCGTAAGTTGACGAACAATTGGACGAGTATGCACGATATAGATACATACGTTACTTCATTTTTCATTTAAGATGGACAACCTTGGTAACAAACAATTAACACGGATTCCTAAAAATATGTAGCTGCATAAAGCAAACATTTAATTAAAAAAATACATTTCAATTCTTCTTTTGGTATAATTCCTACTTTATATGACACAGTGGAGAGGAGTAACACATGTCTTATTCACCTGACCACGGACAATTTCGGAAATGTTTTTCTTTCAACTTCGTGATTTATTTTTTTTTTTTTTTTTAATATTCCTTCTTTATATGACTAAATAGAGAGAAATTTTCTTCGATTTTATAAATTGATCATGTTTGTGCTGTTTTGGTGGTGAAATCCTTCGAACGATAAGTTCCTTTTTGGTTATACAATATTATATTCTTATTTTTGATAGAATGCACCTTCAAATTTTGAAATTGATTCACATTGTACATTGATAAACGAGATTGAAAACATACATGTTTGAAAACAATAATTTTATTTTTTCAAATAATAAAACACATATACACAGTATAACATTAGCGCACATACAATGAATCCAACATATCACAACAAATAGTCAAAATGTTCAGATTTTTTATTGTTATATACGTTCTATCCGAATACAAATACCAGGTAGTGCATTTTAGAGGTTCGGCTTCTATCTGAAAAGAAAACAACACGAATTAAATCAATGAGAAATAAAAACTTTGAAACGAATTAAATCAATAAGAAGTAAAAACTTCAAACCAGGATATGACACAATTTTCCGAAGGAGCTTTATTGACTCAAATGCTTCTTCAATATAAAATATATCAGTTTTGCGGTGAAAGTACAAAAGGACTAGCTCGACATATCTTCAATAGAA
The DNA here is from genome assembly GCA_029582155.1 of Panopea generosa. Taxonomy (NCBI): domain Eukaryota; kingdom Metazoa; phylum Mollusca; class Bivalvia; order Adapedonta; family Hiatellidae; genus Panopea; species Panopea generosa. Next base: position 38,271,778 of record CM055899.1, read on the forward strand.
GGATTCAAATTATAGGTATCTAGAAAAGATTTGTGGTTTATGAGCTCACTTTATATGAAGCAATACGAAGTTTTCTACCGAATGTAATACCAAACAAAGGCAAACTAGTATACGAGTGGTTTAATTATAATGATAATAAAACTGATAGAATATGCTGGTAATTAGTAAAGTCTTTGCTAGATGTGCAGTACGCAAACGTTCCGAAATAATATAAAGAGTTCTGAGCTTCAGAAACATTAAAAAATGCATCAAATTAAAAATTAATTATAAATTGAGAAATTCAAAACTGCGAAAGCGACCTGTATTTACGTATATTGGTTAATACGTTGCCATTAGTAGTTTAGTGGTCTAAGTTGCTGTCTCAAGATCACTTACTTCATATTTGACCTTGGGTTAGAGTCCATCATATTTGAGAAACTTTGATAGTTAATTGAGTATGAAATGTCCTCTACTTAAATTTCTAAATTAGCTGGCACCCTCTCTCCCCAACCCCCTCACCAATTTAACGGTATCTATATGATGTCACTCTTAATAATTATATAATGCATGTAAAATAAAACAAAATGCTGTAACACACCATTAAAAAACATTATTTAGTTTATTTCCTCCTGGTAAACGTTCAAAGGTAATACGGTTCCCCGTTTGTGTAATCAAAACATTTCCCAATGGTGTGGCAGGTCTTGGCCGCGGTCGCCGCCCTCGTAATCGGTTTAAGTTCTCGTGCCATCCTTGGTCCAGTTCGTTTGAAAACTTATCGTTAATTCTTCCAGAAGTCTTTTGTAATCGAATGCTTCTGTAACAAATTATTATTTTGTCCGATTACCTGTTATTATTTAATGTATCATCTTTTCTTGATTAATTTAAAGTGATTTTTGAAAACAATGAAAGCATTACTTAAATAAGTACATGCATTTGATTGCTTTAAAGTATTACTTTGTTAATTTTAACCTTAACATTTATACTTTGTTCATTAAAAATATAATTTGGTTGTTTTACAACTAAACATTCCTTCATTATATATGTATAACATAGTAAATTTAAATTTGTACTTATTATTAAGTATCACTTGTTAATAGTGAAGAATACTTATTTTTATATTTAATTGATTACTGATTATTCTTTATATATAACCATGACCTAAAGTATTACTTCGTAAATAGTTGTATTTTGTTGATTTTGTGTACAAAATAGTTTATCAATATAAAGTATAATCTTGTTTAAATAAATTATGTCTTGGTTTATTAAAGAAGTAGAACAACCATTTTACTGACGTCAAACTGTATTTTAATATTTTAATATTAGCTGTTTTTAACATTTTGTAATAAACTTACGGCATTTCACATATATAGGGCCTCTCAGAATTGCATCGGTCGTCAATCCAACCGAGTCCTGTTTCTATGGCGACACAATTTCGTTCCTTTTTACCGTATGGGTTGCCTGGTGCCCAACCAGAGTAAGTGGTGCCTAATAGTTTACGAGAGGTGCTCCACATCCATGCATCATCTGATTCGAGATCATTCAGACCGATGTACCAACGCCCTTTATAAAAAAAGACAAGTGTTTGTAAAGAATTTAGATTATAAATTGTGATGGCTGTGTATTGTATATTATACAGTTGCATCAGTAACTTTCTCACCTGATCTTTATAATTTAGAAGAGAATTTAGACCTACACTGTAGAGTCTGATTTCAGAAATGAGGGGGTAAATATTGTGGCATGAGTTTACTGTGATGATTTAACATACAACTCCTGACATTAAGTGTTTTAAGAGTTACTATTGATATCATACAATATGTTTAAGTTGTAAACATCATACTTAATAATAGTCTATTAGTTCCGATTGAATACATTTATACAGAAAACAGAACATTATTAGATTTAAGCTTACATAGCTCATCATCATATACAACTTACAATATAAACGCATGGCAACACAATTTTGAATGAATGAAGTAATTAATATATAGTCATGTTTAAAGTCATGTCACAGGCATTAAGTCTTATTTACATCTAAAAGTTCTTGTGATGTATGTAACACAGAATACTGTTTGGAAAATGTCGTAATAACTTGGCAATGCGCACATTTACTACGTTTGGTTGTACTTCACCACACTAATTACATCCCTTTGTCACTGTGATACACTAGTTTCTTTATAAATCGTTAACCGAAATAAGTTTTGATAAATCAACGAAAAAATAGATTATTATAGATGCATCGTGTATTTTAGAATGAACTAAATTATGTTATTCAAATGTATCCTGAAAAATATCGGTTTTGTTCAGATAAACTCCCTCCTTACTCATCATTTATATGATCGTTCTGTGTCTGGCCGGCCCTTTCGTCAGTATCATGTTACTAGTTGGGGTATCATATAATATGTCTGCGGCATGATACTTCAGTGAGGCAGTGCTTATAATACTGTTTCATGCAGGCACTGTTGCTATATAACTGAATAATTGTTGAAAGCGAATCTAAACACTATACAACTTTAGACTAAACCGTTGAAACATTTGAAGAAAACTATACTTTAGTGTTTTGCAATATCATGATTATACTTTGACCGATAACATTACTGTTTAACCTACCAGACTGGAGTTCGTTCGCTCTGTTTGAGAGCCATGTGTTTGTTGTTGCGTCTAGAGGCTCAGCTAGCTTTGCACCAAGCATGTAGCAAAAGCTCTGAAAATAAAATTGCAAAAACTGTAAACAATGTAGAACAGTTTATTTTTGTCTAAATGATCATCGACCCATGTTTAAATGTTTATCTATTTTCCTTTGTCAGAAAAATAGTTAAAAAAATATTCGAATCATTGGAGCAAAGAATATAAAAAAGTAAAATGTTGTGAAATGACACCCTCGTGTACATTATGCGGAACTCTATGTTCAGCAACAGGGCATAAAACATCAGAGAACTATTTCATGAGGAGTTCGATAAAATATCCCTTTACAAACAATATAATCTAGCACATAGCACTCACCACTCAACTTAATCTCGATTTATCTCAAATTGATTTAATCTTCAATTCTTTTATATGCATGATTGTCTGTTTTTTTGGTACAATAAAATTTTCCGATATTAAATTTCCAGATGTATCATTGTATAACACTTTGTATTCAGCTACTTTTATGCAAAACTTGAATTGCATTATAATTTTGTTTAAATCCTTAAAGTTTATATTGTGAAAATATGTTTGTCAATACTGGACATGTAATATGTTTAAACGAAAATGTTAATACCCACTCAGCAATATTTTTATAATTTATAATAAAAATACATTTTACAATTTAAAATCATTTTTCGTTTTACTTTTGTTTAGTTATTTTCAAACCTATTACCTGTGCATGTATCCATCGCATATGGTCCTTCTTGTTGAAAAGGTAGCAGTTGTTGTTGTATCGTTCCCATCCAGGGCGACAGGCTGTAATAAATATTTGTTCCTTAAGAAATAGCTTCGTCATGTCTTACACCAGTTGTCGTTTCACCAAACTTTATGATATACTATTCTCTGATTAGTCCATACTTATATATCTATGCTTGATTGCGAATAAAGCTCAAAACATAATTAACTGCTCTCAGATCCGCTTACTTGGTACAACCAGTACTGAGTATTGCTATTTTATCAGGTATCGGGTCGATCTTGGGATCGAACCTGCAACCTCTGACGTGCGCTGTAAACACTCCATCTGCTACACTTCCGCAACGCTCAATATTATCTTAATGCTTTTTACTACAAAATAAAAAATAACTGGCGAAGTTCCAAGTGCTAAGAAGTGCTGTATCACTTTCTCATTATCAAACCAACTAGTGAGGTCGAAACTAACGTTGACTATTACGATGGAACTATTTTTGATATTACAATTTATCAAAAATGCCGTATCTCAGTTTACTTTTCTTAACTTTTAAATGTTAGTCGTTTTTCGAAAATGTCTTGCATATCGGGCAAGGATTTCTGCGTATTTTTACCGGTACGAAATTTCCATCCTACCCCTCAGAGCCTCGTTCCCTCCAAAAACAGTTATCCCTCGGACGGAATTTTCTATCCTAACCTCAAACCCATGCAAGATTATTATAAAACTATACCTACTTCGCACTTTCATCCTACTATGCTATGACGTTGAAGCAATTTATGACGTTATACATTAATCGTTATTACGTAATATATTTAATTTGACGATTTAAAAGTTATCTTGGTTAGACTACAATATGTACGCACGAAAAATCATCTTACATGATTTTTTTCGGTTCAGATAAATATTTCCGTCCCTAGGGATAACTGTTCAAGGGACCCAACTAAAACAGTTATCCTTAAGGAAGGAATTTTCTATCCAAACTTCAAACTCGTGTAAGATTCTTATAGTCCATCAGATTGCACACATATAATAAGGAAGTATTTTCCTCTAATTTTAAGCAATTGAGTTATCATTCATGTTACGGGATAATATTTAAGTAAATGATATACCTGTATAAACTGTTGATATTGTCGTCGTAACGATTGTTAAAACGATGCAATATAATGTATGTCCCATTTTATCTGAAAGAGAGTACATCTTTCTATAATTATAAACAAAAATTGTCGAAATCTTGAGAACAAACATGGTTACTGATTTATTAGCCTAAAGAGCATTACTTGCTATCCGGTGGCCGTATGTTAAAATCCCTGCCAGTGTCTGTAACGATTTGCCATGAACTTTGTTCTACGGCAATGAGTTTCCCAACTCTAAATATGTTGCAAAGTAGTCAGTAACTTGCAAGAGATAATGTGTGTCTAGTATTTGGTAATCGCCTAGCAGATTCCAGTTGCACTGGTTTATAAATGACAGAAAATCCCATATAATCAAACATTCAAAAAACAACAAATAAGCGCTTGGTTTTAAATAAAACGTCTATAACACCATATTAAATTATTGTACCAATTTGTAATTATAACACCTGTTCAGTTGGATAACGACGAAACCTATCATTACATCGATATGTCCTATTAACATTATACATATATGTACCTTTTTCAGTATGTTGTGAGTGTCTTCAACTAAGTTACGGTTTTCCCAACTAGATATCACCCGTGGTTGTTATCCTTAACTGAATATGATAAATCCAGGACACTTACTGAACATGTCCTACTTACTAATACACGTTATATTAATACATAAATAAGATTAAACGAAACCCATTAATGGAACGACCAAACTATATACACAGGTGATATTGTTACTCACCATTTGTAGTTAGAGTCATATCTATATACACCTCTCGGCCACTGGCGATTGGTCAATTGAGTTTATGCATAAAACATTGCCTTGGGCAAACTAACGTGTATGTCGTCACTCGCCATACGCACCAGAAATCAACCGTCATAAAAAAGTGTTTCACGTCAATTAAATATAACAGCAGTAATTAGTAAATATTATTGTGGATATTAGAAATATGATAACAATGTTGGAGTGTGTTTTATTCAGATTCACGCATCAAACTAATATTTAGCAGATGCATGAATAAACCACATAAAGATATTCATCGTCATACCATAGTAAGTCTACAGGAGTATTGATAAACGGTATACTACAAGTAAGTAAATCCTTATATACCCTAAAAAATAAAATAATAAACCAAAAATAAAGCAATTTCAAATTGCCTTGATAACTGAAAGAAACATATATTGTCGATTTTAGGTAAAATCACAGCAATAAAAACATTTACATTTAATTTACCAAAACTAATGTTCCCACTAACTGTGCTTGAATCTTCTAACACAAACACTTTAAACCTTATAAAAAATTAGAACTTTCTATAAATTCAATTAAAGCAAGTTGGGTTAAACAAACGCACCAAACATCAACAGATGTAAACAATAAAGGCGAATGGAAGAATATATACCTGTCTTCCATTGAAAAATATGACGGAAACATCATCTTTGAGAATAACTTTAATAGCAAAGATGGTTATTCTATGTTCAGCGAAACGCCTTTTTAATGCAACATAATAAAACCGTGGTCAAAAATTAATTTTAACACTAATATTGAAGATTCCGCCATATTGAATTTTTATTTGTCCAAATCGGGAGATAAAAGGCGGGTGTTTAATTTTATCACTTCAAAATGTTTCGTCACTTTAAAAAAAAATATTTTTGTAGAGTTCAGCTGATAACGGAAACAATAACCGTTACGATAATATTCGATATTAGATCTAGTGAATTTAATGTCATCCAGGACAGAAGTTATACACGTTCTTACGTGTTTGCCTTTCAGCGAACAGTTATAATTTTTTTTCCATCCACTTGAGGTGTCTCAAATTAAATATACATATCATCATCACGAATGGAATTATAAGGATAAAATTCTTTTTTTTCTTGTTTTTATGCATGTGTAAACAATGTCTAAACGCGAAGGACTTTATTTGATAAATATCTCATGCCTTAACCATATTGTCACGTGGTTCACCTTCCAACGAAACAACTAACTAATCAGCCTGCTCATATAGGCATAGAACCACCTTTGGAAAAATAAAATGCTTCCGTGGGGCGATTATAAATAATCCTTGTTTCTTCTTTAAAATGCATTTTCCTGAATTTAATGCTCATTTTTTTTTTATTTGAAAAGCATTATTGATGTATTTTGAACATTTTGAAAGCATACTCATGTTTGAATTGTGAATAAAGAAAAATAATTGATGTTTGGAATATGAATACATGATTTCGACAGTATACTTTCACTTTGTCAACAGCGCACATACTGAACAGAAAATAAATCATTTATATGACACATGACCCCTACTTTTCTCATCATATTTCGTAGTGCAGAGGTTAACAAACAATAAAATGTAAGTTTCACCTCTTTCATTTGGGTCTCTCGGTGAAAGACAAGCCTTCAAACTTTTGTTACATACTATAGAAAAAAGAACAAATATCTATGGTGGGCTTACACCTTTACCACTGCAGTGTAACGGTTCCTACTAGGGATGATAGGACTGTTTATAGGGGATTTATCACCGGCGCAGAGCGCCGGTGAAAATCACCGGAACGGCATTGTTCACGCGTCCGTTAAATTACAAGTGATGCTTATTTATTTTTTGTATTTCCGGTTAATGCACTGGTGTGTCAAGGACTGTAACCCGTACAACTTAAATGGTTGGTTCTCACGGTTAGTAAAAAATGGTGCAGGACGGCAACCAAAATATGAACTAAAGGAGTTAACTCCCTTGACAAAAAAAGTGCACGTTTGGCTAAACCAAATAACTTACTCTTTCCATACTTCAAAAAGTAGTCCGATAAGTATATGAAGAAATGTTACGGTAATACGCATTATTACGTTACATACACGATGTTTTTTTTATGATTTAACAATATATATGTATATACATGTATATACAAGTCATGCATACTTATTGAAAGTAATTGATAAATAACAGTTTCGAATCTGCCATCCGAACAACATGACTCCAGCTGAAGGACGCCAGCCAACAACATATTGTTGTCTAGGATCTTAGAACAATTATACGTAGATAGGGCTGATACACTTGTTATTTTCTCGCTACGATAGGTGTAGTTTTTAATCAGTTATTGTAGATGCACGGTCTTGGAAGTATTGCCACTTACAAATAATGCCTCGTGGACAAGTAGTTTTCGTTACAGATCGTGACACCGTGACAGTTGTGTTGACATATCTGTATGAGACGTAATTGACACCGACAAAAAAAGATGTCTTTAGTCAGTCAGTCTATGATTGTTTACCCTCGCAGCTTTGCTCAAGGTATTTTATCGTCTACATATACAATGTTAATTTTTGGAAGTATAAGAACCAATACTGTATTTATAACATGACTTGCCTTGTTGTTTCAAATAATTTTCTCTGCTAAAATTGATAAGGTAGTCTAGTTGTTAGCAGGGGTATTTTTATATTTGTTAGTATGGGGTAAATCATGTCGCCGTTGTAAAGATACATTATTGCTTCAGGATCCAGGGGTCTCCAGTTTCATTTCCGGTTGGGTTTCATCACAGTGCCTTATTCGGGTAAGTAAATGAAAGTGTAGTGAATGTACATAGGTCACTTACAACATGTTAAGCTAACTATTATAGCGTCGGGCCTGTGTCTGCACAATCTCTCTTTCCTTGGGATGGGACTCGATATAGCCAGGAACTGGCCACAGGCTGTGCAGCTGAGGGCTTATAAGCCCTAAAGGTTAAAGAGGGGAGGAGTGTAGTGAATGTATATAGGTCACTTACAACAGCCTTACTGTTAAGCTAGCTTTTGTAGCGGCATGGTTGAAGTGCACTGACTGTAACTACCCCCCCCCCCCCCCCCCCCCATCCCCAATAAAAAAAATATTGTTGTTCATTCAATATATTCTAGGTCTTTGCCTACAAGTCCTTTCTCTCAGAGTCTGTCCATATCCTTTAAAAGGATTTTCAGATTGGATGCAAATTAAAAAAGTCCCCTACCTACCTACCCACCTCCTATCTGGTATGGGTTGGAAATGGCAAACAATTTTTTAAGGGTGATCTTAGTTATCACATATTCAGATAATATAATGTACACTTGGTTTGTGGTGTCGGGGTACATCTCTATAGTGTAAGCTAGCACACTTTTCTGTTTGAAAAGAGCTCCAGGTTCAAGTCCTGGTGGGGATCTTGACACCCTTACGAAGTTGTACAAACTAAAAACTCCATTATATTTGTCAAAATTTAAATAAAAGTGTAATAGATGGTGTAAATACAATGTCAACCTTTCTTTACCAAGACTGTACACATGAGTGCCCATAGCCAATTGACATAGGTAATAATTATATAGATAAGACAATACAATTGGTATGGGCTTAAAGCTATATGATGCTAATAGAATGGGGCAACTAGAACTATTACCTGAATACATATAGACAACCAGGTTGGACTCAAAACCAGTCTCAAAATGTTACAATCATGTAGTAATGAAAGTAAGTAAAACAGAAGAGAGGAAGCTAACAGAGAAATACCACAAGTTCTGTTTGTTTACAATAACTGAGACATATACATTAAGTCACTGACAATATAGTTAAACCTATGTTAGTGGTCACCTTTATTAAGGAACAATTTGTTGTAAACAGCCACAACCTAGACACTGGTTTCTGTAAACCAGAACTATAATATGAATTTAAGTGTTGTTTAAAACATTCTGTACAAATTATTTTACCAAACAATTCTTTAAGGACTTCACCCAAATATGTACATCTATGGGTTGTTGTTTTACTACTGGGTATTTAGCCATAATAAGTGATATTACTTAATCGAATAGGTGATATCATTTATAGTACAAGTGATATCACTTATTTGAATATGAATAAGTGATATCCTCTATTCAAATAAGTGATATCACCTATTTGAATAAGTGATATCTCTTATTAATATGGTTAAACAGAAAAACAGCACCCCATATACATAAAATCTTTTTGGTGATATATTTCAAAAAGTGGATTATTCAACCAGTTCCTGGTTTATGTAACTGATTCAACCGAATTTGCAAAATGAAGTATTACTGTATACCACTTAAAAAGACTGTTACACTGATATATAATTAATGAATCACATAAAAAATAGTTGGTGGCAATTTATTCCCTAAACAAAAATAGATTTGACACAAAAGTAGCACCTCTGCACAAGTAAGTCCATTTGTATCCCACTATATACCTTTGGTAACTGAGGTTACTTGTTATATGTCTTTGGTATCTTAGAAAAAACATGTATGCTAAATAATTTTTCACATTGTTGTTAACATTAGAAATATAAAAATGTCTCTATCCCTGGTTACTTGTTATTCTTTTTTGTCTTTTGGCACTCTAGATTACTACAGCAAATATACAACATCAAAATTTAAGAAATACTAAAAAAACATGCCTTTATTTCTGGTTACTTGGTTATCCTTCTTTGTGCGGAGCGCATGGTCCAGTGGTAGAGCACCAAACCCATGATCAGAGGATCGTGGGTTCGATCCTCCACCATGGCTATGTGTGGTGTCCTTGAGCAAGACACATTCCCACATATGCTTAATACTGGTTCTAACCAGGAAGTCTTTCAGCATGATTTGTCTAAGTTGTAAGAACTTGTTTCACAATCTAAATAAAAAAATAAGTTTAAACAGATCCTTCCTTATCTTTGGTAACTGATGGTTACAACAGCAAATACTCAACATCCAAGCAAGAACCTACATATATTCTATATACTTCTTTGAGCGGACTTGCACATGGACATACAAACAGACTTACATATTTTGGGCCATATATGAAACGATAAAAATGCTATATTTTCTTTTAAACTTTATGGCAATTTATTATTTTGACAGTTATAAATCTTATCCTGACACACTGATATTAAATAATCTACATATACATTGATTTAAATTGATAAATCCCCTTTTAGGCAGTGCCTTATTTCATATTAAATTCTTACCTAAAAGTATATGTCTGAAATATTAATTTTGGAGTAATTTATGATGCTGATAGCGTGTATATTTGGAAACATTGAAATAACCATTTTCTACCTAGATATAACGAAATACACAATTTTACAGCTAAGTAACGGACATGTTTTCGACTGAGGAAATACCTATTTACTGTGTGAGAAATAAATTATTTGTTGGATAAAGATTACTTAGTAGATATAGGCTAGAGTATTCGTTTACGCATCTGATTATTAATCAAGTAGTTGTGGATTCGAGCCCCCGTCTGGCCGCAGTCTCTGTGATGATTGATGATAGACTTTGTTCTACGTACACGAAGTCGGATCAAATAAGCTCAGTCGGTAGCGCGTCTGACTATCAGTGAGTTCGAATCTCCGTTATGATTAATATACGACAGTGAGTCCCATGATCATTCACTGATTCAAGTGGGACAATTATCAGTTATTAACGGAGATTGGGTGTGCTTGAGTATTGGTTAAACTTTCCGGATCAAAGGAAACAGTAGTTAGGTTAACTGATTGATGATCCTAAATATTCAACCAATCAATCTTTGGTCGCGAACCTCCCATCTCTGAATACTTGGGAAACAGATAAGGATATAAGGTGTATCTGTAACTTGCTAACAGGCTAACGGATAACGCTATTGGAAAATAATTATTCGCTATTTTGTCAAAGGAAATAATTCGTCATCAAGTAAACCTCCTTTAAATGATAATATTTTACATATAATAAATCAGAACAAAGCTGACTGCCTTAATGATTATTTTGCTTCAATATCCACTGTGAACGATACTGGTGTTGTTTTACCTGATATTTTATACAAAACTTATAATTCCCTTTCACATTTTATAATAACTGAGGATGATATATCTGAACTTATGAGTACTTAACCAGTAAATAAGGCCTGTGGTCATGATATGATCAGTCACAGAATGCTGGAATATGTGTCGAAAGCTATTTCAAAGCCATTTTAAATTTATTTAACCGTTCTTTAAGTGAAGGTATATATCCCGATTTGTGGAAGATTGCAAATGTAACTCCCAATTCTAAAAAGGGAGACAAAGTCATTGGTGTCAAATTACAGACCTGTGTCTTTACTTAGTTGTGTCGGAAAACTTGTTGAAAGGCTTGTTTTTAAGAATATGTATAACTTTTTCTTGATAATAATTTGATTTATAAATACCAGTCAGGCTTTTTGCCACAGTCACTCTACTACCTATCGATTTATAGACATATATCATCACATTTGTCAAACCTTTGATAACACACAGTATTTATGTATGGTATTTTGTGACATAACAAAGGCTTTTGACATAGTCTGGCATAAGGGTTTACTATTTAAACTACAGGATAACGGTATTAATGGTCAACTTTTAGAATTAGAATTTCTGATTACTTAACAAATCGATCTCAACAGGTAGTTTTTCAGGGTACATATTCCAATTTAAAATCTCTTAATACAAGTGTGCCTCAACGACCCGTTGTTGGACCTTTATTATTCTTAATTTATGTTAATGATATAGCTAACAATTTACTCAGTTTGACACGTTTGTATGCTGACGACAGTTCATTATACTATTCAGCCTCATCAGTAAGTGATATAGAAGGTTTAATTAATCATGATCTTTTAATAATATCCCAGTGGGCTAAACAATGGCTAGTAAATTTCAACCCTTACAAAACCGATGTTGTTTTCTTTAAGAGATAACAATTACTTATCTTATATAACATTTAATAACGTAGAAATTCAATTTCTAGAATCTCATAAACATCTAAGTGTAACTTTAAAGACGGAAAATGGACCGATCATGTTGATAATATTTTAAAATCTGCTTCAAAAACGATAGGTATACTCACTCGGTCGAAAATCCCTCAATCAAAATTACATTTCGAATGTTCGACCAATTCTTGAATATTCCTCTCTAGTCTGGAACAATTACACTGATCAAACATCGAATTCACTCGATAAATTACAAAATGAAGCTGCACGTATAGTCACTCTTTCTTATCGCAGAACATTACAGCAATATTACTTTATGTATAAGGTTAGCAAAGAGATGGTTCCATTTTATATAGTTGATTTGTTCCCACCAAATGTTAATGCAAAAACAACACACAATTTAAGAAATAGCAGAGACATCACTATACCGTTTTCGAGAACTGAAATCATGAGAAAGTCATGTATACCTTCCTCAATTATATTATGGAACCAGTTAGATAACAACTTTAAGTCTGCCACTTCTTTAACTGCGTTTAAACACTCCATGAGAAAACAAAATAATATTACAATACCTCAACACTTTTATTATGGAAATAGAAAATTTTCAGTTATGTTAGCAAGATTAAGAAATAATTGCAGTAATTTAAATAACCCAAGGATTAACATTATTTAACTCGACAAGATCATTTCACCCTATAAGTACACAGCGCCTTCTATATGGAGATTAAAGACTCATGTCTTACATGTATGTTAGCAATATTATTATAGTCAAAGCGGTACAATACTATATCAAAGAAACTAAACGCTTTGCATAATCTCATTTATGTTTTCCTGTCTTATTTTTAACTGTACTATGTTACTTCGATCTTGTGAATTATTTAACTATTTTGCCCCTTCATATATTAAATGTTAAGTTGCATAGGACACCAAAGCTTTGTTTTTATTTTTGTGCTTTCTTATTTACTAATCTGATTTTCTCACTTGGGTGCTACCGAAATGTGGACACAGGACGAATGTCAGGAAGAATTGATATGTGTTTGTTTTACTATGTATTACTTTTTTTCCTTTCCTACCTTTTTCTATTATCAAACTATTGGTTAGGAAAAAATGTTAAAATATGTCATTTTGATATTTAATGTTAACATTTTAAAAAATGAAGGGAACGGGCCGAACCTAATGTTGAAAGAACTTGTGGCCCAACCCCATTTCATGTTGAAATAAAATATGTTTAAACTAACGGATAACGGAAAGTAGGTTAATTGAGCTTATCGCCGATACATTATCGCCAATTCATTATCACCGATACATTATCGCTGAAACATTATCACCGATACATTACCGATATACTGTTGGTAAAAGGCGAACAAACAATTTCGTTTTAATACAGACATAAACTAATTGAAATTAGTATTTTTCATAGTATGTTGGTGACATGGCTAACTGGCTTATCTCATATAACAACATGTATCCACGAAGGTACATCAATGTAATCCGTTCAATGCATGGAAGGTGTTGTTTTGTTTTCAATAATATGTTTTTATTTATATCAAATATTTGATACAGTTTTGCATATATAATTTACAGGAATGGTGTATTTTGATAGAAAACACATATACACTCAGGGACTTTAAAAACGCACCTACATACAGGTAATTTTTGTGCAGAAAATGTCATCCAATTTCAATGAAAGTTTATATACGTTAAGATTGCTATCTCCGTTTTCTACAGTCAAATGTCATGCTTTCGACTCGAATTTTTCTAATCTACCCTAAAAGTCAATTACAAGTGTATGTATCTAGCAAACGGTTCATAAATGGCGCCCTTTCAAAGTCCCTGAATGTAGAAACACACACAATAATAAAATCATATTGTTCTGCCATTTGGTTTAAGCTATTTACATATCGTCAGTCGCATTCAGTCATGGCAAAACTATTATATAAAAGTCTCTACAAAACTAAAATATCTATTAGATGCGAACACAAAAGATGTTATAAATGATTAGAAATTAGCAAACAGGATAGATAGTTCACAAGTGAAAGGTGTTGTAGGAAAATGCCAAGATGCCTCGGTTGGGTTTTATTTTGAAAATACTAAAGTATAACTTATAGCGAAGTATTGTTCAACATCATACATGTACATGAACAAACACTGTAAAAGGAACTCGGCAGGGAACAGATAAATTCTTCGAGCTATATATGGTGTTCCTGCAATTCGTATTCGAGCGAACGGATTTATATTGTACTTTAATGTATGAAATGGTTAATAATAAATCAATTAAGATACTGCAATGCTGTATATTTAATATCAAGAAATGACTGTGGTCAATGATAGCACAATGTTACAAAATGTAGTGCATAAACTGTGATGAACACAATGAATATGCCCGTATAGTGTCCTTCATCTTTCCTGATCTGGGCTTGGCGAATGTCATATCTGAGGCTAATACTACATGTACCTGGAAATAGAAACAATGTATATCAATACATTTGAATGTGGAAGCCGTTCATCAAGTAGGATTTGATTTCGGATCTCGCATTTGTCTCACGACATAGTCATGTGCCTTCGTTTTGAAAATTATTCTGTATTTTAGTTATGTCCTAGATATGTTGATGAGCATTTATGCTTTAAGGCATATATTGTTCACTTGATATTGTAATTATTCGGTACTGTCAGGATTTTTTAAAATAAATAAATTCAATTTCATGAAACTAGAAAATAGAATAGAATTTCAGATTTCAGTTAATAATTCAAATATATCGGTATGTTAACCTTTGTTTATGGTAATACAATTTTTACTTTTGGAAAGCTGCCAAGTAAAGCAAATTGTACAGCAAACCCTGCTTTAAAAAGAAATTCGATGCAAATTCAGTGTTCAACAATAGCAAATATGTCGACAAAAACCTCTTATAGATGTAAATATTGTGATAAAACCTTCCCCATTTCTTAATATAAGCATTTGACATTGCACTAGTTAAGAGTTTTCATAAACTTCTGTAAACAGTTTTTTTTAATTCAATAATTCCTTCTACAATGAGAAATGTAATAGTGATGCGAGACGTAAAATATGTAAGGTAAAGATACCCATTTATTAAATCATGGAAAATAGCATTTATCACATTCCTGGTGGCTGATTTTATTAGGCATGTTCGTAAAAATCACGTTACGCACGTAATGAGTAGCCAAAATGATATTTTTTTCAACTCATTTAACAAACATATGAAATAATGAGAATTACTAATAAATAAAATAGTTGGCAAGTTTCGTTAAATTTAATACATTCCCTCCCTTAGAAATAAAATGGTTAAATCTGCATGTACTGTTGTTTGTTATTTTTTTACCATCCCAGGTTACCATGTTACAACAAGTGAGAATGAAACAATAATAAAGACAACATAATTGAACTGACAGGGGCTGTCAATGAAACAAGTCGATAATTTAATCAGCGCTGCCAATTTCGTAAGACAAGCGAACAGTCTCTTAGTAAAGACTACATTGTATTTACTTGGACAAACAACGCCACGTGGCGATTGGGCGGAGCGATATTCGCTCTATCGTAAGGTATATAATGCTTACAATTTGATTGGAGGACAATCAAAACATAATCGAAGGTAGCTATACAGACATGTTTCGTGTCAAACAATTTAATTAATACATTTGTATGTTGTATGCAATATATACTTTTAAAATATTATTTGGGTTTTTGCTTGAAATTGAAAAAGCACACATAGGTCGTTAAACACGTATTTTTGTTCCAAGTGTACACGTACATATGTCTCCGTATTCGAAATAAAAATAAAATTGCAATGTGCTTTAATGACTGTATTTTAACATAGATTTCCAGCATATCAATTATTATACATGACAGTCGTATATAACCACTCCATATATCATTGAATAATACCAAATGTATCGTCTGTAATGTATTACCAGGCACTCATAAATATTTCGTGCATATCCGTAAATTAATTGTCGGTGTCCGAACGTCAATACTGATATTACTGTTGATAAACCGATACCAATACTGTACATGATCAAATCGGCATCATATCGCACTTACGAATAACTGCACGGAGAAAGCATTAAAATGCCCGAGTATATTGACGAAGATTTAATTAATGAGTGCCAGGTAAAACCTTCCGAACAATAGCAGCCAGTACTTACTCACCACAAGGTCAACATTACAGTGGTAAGTTACTGCCAAAGATTTTCTATCCAGTTGCATTTTTCATCTAAAGCTTCACTCGACAGAAACATCGTGTCACGGGCTTCAGGTGGTATCATCCCCACCACTTCGGGGCAGTTGTCCACATACACAAAGAAGCATTCCATCGTCGCTCGTCCACTGGTACTAAAACATACACTTACTTATTAATTGTTTCAAAATCTTGAAAGGTAGAACATTATTGAATTTGGCTTCCATCTTAAATAACGGCTAATAATGTGTTTTTTTTTAAATAGGGATTATATTAGAATATCTTTATTGAATCATTAGATGACTTTTATAGATAAAAATATAAATAAAACAATTTAGCAACTTTTTTAGTATTGTATATCAATATTTTGTTACCAAAATTGCACATATTGAGAAACTGAAAATATATATATTTGGAGGCAATTTCGAATATCGGCTATTTTGGCATATTATTATTAGAACTTAACAAAAAACAAGAATTTATGTTTACTTAAAGAAAATATATCGGGACAAAACGCTATAAAAGTCTTAAAAATTGAAAATATTTTTTAAAATCGATAGAAAGCATCTCATCACATTAATGAATAAAATCCGGATGGTTCGGTATGTTAAATCCACAAAAACGTGACAAAATCGATATTAAATTTGAGTGGTAAACTTAAAACGAAATCTCCATTTAAAAAAGAAAGCACTTAAATACTGCTTGACGCTTTCAAGTCGTCATTCCGACTTTTTTTAAGGAGAAACAATTTTTACTACATGTTAACCTGGATAACGGATCAAATTGTAATCAAAATGAAATCTCTTGTGATTCACTTCATACGTCACAAAATATGTTGCAATTTTAAGTGGGGAATCTATTTTAGTCTAACCTAGGTGCGTAACCCAAATTAGGAAATCCCTTTTCAATATATTATTTTGACATGTTTAATAAATATCCTTTTGGCAAAACGGTGTCTACGAGTATATAAAGGCATGATATACAAGGGAAAATGACAATTTCAAAATTTTGAAAAATCCTGATATATTCCTTTTAAAGAATATGAGACACGGAGCATTTTTTGTCCTTGTTTCTTTTTTTAAAAATTTCTTGTAAAAAACAGGTAAACTGAATTACCTTGGCGGCCATTTTGAATAACGACCATTAAGAAATTTTCAATTGGATTTATTTTAGAATATTTATTCATTTTATCATTACATGACTGTCTATAAAGCATGTAAAACAATATCTATTTGTTTTTGTTAATCTGTCATACTGAAGGTTATTTTATCCTTGTTCGCCAGTTTGAATGTATTTCTTGGTGTCATTCTAGAGCAGGGTTAAGTGAAAATCTGCACGTTAGCTAAATCTTGAATCCAAATTTTTTGTATAAAGTCTATAAGGAAGTGTTTATAACTAAAACCATTTGGAAAACTGACTTCCAGCTATGCTAAAAATATGTAACGGTTTCAAAACCACAAATTGAAATTTCAGATAGGTAAATAGAAGTAAAACTCTAATTATATAAACAAATATTGAAAATATATGTCATGAAAATGGAATGTATAAATCATTTCATAATCATGCGTAATGTTTGCCACATTAAGAATAAATGATGAGTTTTAAGATTGATTTTGTTAACGAAAATAAAAGACATATTTATTTAATTTATAACTTAATAATGCAATTCCTGGTGACTTCTCTTCTCATATCTAATCGAAAAAAAGAAGTTGTATTCGATTGAGTAATTTACGGAATAGAATATTTTCAACAATCAATCATAAACGTTCACCACAAACACAATCAAAGTAAAGTATATGAAGTGCCTGAGAAGTTTAAATGTGCCTTAGAAGTTGAAATAAACATCTAAGCATATTTAATGTACCGATGGTTGCCACTTTTTAAAGACGTACTCATAGGCGAATGTTCTGTAAGGACAGATCCGTGCACCTTGCGGGTCATATAAATTGTTGATTATTTACTGTCGTACGAGTGTCGACTCGACTGCACCTGGCTTCGGCAATATCGTGTAATGGTGTGATATTTTGACATACTATATTTTTTTGTTTATTATTATTTTAACATTCCCATGAAAATGATTGAAGAATGTCTGGATTTTTCAAAAAATTTAAATGGCGAAAATCATTTTTTTTTTCAAATTAATCATGCTTATGTATATACTCACTGATTCAGCTTTGTCATAAGGATATTGATTCAAATAAATCTCCAATTATTTTTTCGAAAATGAATTTCATAGCTTGGCTTACACGCCCATGTTAGTCTAAAATATATTTCCAACAACGATTGCTACTTTGTCACGTGATAAATGAATGACGGGAACTTAATTAGATTAAATATTTACTCGTCATATTGGTTACATATTGTAGAACTGGTTTCCTCTTAGTGAGTCCAAATGACGATGTGAATTTGCCTGCTATCTAGTTTTAAAATGAGGATTTCTTTTCTTTTTCACCACTCCGTTAAAATATCGTGTTTACTAACATCTAACACCGAATCATTCTTATTTTGTTTATTGATGATAATGAGATGTATTATATCAAATTTCAGATTTTGGTTTTCATTTTTTAAACATTTATAGCGATTTCCCTGATATAATGCCTTTAAAACAACTAAAGCCAACTAAGATGTGATCATAACTTATATGTAAGTGAAATAAATATCATCTTGAAATTAGTAGAGTCAGTATTAATCACCTGTTCCAAGCCAGTGGTGCAACAACGGAGGAAAATGGCCACATTTACACATACCGATGCTGACAAGTGTTTTACGCTTGTCATTTTCCTGTTCACCAAAAATGCTAACTCTACAAAACATTACCTGCACACATCCCGTGTGTCCCCCATTCCAACGAGACATGAAAGGAATGCCGGGTCTGAGACAGTTTGGACAGCACACCCACCTGTCAAATAAGTTATACAATAACATTTGATTTGATAAGCATATACACCTTGTCGCACTGCTAACCTAACATTAACTTTTTTTCTACATTTTTTTGGACCGATTACATTGATATTTTGTGAATAAAAATATCAGACATAGTATAAATCATATATTATAAATTTCATCCAAAATCATTAATATTTTATAAACGGCGTGCTTAAACTTAACAAAGGTAAAAAAAAAAAAAAAAAAAAACGTTTTCGAAAAATAGCACATAATACTAGTACCGTTAGAAATATTAACTGTTTCCAGATGACTTTTTTATAAAATATAATGTACAATGTCCGACCTTTTTATCTTTTATCTAATGTTTACCTCAATCGGTCCAGGCATTTTCAAGAAAATGCAAATAAGCTAATTGTATAGTTAGCAGTGCCTCTAAATGTATATAGAAAACATAAACTGGATTATTTGAGTAATTCGTTACATGAATTAAAAAGACTATGTGTTGGAATAAATGATTCCACGGACAATTGCATATCGATATTTAACATGATAAAAAGCAAGATATTGGAAATATTTCTTTTTTATTACTTTTGTTTACACTATTTATATTCTATCTAAAGGCATGAGTGTATCGTTTTTCTCTTTCCGTTTTATCGTGTTCGAAAACTTTGGCTTTGTAGCATAACAAAAATAATGTCTACTTCTTTCAGCATTTTAGATATTGTCCTATTCATCAGCCAATGAATTCGCTGCAGACGCGAGAAAGCAGATCAACAGCTAAACAGTTAAGCCGGTAAGAAGTTACATGGGCATTTCTAATAGCGTAGAAACTTATACCATAGAACATATGTATATTTCTTGCTTTTGATCGATATGTTTATAAAATAAAATGTAAGCATTTATGTCATCTTTATGTAGGGTTTGTTGAGAGATCGCCCTACCTCGAGCCCCATTACGGGGTGAATAAGCTGCTCGCCATATATTTGTGACTGGACATTAGAAGAAGGAATATAAACCTTGATAATAGGTTACTCTCTGTTATTGAGGTGTGCAATAATATAACATTAGGTATTACAAAAATATATATTATCGGTTTTTCTTTCGGGATTTTTTCATTGGAGAGTATGATTTCGGAATTACTAGAATGGTCCAATGGCCGAAGTCTAACGTCCACTAACATTTTACCTTTGAGGTTGTTGGCTAAATCAAATTTTAATGTAAGAACGATTGGTTAGTTGTTGAGCGTTGGTTTGGTCAGATTCATTTCTCCACCAATAAAACCGGATATGCCGTATAAATCATAACCTGCTTTATGTCGAAAATAGCGTTTTACAACAAGTTTTCCCTTGAATTAGTTTGAGGTAATTGATCAAAATAAGACTTATAGACACTAACCAACATTTAAAAGGTCTCTCAAATGTTCGTGCAACAAATCAATATTTAAGCGGGAGTGTAATGCAGTGGATAGAGTATTAGCCGTTCACGTTCAACTTAGAAGTTGCGGGTTCGGTCCCCGGCTTGGTTGGTATAAAAACTCTTAGTACTTTTTCTACCCAGAAAGCGACATGAGACCTGTTCATACAAGTTCTAGACTTACTTTGCAATCGAGCTAAAACAATTGACCTAAACTCAAAAAATAAATGAACTCAAAACTCAACCATGTGGAGACCTTAATCTCCAAACAGTACCGTCTGAAACATTAGATTTAAGACAGTATTAACAAGTTTGTCTTGTTAATTTTGAAAATGAAAAGCATATCTCAAATTGATAATTCCTTAAATAATGAAATCATTATAACAGCTACTTACATCACAGTGAGTTTGATATTTGTATGTCATTTTCTGACCCAAAATGTACAATTACCAGCATTACGCTCCTTTTCAGATATAGATAACGAAATTTGGAATGTGTACACATACTGGTGTATTAAAATTATATACTTCCAACTTTAAGATAGATAAATTTATGATTATGAGATAAAGTCGAGTCAAAAGATTTTGAATCGCCCACTGTCCTTTATACGTGTTTGCATATCCGTATTTTTCGTTTATACTTCATATTTGATTTTAAAGCAAAGTAAGTTCGGAGTTTATTGGAACCGCTTATTACATGTAGTACTGCGTGTTGAACAGGTACTTATTAAGTTGGGATCGAACTCTTAATCTCCGGCTAGCATTCTATTAAACACTGAGTCTGTATCCTTACACATATTTTCATAATGCTGTCTGGTGGGTATGGTGAAATCGCCGCCTGTTAAATTTTGTATTGTCGGCAGAAGGGCAGGACATTCGTCGAGAAACACAAAGAAGCACTCCATGGACGCTCGTGTCCTTTCACTGAATATAAGAAATATGATCAAATCTATACGCAGGATTCAAATGACACAGTTACCACAATGACCAATGGAATAATAAATTTATAGAACAAATTATGATAAATATATTTATTCGTTTTGAAGGAATGACACATACGTCATCCCCGTGGAACTGTCAGTAGCAGATTCTCCACTTGGGAGCTTAAACCTTGTAAAAAGGAGCATCTAACATCGCCCTTTCCGCATCGTCACATCAAACAAGACGGTGCAAATAAAGGGAGCCTAGCTAGAAAATTATTATAATAATGTGACGGCATGTACATGTGTATGGTGTAAAAACAACTTAATAGGATCATATAAGGGAAAAACAATGCTCTTTATGTCTTAAAAATTAAAAATAGTTTTAAAATGAATAAAAAGCAAAATATACAAAAAATATCCCGATATATTCACTTTAACTACAATGCGTAAGGTTACGTGATATTAAAAAATATATTAACATTTATTAAACACGCAGACTTCTTACTGAACATATATAAGGAGCTAAAATTCAATGGTGTGCAATTTCATATGTTAACATATTTGATGAAGATAGCTGAAAAGTTTATCTTAATGATGTTTAATACTAAAAACAAGTTATTTGTTAAGGGTTGGTATTCACCAACCATTCTAAAGAGTTTTCTTAGACTTGAACTCAACAATGAATTTTAAATACATTTGGAGATCATCTTTTTAGATAAAAATTTGCAAGTATGTAAGGACAATTTATATATAGTAAAATAAACTCTCACAACTTTTCATCTGTCGTGGTAAACTAGAAAACCACCCCATATCTATCACATTTTTTACTTTTTTCAAACAATATATAAAAACATATATCCTGTTCGATAATTCATACGAATTTTTAAAATGTCAAATCTAAGTACCTGCACATGTTATCTGTGACTACGTCCATCAGGTCAATCATACACGAAAGGAATGACGGATCTGACAACGCATTTGTAGCACAGTCACCTGAAATAATATCTTTGTGAATGAGGTTTAATACCTTTCGGGTTATATATAGCATTTCCAGTTCATTTTTGGAGGAAGAACTCAGAATGAATCTGAGTAGAACCACTGTCCTTCCGTTAGTAACTGGCACTATTTCACATAAAATATATGGAGCGAGTGGGAATCTAATATTTATAAAGTATTCGAAGAATAATGGTTTTTTAAAGTGAATTACAGTCAGTCATAAAAGTATGTGTCAGTGTGTGATTCTAAGGTTTTGAAGCCTTCACCAAATAGCCCTGAGTAATAAAACATTATTATACCAGCTGCTAAATCTTAATTATTTTACTATTTACATTCGTACTGCAATCGGCCTAGATGAACTATACAGAGTTACTGCATTTCATTTCCAAATGAAAAACACTTGCAGCTGGGCGGAGCTAAAAAGAACTAGTCTGCATTTTATTGGTTGCACGATTTTGTTTTGCTGGTGAGACGTCACGTTGTCGTTAGTTTCACGTGACGTCTGCCGTAAGTTGTCCTACAAATGCGTGCACTTGTTTATTATGTTGGCAACATCGTCTTAACATTCATGGCATTGGCTTTGCAGATTAATGGGTATAATTTGCTTTTAAAATATAAAAATGGCAAAAATAACGTAATAGTTTTATCTAAAATAGCTGGAGAATATAATGTAAATATAAGGATTAAAAGCCGTATTTTGAGTTTTCATCGGGTGATGAAAAACATTAGGCTAGTTATATGTTGCCGAGAAGATATTCGGGCTAATGACCTAATGTTTTTCATCACCAAATGAAAACTCAAATTTCGACTTTTAATCCTTAGTTAATTAAATTGACTGCATAGGCCTTGTTACCGAGGGAAATGATCACGTCATATGACGCGAAGTCGGCCAATACGAACCGAATTAGGACAATACGAAAAGAAGCACGGCCAATATGAATCGGAACTTGGCCAACACAACGTCTTCCAGTTATTTGAGCCTAAAGTCAATCCAAATTCATGATAGGATATACATTGTAATGTTGAGGTTGACACTATAAAAGTTATCGATTCATGTTATGTTTAAGTACACTGAAACCTTTTATAGAAAAGTACATGTTACTTCTAACCAGCCTAGTTAATTTACTCTCTAGTACCTGGTTCATGGAGCGATTTCATTGGTTGAGGAAGTAAGTCAACATCTGGTGAAAGTATCTGTCACTTCAACGCACAGAGACCGACAGTGCCTACACACCCATTATTGAATGTAACTGAGCTGTTATGTCCCAAGTCATAAATGAAGTGATTTCCTTGCCCAGTTATTTGTCCCCGAATTGCCATATTGGCCCAAGACCGTATGTTTAACAAAGCACCTTTCAGGAGCACTGGTTCCACGTATAATACATAAATGATAGAAATAATGAATACAGCAGAGAGAATTATCAAGTGCTAAAAATATGACTTTACACATGCATCAGAGGAAGAAAGAACATAATAAGAAACAAATAATTCTGTATCGAAATAAATCGCTTATATCAACAATATAATTATATATCGATAATGAAATGACTGACTGGCGATACATATTGCAGACACACTAAATTTAACCAATTTAAAAATGTAACTGAGTAAAATATTCGCGCAATCACGAGCCATTGCCCCAATATATATTTCAGTTTGTTTCGTGAAATATCTTTTTCAAATACGCTTGAGGTAACACTATGTATACCATGGTCTCTGCCAGACATCTTACGACGTCAACTGTTCAGTTTAAACCGTAGTTATCATTGTTTAGTTGACATTATTTCGATGTATTTTTCAGCGGAAATAAGGTCAGTAATTTCCGTTTATTTTATACGGCTACTGCAAGTACACTAAGTTATTATCATAACTATGCCTTGTGTCTATTATACCAACGCGCCATAAATCATGTGCCAATATATATTTTTTATTTTGAGATGAACTATTCCACGTATTTAGACAATGTCACTGTCAAAATATAGATTAAATGTACTTACCGCTGCTGCGTAAACCATTATTCGATAATCTTGTTGCGCGATATTGGTCGATTTTGTAGTTTTTTGCATTGTTCCTTTCTTCTTGCATACGTTTCCCCACTGTATTAAACGCTTTGGATATTTCTGTTTTCGCTGTTTCGATTTCATCGATCGATTTTTGAATCGGATTGCACACAACTGTTTGAAAATATAGTGCAAATATAAACACTAATTTCACAAAATAGATCTTGTACGTACTCATTATCTTTAACGAATTATAGTAGTAAAATCTGAAATATTTCAGCTCTGAAGCTCTGAAGTTCTGAAACTACGAGTATGTTTGCTGCAAGACGAACCAATGATAGAACAATATCGCATTTTATATATAAATAGACACCAAATAAGTACGTCAAATTATTTCAGTCTAGTATAAACGAGACGAGAGGAACAGGGGATAAGGGAAGTCATTAACATGGCCCATTCACTTATATATTGTTTATTAAACTAATGTTTTAATTCCAATAACGAGATTAATTAAGTTGGGTTTTTTTCACAAAATTTATTTATTTAATCATATGTTTCAGTTTTCTAATGTGTATAGTTAACAGACAAACAGCAAATTTGGCATATATTGACTCAGGCATTTTTGCATACTTACCTGTCATGAATATAATTTCAAAAATAACTAAAATAATTCATATATTTTTAATTGTAAAATATAGCTGAAAGGGATTGGCCGTACCGAATGCTGAGAGAACTTGAGGACAAACCACTTTGCCTATAATTGTATTTAATTGACATGTATACTATATAATGTAATATATGTTTATATACATGTGAACGTATATAAAAGAATATATATACATTGGTCTCCGAGTATAAAGATATCACACTCTATGTTTAAGACACAGTTGTTACAAAAATAGATATTGTCTCGTTAGTTTTTAAAATAGAATAAAAATCACAACTACAGGATATATATTAGAAGCATTTCTGTCATACTTGTAAAACATACATCTATCTAAGATTAATAATCTAAAGTCATTAAGCCATAGATGCTCACTAATGTGTTACTTAGGATGCCTTTCAACCATTTGCAAGCGTTATGCCCCTTTCTTAAAGAAGAAATATCTACTACTATATCACCTATATCTCCTATCTATAAATTCTCCTTTAAGATATTAAAATAATCCTGCTGATCCTTATTTCCCCTCCTCATTTTCCTCTCCTTTTGTTCCTTTTATACTTAACTCTATATATATTCCGAGTTATCTTGTTGGTAAATTCACAATATAAAAATATCATTTACTTTGATACTGCTTAGTTTGCTTTTCTCAATTTACTTAGTTGTTTAATATATAGTTCGATGTAGCATATATTACTAGGAATTAAATAATTTATACACACTAATTAACATAATGTATAATAATAAAACACAAATGCCTTTTTATATTAGTTTGTTTATGTTGTTAATAACTTAATGAAATAAATTATTTAATCACAAAAAAAAAGAAACGAAGTAAGGGTCTGGGAAATTAAGATTAAATCATTGATTGATATTTTATTTCCACCGATTTTCAGGAGATCACATAAATAATACAAAGAAACACATAAACAAGTACAAGTCAACATATCTACAAAAATGAACAATTATATATAGACATATTAAAAGAAATTCACAACTAATACATTAATATGACTACTACATATTCTATCCAAATCGCTTTAATTTTCCTATTCAAAGCAAACATCATACAAAGTTCTTCGCCTTAACAATTCAGGCGATTGTATAATGTAAAGAGCATGTCATTAATCAACATACACATATATCAAAATGTCATATCTGTAATCGGAGGCCTCTTTCCCCATATGTTTCCAAGTATAATTAATATTTGTATACTATATACATTATTTTCAGAAAAGTCAAACGTGCCAAAATTGTAGTGAATCTCTTTAAGTAATCCTGTTTACTCATCAATCGTGCTTATCAATATATGTTTGTTAAGATTAGTATTCACTTCAATTTATACACGTAAAGAATTAATTTGATGTGTGTACCATAAAATTTGTTGTTAACATTGAAATGTAGTCTTAAATAAACAGCCATGTTGCGGACATAGAACTTATAATTATGTTATAAAAATAAAATTGCCATGGCAACATTATAAAAGACTTGAAATTAAACTGCTCTTTTATGTCGATATAATGTCACATACGAGTCTGTGTGTGATTCACACTTAGAATATTACTTATATTACAAAATTTATTGTAGGATTGTAAAAAACCCAAGACATACTCATTGTTCAATTAAATAACCTAGCCTAGTGTAATACTCATTACCGGTTTATCGCTCGACATTTTCCGTATAACTCGACACTTGCACGTAAAATGCCGAGTGAATTCCGACTGGTTGGAAAACATAAATGTAGTCGATTCGTCATCATGATTAAATAACTTTGTTTTAAAAATGTTTCTCCATGCGACGATGGACGGAAACTGATATATACATCGTTATATATAGAATTTTGGAAAACAAATTCTGTTCTTGTACCTTGTAATGATAAATTGAACGATTAATAATCAATGAAAAATTTATAATAATAATAAAACTCGTTGATTGACGTGTAAAATTGTCTATATATTAAACATATTGTCATGTGTGAATTATTTGCACAGAATGTCATTTTGTTACAAATAATAACATGTTTGTTACTCGAGGATAAATATTGTTTAAATGTATGAAAGCGAAACCATTTGTAGACGCAGTTCCAATAATGCTATAGTTAATAGACAACAAAAATTATATTCCCACCCCCTGTCTGGACCAAGCCTGTTATATTAGCCAATTATTTCACATCTACAGCAAACTATTTGAAGTGCTGTCAAGTAATAATACTAATACTACTAATGATAATAAATACGGGCATTCGAATCACGAGTAAAAATGCTAAAGCCATTTTGTTTTAAACGTAAATGATTATTTTCATTTTGACCTTCAGGATACTAGCAAATTGGAGATACTTAATGAGGATCATAATTGTAAATAAAGTTCAGATGAATTGTTGTACGATTGTAGAATATTGTCGACGGAATACATCATGGTAAAATTGAAACCAATTTTGTAAATTAGATGATTTTAGATTAATGTTGAAATATTTTCCTGAACGATTTTGTGATATCATGCATTTAAAATCATTTATCATTTCGATATTATTTATCTTAAAGATATCACTACACAGTTACGCCCTTTTTGAATCAAGGTAGCAATAAGATATCACTCAGTTTGATGAAAAGGTGACTTTCATATGGTTTTAACAGATGCATGTATTTATGAGCATTTGAGGACTTCTATTTTTAAAAGAATATTAGGGTGTCATTGCACTGTTTTCAAAAATACCAAGCTGGTCAACATACCAGTTATTTTGCATTTTATGTGCGTGTGGATACATACATGCTATGAAAGTAATACTTTAAAATGATTTCACTGTAGAAATTCCAGGCATTATTTTATACAGTATAAAATTCAACTGTGTGATAACACCTGAAATGTCACGCGGTGATATTAAACTCGGATTTACTCATCAAATCAATCCCTATAAATATTGACGTAGAATAGAATAGAATTCATTTACAATTCATGGGTCATACAATATGACATGTTAAATCATCATTATACGTAATGCAAAAGTAAATATCTTAAAAGTAAATAAAGCATAGTTCTGATTGTTTTAAAAAACAAATAATTGAGGCTTACAAAAGTGAATTATTATAATTATTGAGCATGCCAAAGTCTCCACTCCAACTCTTTACATAAACTTTTACAGTAACACGGATTTGCAGATATGCATTAGTTTACTTAAGATTTCATGCTCTGAATCAGATAATACTGACCGGAGTATTCATGCTCAGATCATATTGAACAGTCTCTAAATTAAAATCAACCAATTGATAATCTGTAAAATGTAGAATCATCTTTAAAAACAAATACAAGAATATTATGGCACAACTTTAAACACTTACTCAATATACAATGTCATGCAACAAATGATTGAAGGACAAGCACTACATTTCACCTGTATCAGTTACAAACAGTTTTCCGATCCTCCGTGGCCGAGTGGTCTAAGGCGTCATCTCAAGATCTCTTATCTCTCATCGCTAAGGACGTGGGTTCGAGTCTTATGTTCCTATGTTCAATCATACATCTAACAAGGTGTTGGAATTACGGTTTATGATGGATTTAATTTAAAAAATAATAATAAGTCCCTAATTTATTTTAAATATGCCTATCTATTATAATCCTAATAAATTCAGTTTTTTCTAACATCAGTGACGACTTTGATACAGACATTACTCTCTGTCGAATAAATCCTGTAAATACCCGGGCCTAAATTAAGGTTTATGCCCCGGACTAAAACTCAGACAATACATTTTAATAGTGATATATTTAGTTTAATCATATTTTGTTGCATAATATTATGTTAACAACATTGACATATAGCCATTTGTAAAGTTGCAAACATATCATAAGCAAATTGATCGGGCTTCAATTTATCAAACCATTAGTTACAACAACTTTAACCATATTTGACAATATTAAGTTATGTTGTATTTCTTATAAATTTGCTGACGCTGGCTGTTTATTTGTAGGAAGATGTTGTTTAGTTTTTGTAAATAAACTTTTGATGAATATTACAAAATTTCATATTTGAGTTTGAGTTTAAAATTCAGGACCTGTAAATTATATATCATTTGGCGTTTATCATCTTGGCATATACAGACAGGATGGAGTAAATGGTAACAGCCATCAAGGATCAATTACCTTCAGTAGATAATGATGGTAGTCCCATTGACATTAGATAATTGGTTAGAATGTCTAGGCGTTTCATGTTGGATGAGCGTGAGTGTATGTGGAATTACAAGGTGCACCTACTCAAAGGTCAACCAACGAGGCCAAATAACTGTAGTTGATGGCATGTCGACTAGATTTTCTCTCATATGTTCCTATTGACACAGCTAGCTCGTCATCAGACATTTTTAATAACTCTACTTAATATTTTGGCGAAAATATTGGAAATTAATTGCGGGTTAGCTGCTCCGTTCAAAACAGAACGGTGTCGTATTGGTGATAGTATATATCCATACCACGTTATCGTGTTGCACTGTATAACTATTTGAAGCTTTTATACCATTTCAATATTGCCAGTTATCCAATTACTTAGTCCAATTCGGCAAGTAATATATTCCCCTTTCAGCAAAAAAAACATAACAGAGTAAAACACATGAAAGGAAGGCAATTGTGCTTTTAAAGGAATGAATGGGCAGTACTTAGGGGTTTAACGGCACACCAAAACCTACGGGTTATATAATTATGAAGATTCGGGAGACACTATCAAACACTATCAATATACAAAACAACACATTAACATACATGTGGACAAAATGAACATATTATTATATGTATAGGAGCTTCCTCTTTGTGATTCGAGAAACAATCCATCATTTACTGAACAGAAAGTTATAGGTAATCTAGCTAACCGTAGCTACTCTGAGATCTAGGGAGGCTAGGTACGAACATGTAAGACAAATAAGCAGATTGAACCGAAACCTTATTACCTGTTGAACTACAGAGTTTTATCAGTGTATCTCGCCTGTTACAACATTCATGAGCTACAGTGGCCCTTTTATCGCCGTTCACTTGGTACACTGGAACCTATACTCTATACGTTAAGCACAATAAGAACACAAACGAGTATTACAATTAGAAACTTAAACTGACATTTGCTATTCTTATACAGTAAAATAATGCACATTGACATCTACAAAGAATGTAGTTACTTTAAAAATATACATATATTATATAAAGGCTATCAAATTTGGAGAATATTTTCAAATACCCAAACAAGCGTAATGATCTATTCATATAATTAATACAATAAGTTTATACATGTAAAAACACATGCAAAATATTAAACCACCAATTGGTGCCTAGCTGGTCATGTGGATTACGAATGTCACTACTTAAAACTGAATTTGAGTCAGCAACAAACAGAATTAATTTTAAAAAATCAATTAAAGTGCGTTGAATTCTGACTTATAAGCGTCTTCAAAACATGTATTGATTTCAATATATAGGGAGGTAATTAACTGATATAGGACTTCAGATACCTAGTACGCGAACTTTTGTGTATATCCGGCGACATTCTTTGCAGCATTTTATCCCTTTTATAAAAAAAACCTCACGAAACAAGTTTTACATATCAAACATTTTAGGGCGAGAACACAAAAAATGAAACAGCAACTTTAAAATGATTTCAGATACTATGAAATTAATATTGTGATGTATTTATATTATAAACATATTCATACGAAAAGATGGCCATACATGTTTTGCTTAGTATACGTACCTATTTGCTGGCCACGTGAAGTGGAAGTAAATACAATCTACCTTAGGGCGTGTTCCTAGTTTTGCACGGGGGTATCGTGACAACAAAGCGTACCAAAAACAATACTCTTGATCCAACGTGTTCAGATTACAGTTTGATAGTTTGATAAGTGATAGTTAATATTCAATAAATTCTAAAATATTTTAAAAGCCCTATAGGGACAAATTATATAATGCACTTATATGAGGAACAGTACTGTTAATATACATGTAGCCAACTTTTAAAATTATCTTGTAAGATAAATTCAAAGTATGTTTTTATATTTTCAATGATTATAAGACATCAAATGAAATACTTGTAACATTTTATTAAAATATATGACCTGCACGTGTATATTACACGCAATAGAATTTTAGAATTGTTCTGCTATATGATTTTATCGACGCTAGTTAACCGCTCTGCGATTCTGCAGACACAAATGACTCTTTGTAATGTGGAGCACAGCAATATTAAATAGGTGTTATCAATAGTTGTTCATACCGTTTAGGAAACAGCAAACTGATATGGAAACTGCTTTAATATTTTATATTAAATTTATTATAGTGTTCATAGTTACATAATATATGGCAATCACAGTTGACGGTTTTATTCCATTTATATACAGTTTTGATCTAATATTCAGTTTATAATAAATGTCGCAGTACAAAACCTTCTACACGCAATTGTATTGGGTGCCGTTTTACTATTTAACCTTAATAAGTGATATCACTCATTCGAATAGGTGATATCACTCTTTCGAATAGGTAATATCACTAATTCGAATAAGTGATATCAAGGATTCGTAACGAATAGGTGATATCACTTATTAAAAAAAATAATATCACTTATTCGAATGAGTGATATCATCATAGAAACGAATGGGTGATATCACTTATTCGAATGAGTTATATAACTTATTCAAAATGAATTAAGACAATGATTTCTCCCAAGGATGTTAATATATTTAATAAAATATAGATGAAGATCTATAACGAAAATAAAATGGAAATATATTGTGTAAAAAAATATTATGTTATAAAATAAATATTATTGTGAATGTAGAAAACATATTGGCTTATTATTTGATCATTTTACAAGACCATTTATTCTGGCGGCTGAGGGTCCTCTTCCGTCGGCTGCAATCAAACAAGATGGCTACCGGTTCCATGCAAGACATGATAAATAATTTAAGCAGGGATCAGTCTGTTTTTTCTTGCTTGATAAATCGAATAAGTGATATCACTTATTCGAATCAGTGATATCACTTATTCGAATCAGTGATATCACTTATTCGAATGAGTGATATCATCTATTCGAATGAGTGATATCACTCATTCGTTTTGTAAAGGTGATATCACTCATTCGAATAGGTGATATCACTCATTCTAATAAGTGATATCACTTATTCGAATATGAATGAGTGATATCACTTATTCGAATGAGTGATACATATTCGAATGAGTGATATCACTTTTTGAGGTTAAACAGTAGAATGGCACCCCATACAATTGTCTACGATTCTATTTAAACCGCTCTGCGATTCTGTAACAAGATTCATTCATATATACGCTACCTCTTTGTTATGTAGGTCACAACAATTTTAACTACTTATTGCTAAAATGTACTTCTACCTTTTTTAAAAACAACAAATTTATGGGATACTACAGTCATATGGGTAATGGGCGCGTGGTCGCGCGCATTTGTAGCGTATATAGTTAAAAGTTTTATTTTGTAATTTTACAGTAGGTGTTTCAGTCTGTCTGCAGTATTATATATTTATATAATTGTTTGTTCTGGTGTTATTGTTTTATTGTTGTTTTTTATTTTTGTCTTCTGATGAAGGCACAAAGTCGAAAGCTAGCTAAGTATATCTCGTTAAAAGTTATAGCACTGCAATATATATAAACATAAATATATATATATAACCCGTCATTTGAAAATGGCGTTTAAACCCTTTAAAACATACACAAAACATGTGTATTAACTAGTGTACACACATCCGGTAACCTTTGTAGTTTTCTTTACATGCATGTGATATCGTATTACCGAGTCGGCAAAACGTGTTGTGATGTTCATTCAGGGTTGACATAACCGTAACAGATATTTTATATACAACTATATATATATATATACTGAGTGGATAAAGACACGCCGGATGAATTACAGAGCATGATCATGCTATTGTAAGTGATATTAACAGTTTTAGAATATGTATGTAAAGACATTTCAATAATGATTTTGTCAGAATGGTCATTGTCATTGGCAACAATTATTAAATTTAATGAAAAACCTTAACTTAACATACAATGTACACATTCTAAAACTGTACAAATCGCTTGCAATAGTTTTATAATGTGGTGCTGAGGTCCATCCGGCGTGTCTTTATCCTCTCAGTATATAACCTGAAGTGGAAGCTTCCTCACTCGTGGACTATAAGTGTACTATATATAAATAATTAGTGCGGCAGGACTAAGTGGCCGATCTCAAAATAAATAGCTGAAACGATAATTAAAGAAACGGACCATTCATTTCATGCATATCAAGTGTAATATCTTACGTCTAAGAAATTGAACCTTCGTCAGTTTTAGTACTTTGTTAGCCTAAATTAATATATGTGTTGTGTTTTGGGAAGTGAATTGATATTGCTAGTTTATGTATAAACGCAAACATGGATATATTTATGTCACGCAGGTGTTTACATTTAACTTTTGTTTATTTACTATTTCTTGTGAGTTGTCAGTGTAAACTACCGGGTATGCTCTATCCGCGAGATTCCGAAAGTAGATCGCTTCGCAGGCTGGATGGAATGTGGAATTTCTTGGCGGATTATTCACCATCAAGAAATGAGAGCTTTACGCAAAGTTGGTTCAGTCGTCCATTGTCACAGGTACGTTTTTTTTTCTTAATTTGTTTTCATTTCTTTGCATGCGTGACGTAGATAATAAGAGCCGGTTCGTACTCGAAACATTTCATAATGATGAATGCATGTTTTAATTAAAGTAAAGCGTCCTCCGTAACCTACTCTGACTACTTACCTCTCACCACTTAGATCGTCGGTTCGAATCTTGCTCGGTCCAAATATTGTGACAACAATTTTTCAGTCATATCGAAAGCATGTCTACTTAATACGTGCTGATACACTGAAATATCATACCGCAGACACATGCTAAAATACTTCACCCAGTCATGTTTTACTAAAACTGGACCGACCGGTCCTGAAACCACCCTCTTAGTGCTGAGCACCAAGTGAGGTAGTTCCTTCTAGTAGTGCCGGGCCCGATTAGCTCAGTCGGTTACGCGTCTGACTATCAATCCAGGGGTCTTGAGTTCGAATCCCCCGCCCGGCAACAGTCTCCGTGATGATTGATATACGACATTTGTTTCATTATCATTCGTCTCTCACCACTGATTCAAGTGGGAAAGTTATCAGTTACTTGCGGAGACGAGGTGTGCTCGAGTTCTGATTAATCCCAGGAAACAGTGGTTCGGTTAACTGATCGTCTGTTAGCCCTCGATTGCATAAAAATGACGCTAAATATTCAATCAATCAATCAATCTTCTAGTAGTATTTCAAAGTCTCTGTTATGACCCGATCGTGGATCGAACCAACTACCTTCCACATGCAAGGCGGGCGTTCTACCAATACACCACCGCTTCGGTATAACCGCGTTCATATATTGATTCTAAGACCTCATCGTCATCCTGAAGACGACAGTGTGTGTTCTTATATGGTTACATACTACGTGGCTTTTTCAATAAAGTATACGTAGAAAGAGCTGGGTTGGATGCACCCGTTAATCAGGCAGTGATCCAAGCTGTCATGGTCTTCTGCAATTATTCATACATTGTATTAATTGCATTAATTATTATTTATTCTGCATTTGATTTATGTTGTTGTGGTGGATGTCTACTGATACATATATACTTTTCATTGTGTGTATATGGGCGTATAATGTGTCAACTGGGGGTCTTCCGTGGTCGAAATACCACTTACCTCTCACCTATAATACCGTAGGTTCTAGTACCGTTCGCTGCAAAACTTTTATGTGAGAATATGTTTTATAAATCCACAAGAGAGAGGCATGCTTCAGCTAAAACATACATATGAGGAAAGCTATTAATTTATATATAAATCATCTTTTCTTGTTTAAAACCATTATTAACAAAAATGGTTTTGTTGAGCGGAAGCTCACTATGGTAAATATTTAATATTAAATTAGTAAAAACAATACCAATATTAAGAATATCGTCGAAATAGATTGTTAAAGGCACTGACGGCACCAGCCTTTGTATTTTGCGACATGCTTAGCACGAAATTCCTCTTACAATAATGCCTACTATCAAATATTTAAACATTTATTGATTGTCGTACTTGCTTTCAGTCAGGGGCCGTTATTCCAATGCCTGTACCATCTAGTTACAATGACATCACAAATGACAAGCAACTGCGAGACTTTGTTGGTTGGGCGTGGTATGACAGAGAATTTTACGTGGATAAGGCGTGGTTATCAGAAAGAACAGTCCTGCGATTCGACAGTGCCCATTACAACGCAATCGTCGTAAGTAAAGAGCAAAAAAAGAATTAAAAGTGTTTTATAAATGTTACACATATTCACACATAGGATATGCTTGTTAATATTTAACTTCCCTCCTACTAGTTTAAAAGTTATTCCTTTGAAACTCCTTAGTTTAAATTTATAGTACTTGATTAATAACCATTACTCTATCAACCCGTCGCTGATCATAATTTTAAAGTAATAGTTTCATTATTACGAAACCATTGCAATTTAATTTATGTAACACATTAACATATATATTTTCCGTGACAGTTTTAGTCATCATTGACCTGGTCGCTTATGTTGGAGATTCGGACATAACTAATCCATTGTCAATTGGGCTTTTTATAGTCAATATGTTTTGAAGCCATATAGTGTAATAGTTTGATATTCAATAAGCATGTCAATCTGGTACATGATATATACACACATATATGACAGACAGTTGTTTAATAATGATATTTAACAGTCACAATGTTAGTTTCATGGTATAAATCGTATCGGATAAATTTAAATTTAAGCAAGGGTAAAAATGGAGTAGGTGGTATGCATAACAGTAATAATGTTCAAAATTCATGTCAGAAACCAAATATAATGCAACATTATCTTACCTACCATAAAAATTGTAATTGAAAATACACTGCATATGACCGTCAATTAATTAATAACAAATTCAATTAGTGCTCTTTACTGCCTTGGCTTGCTTAATACTTGTATATCAAGGGTCCGTCTAACGTCCGCAAGGATAGTCCTTACATAAAGCGTTTAAAATTGCTAAAAGATTTTACTAAAATTGATTCATCATCATTAAACAGCTACCTTTTGTTTTGCCAAACCAAAATTTGTTAAAATGGCAAGTAATTTCAATACAGTAAAAGTATCTTAGTTTGTAGTATAAAATTATATACCATATACATGTACATATATATGTGAATTGATCATCAGGAAGTATTACAAAGTAAAGGTATTAAATTGATGGCATTTTCCTGAGGACAAGTAAATCTGTAAATACCATTGTCCTATTGACAGTTTTAAATGTCTAATATGGTACACTGTTTGAGTGGACTTTGTGTTATATATATCTACTCAATATATGCATGCTGTGGTCACTTGAAGATCTGGATTCAAGTGGGATCTCTAATTTTGTATTTTATTAAAATACCAGTATTATTCATTCTTTTCAGGTCAGATATGCAGACCCCAGTTAATGATTTAAAGTTGTGTTTTAAAATGGTCAAATTAATAGAATAGAATTGAAAAACATGGTAGAATGATTGATTCTGAGTTATCATTAATGTCATTTCTAGATTGTATACAATGTATAAGATCTATAACATCTAGAAATGACATTAATGATAACGTTACACATTATTGCGTTTTTTAAGGCGTTTAGTATATACTTGCATTTACCTCTTTATATACATTGATAACCGTATCACCAACAATCCATTTATCTCGCACCTCATATTCTGTATTTTATATAAAAGTGGGTCAATGGAATAGAAGCCATGCGTCACGAAGGCGGCCATCTACCATTTGAAGCGGAAGTGATGAAATATCTTAACTTCAATGGTGCCAATAGAGTGACAGTAGCAATAAACAACACTCTGTCTCCTACAACGCTACCCCCGGGAACTATAGAATACAAGCGAGATACAAACAAGTAAGTCAATTGAGGAATTGGTGAAATGTTTTGGGATGGGGATGGTTAGTTATATATTTTGTTAAATCAACACATTTGAATTAAGAAAGTAATCAAATAGCTTCTCTTTATCTATATATTTTAGTAGATAAAGCAGTTTATTTCCAATCATCAAAGGGCGCTATCCGTTGAAGTAGTATTAAATGTAACACAAAGATGTAACACATACCCCCAAAGACAGACCCGGACTCGATATTAACATGAAAGAAAACCATTTGATATTATACGATATTATACAATAACCAAGGTGGCCAAGTGGTAGATCATAGAACGCATGGTCGGAGAGTCGAGGGTTCGATCCTCCGCCACGGCTATATATAGTGTCCTTGAGCAAGACACCTTTTCGTATATGCTTAATACCGGTTCTTTCCATGTTGTTCAATATATATATATGTGTATATATTCTTTACAGGTTGTTCAATACATTTATATATGCTTTACAGGTTGTTAAATATATACTTTACATGTTATTTAATACATTATGTTCAACATGTTGTTACGTTTATTTCATTTACATGTTATTCATGGCATTTCCTGAACATGTTGTTAATTATATTCCCTCTCTACTTGCATCACAGTTACCCACCCGGATACTTTGTACAAAACCTCCAGATGGATTTCTTTAATTACGCTGGGATCCATCGTCACGTGACCCTCTACACAACCACACTGTTCTACATTGAGGATATTGACATCCTGACCGACATCCAAGGAAGTAATGGTACGTGTAAAAAAAACGACAAATTTGACGTTATTTGTTTGCACAGTGTTGTGATAGGGCACTGTACAAACGTCCGATGGGTCGTGTATTTGATCTCCATCTTGGACCATGTGTTACGCATTGGTTGAGATATTTGTTTGTCTATTATTTACCCACTAGTTTTTAATAAAAAACGATGCATCCGACGTCAATTGTTTGCACAGTGTTGTGATAGGGCACTGTACCAACGTTCGGTGAGTCATGTATTCGATCCCCTTCTTGGACCATGTGTTACGCATTTAGTGAGACATTTATTTTGCCTATTGTTTATCCGCTAGTTGTGAATAAAAGACGACATATATGG
The DNA here is from genome assembly GCA_029582155.1 of Panopea generosa. NCBI lineage: Eukaryota > Metazoa > Mollusca > Bivalvia > Adapedonta > Hiatellidae > Panopea > Panopea generosa. The sequence continues at coordinate 38,310,054 of CM055899.1, forward strand.
TGTCATGTGTATCATTTAAAAACTCAACTGACTTGTTTACTTTAATGTCAAACGTCACACTTTTTTTCTTTCAGGTATTGTGAAGTATTCAGTTTACTCTGATGGCAAATATGTTGGTATTGATTCCGGTATGGTAGAAGTTGTTGACAATGCCGGAGAAGTAGTTGGAAAAAGTTCGTCAATGATAGACTCAATAACAATACCAAATGCCAAGTTATGGTGGCCATATACAATGACTTCTAATGAACCAGGATACATGTATACCTTTAAGGTAAGTTATTCCGGTTTAACAGAGCTAAACATTTAAACAAAATTGCACTAGACTGGTTTGAAAAAAATGAACACACGTAGAAATTCAAACATTAGATTTTTGAAACTTGCCAGCTGTCATGTCCCAATTAAACGTTATTCGAAGCAGGTAAAACAGTATATGCTCAATTGAAAGCAAGCACCGAACTGAACTAATGAAACGACAAATAACCAGTAGTAATCCGAAAATAATTTGGGACTCGAACCTACTACCTTAAAGTGAGAGATAAGTGTAATTGAGACGGCGCATTAGACCACTATACCACGGCAGGATCTCCTGCAGATAAAATGCTATTTTAAAATGTTCTAATCTCATTTCTTCCAAAAAAAAGGAATGTCGTGAATAGAAATATCATGAGAAGCGATATGTCAATTACGAGTATCATCTATAGATAGGATATTGGATTCTAACAATGTTTTTGTCAATACGATATTACAATATTTTATAATGTAGTGGGTGTTTCTGCTCATGAGATAATACTTACATATAACAAAGACGTATATTTTAAAGACATCATTTTATTGATTTTACTTTGTTTATGTAGAATAGCTTTTGTTTTTATCAAAGTTTATCCTTTCATCGGCAAATACTTTATTGACCGCAAGTTTTGTTTTGTACACGGCTTAAAATATTAATATTTAAACTAAATAACAACCGCAGCAGTTGTCTAGGAGTAGAGCGTTTGTTTCGCATGTGAAAGGTCACGGTTTCATTGATAGGCCGGGTCATACCAAAGACTTACAAAACTGGAAGCGCCCTCGTTTGGCGCTCAGCATGGTTCAAGGTCTGGTTAACATGGTGTCAGTATCTTGTGACTGAGTGGGGCATTATGCCATGTGTCTGTGGCATTATTCTCTAATGTGGCAGCGCTTAGAATACTGTCTTAAGTTGACACCGTTGCGATTTAACTGAACAAAATGTTGAAAGCGACGTTAAACACCATACAACAACAAACTATATAACATATTGGGTATCTAATTACAATCTTCTATCAGTATCCATTCATGTGATTTCCAGGTGACGCTGAGGTCAAAGAGTGGAACAGCTGATGTGTATCGCCAGCCGTTCGGTATCCGTACAGTTCGTCTCACAAACTCGCAGATTCTTATAAATGACAAACCATTCTATTGTCATGGAGTCAGTAAACACGAGGATTCTGACGTGAGTATCGCATTCATTACAGATCACAAAAAGCTTTAAATTGTTTCAGATTTGAGAAATTGTCAAACAGTTTACTTATATCATTTCCATTTGACCTGACACGAAAGCAGCTATCGCTCCATCCACTGGTCACGTGGCGTTGTTTCTCTAAGTTAATACAATGTAACACAAAGTAGTGTTTTTTAAAATACCATTCACTTGTCTAAGAGAAACGTCAGTTTTGGAAACAATATTCGGTCGCTGGTTGGGTTATCGACCTGTTTAACTGACAGCCCGCGCCAGGTCAATTGAAGCGATAAAGAGCATAATCGCGGTTGACGGGCACATCTAACCTTGCTCTTTTCACCATTGTCAAAACATACAACACCTGCACTTACATGTTAATGCTTTCTGATTCCAGATTAGAGGCAAAGGACTGGACTATGCTTTAATAGCCAGAGATTTCAATATGTTGAAGTGGTTAGGTGTTAACTGCTTCCGTACTTCACACTATCCGTACGCTGAAGAAATAATGGATCAAGCTGACCAGCAAGGCATTGTTGTCATCGATGAAAGTCCCGGTGTTGGGATCGGCAAGTAAGACATAAAATAGTAATACATCTGTTCCAGTTCTACAAGGTCCAAAAACTGAAATAAGAAAATGTTGCCAGTTACTGACAGAAGCACAACGATTCTATGAGTCTTAGATATTCTTCTATCAATAAAACCCATTGCCTTTATATAACATGTTATGGGTTGAAATGGCGATAACGTTCTTTAAACACGTAGCACACGTTAATACTATCTTTACTCAACGGAAAAGCTGACCCATCCTGACATTTTATAAAAATGAATTTTCTTAAAAAAAATATCTAAGCAGTTTCCTTGAGATACTGACTTAAAATAAAGATAACAATGACATTGTCTGTACAATTACATTTGACAGTAATTGGATTTACTTTTTTCTTAATTCTTGAAATGTGTACGCTACTCAATATTTGAATTATATTAAAATTCAAAAGTGCCGTTCCGTTCAGTATTTGCTAAATCATTAAATCAAAAACTGTTTAATTTGTTTCATTTGAATCCTTTTCTTTTTGCTAGATTAATATAATGGTATATGTTAAAACTGCCTTTTTGTCTATTATAAATAAGATAACTGATTTTCACAATTTGTCTATTATAAATACGATAACCTATATTCACAATTAAACGCAGTTGTTCTATACAATGTCATTGGAGGGTTGTGAAGCTTGGATCTGAAACAAACATTAGTACTGTTCAAATTATGTTTTCGGTATCATAAAAGCTGTGTATTTCCTTTTCTTATACAAATTATTATATTTTAAACTTTATAGTACACACCCACCATCCCAGAATCTGTTTTTTATAATTATTTTAATTAAGTGGTATTTAAAGCCGCTAATTGCTTGTTTATAGTGAATTAGTATAAGTTGTTATAGTACAGTAACGGGTTTCTACACCAGTTTAGTGTTAAACATATACTTTTTGGACTTTTTTGACAATTGAATCTATTATGTGACAAATCATAACAAAATTTAATGCAATTACGTGAAATCAGAAATAAACAGCTCTCTGATTAAATTCACGTCAATCCATATAACCGAATATGTGCAAAAAGCCACCTTGTGACTTTTATATCGCAATCGCAGTTGGAGCTCTAAAGAGCGAAATGTTTTATTCTGTTCTTGATTACACCATACAACATGTGCCTCATAGTAAGAAACATAACAACAGAGACAGCGTTGGTGGTTATTCAATCGCTACAATTTGTAATCCATTATTTCTGTTGTTTTATATTCTGGTGGGAACTTATAATATAAAGTTTAACGCTTATCTCTGTCTTTTAATATTGCGGCATTCCGCGCAGTGTGATCTAATAGTATATCATCCGCCTCCGTGCGGAAGGTCGTGGGTTTTATCCCCGGCCGTCTCATACCAATGACTTAAAAATGTACAGCTTCCTTGCTTGGCACTCAGCATCGAGAGGTTAGTTCTAGGTCTGGTATACCTGATGTCAGTATAATGTGACTGGGTGCGATGTCATACCATGTGTTTGTAGCATGATTCTCCAGTGGGACAGCGCTTGAAAACTGTCTCAAGTAGACACCGCCGCTATATTGGTAAGGTTTATAAACACTATAGGTAGAAAATATTACGTTTTTGTTTTGATTATTGCATTTTTGTCCAAATTTTAACAAATGGGGATAAACAGTAAACATGATAGCATATTATATTCAAAGGACCTTTCGAACACAGAAATGCCGATACAAGTCCAAGAAGGTAAAATGTGCAAAACCAAAGCAGGAACAAAACAAATATACAACGAAATTTAATCGGATCATGGTCAGAATAAACAGAAAGCGGAAGCAAAAAAGAAAAAATTTGAGACAGAAAACATATAAAAGCAAAAACAGAAGAAAGCACCTGTCTTTTGACGCATCAGGGTAAATAAACGTGCATGGTTCTTGTATGCATGACGATGATTCGGTTAAGTTTCTTGTATGTTTTATTGATATATAGATATTGAATATATACATATACAGGTAGAATATACATATACAGCCATCACAATAGCATAAGCAAGGTCAAATATAGAATATCAAAATTAGATAAAATACCACAGGGTGTCCCACAAACTGCTGATTATATATTCAAATTTGGGCCCAAAGCAATTAAACGTTTTTACTATAATTGTCAAATAATACTACGTTTGATTGCCATGATTAAACAGAAAATGGATGACGTCATAAAATAATGCAATGTAATGCATGCCTACAAAAGAAGTGATGACATACAATGGAATGATCAGTAGCAAAATCGACAGCTAATATTGGTATCCTACGTTTAAAGGGAAAACATAAATTTGTAATTAAACTTTTGTTAAAGTCACTGTATTTACGGTAGATAAGTTACTAGCTATGAAGGCAACTTAGATCAAATGTCTTGTCTTGCTCAAGAACACAACAGACGTTAAGGTTGAAAAACGAACCTACGAACTACCAATCGATAGCAGGATGTTTTAATATTCGATCACGTGCTCCATAAAAATAAAAAGTTACGAATAATACACGCTCAGATGTCAATTAATATGTTTCTCATAAGTTAAACTATCAAGTATTTAACATAAACATTTTGGGTTTTGTAGGAGTCTTAGTATATATTAAGCGTGCCAATCATAAAATCGCTTTTGCTTAAATACCTATTTGTATTAATCATTTCAGGGGAAACTTCGGCAATAAATCGTTAGTCCACCACCTGCAGGTCATGTCAGAAATGTTTCAGAGGGACAAGAATCGACCCGCGGTCATCTTCTGGTCTGTGGCCAACGAGCCAGCCACCAATAAGGCAGCTGCTGGACCGTACTTCAAGTAAGAACTATTCTCATAGTTCATTTCGTTATTCCATGTGACGTTATACAACAAAAAAGACATGTATCAATCCTTTTGTATGTTTCGTAAAAAGATATCATACAATAATAAGTTCAGAACCGAATACAAGAATTATTTTTCCATCTCAGTTTTTTGTCAGTTTCTCTTGTGTCTAAAATACGTTTACTAATAAGTTTGAACTTGTATGAATCTAATTCAGGCTTTTTAGTATAATTAGATAACTGTAGACCCCAGCAGGTTAATGCACTGCTAGAATTGATAAAATTCATTTATTCACCTATTACAAAACTTGATAATGATTAAGCACAAACATGAATGAATGACTGACTGACTGAATGAATGAATGAATGAATGAATGAATGAATGAAAGTCTTTATTGAAAGAGGATAGACAAATTAGTTTGAAACTAATCTTCGTCCTTGGTGGCCTCTGAAAATACATTATCAATTTATTTACCAAATTCAATAGCAAAACAAAGTAAAACAGTTTAAGCATTGCAAGCAAATTGATTATTGATTATACATGAAAAATGGTATTTAAATGTATAATATTTTCAAATTTTTTAAGCAATCCTTTAAAAATCTTTTATATTAAAAACATAACGTAGATTTCTACGAACGTTATCATGTGTATTAAACGTATTTGTTATATACAAAGTTAACACACACACAGCACTGGCTTCTGTATTTTCACCACTGAGTGCTCCAAAACCAAAATAAACTGTTAATCCACCGGCAGAGATATCTATAGATCACTTTTTATAAGAAAGGTTTGTTACAGTTCACATATGTAGCACGACATTTTTTTCTACGTAAAGGATGAAAATATAAAGTAATGCCTGAAACCATCATTCCAAACGTCCTATTCAAACATGACATATTGTGTAACTATTCCAAATGTATCATGAATGCCATTAACACCACAAAATGTCCATATCTTTTAAATGGAAAGACTCTATGTGTATTTACAAGCGTTTCCAAAGGTTTGTGATGACTCAATGATAGGATTTATTATCTATATTTCAATAGATTTTTGGTCCAAATGTAAGTTTATAATGTTAGTCCATTAAACTATAAATAGACCTCCAATACTCTGTATTATTTGTGAAATATTAACTGAATGACGTCACATATATGCAAATGAGATATACCGTTTGATTATAATATCGTTATCATTTAAGGGCGGTTATAAATCATGTAAGAGCCTTAGACCCATATAGACCCATCACGTTTGCCTGTAACCAACATTATAACAACGATGTCGCAGTAAGTATTACTGGTTCCCCTGGCACGCTCAAAAAGATGCATGTGCAAACATTTTAATCGAAGTATTTTTTTAACATTTTGAAATTGGCTAAAATATTCTGTCCATTGTGCCATATCCATTTTTACTCATTAAGCACATATAAATTTAAGAATAATATTTAAACATGCCGAAATAATATACTGAAAAGGGATTTCCTAACTTTGCCTACGAGCCCAGGTTAGACTGATATATATTTTCCGCATTTAATAGTACATGTTTCATTTTCATGACGAATCACATTAGTCAGAAGACTTCAATTTAATTTGAACCATCAGTTTGGAAGTCTATTGATCCATATTGTTGAAATTGGTTCAATTTGAAAGACACGATGATGGTCGCGATGTGTGTCGCGTTAACTTTAAGAAGAACGATTTCGTACCAATTTCATCACTGCAGTTAAAACTCACATTTTAGCTGATTTGAAATAGCAATTCATTTGTATTTTATTTATAAATGAAAGCTTCAAATCACACATTTTGTATTCATTTTAGAATTATTGTAATATCTAGACATGTATTCTGTTATTGGCGTAATACCTCTTAAGAAACAGATAGGAGTTTTCAAAATGTTCCCATTTTCAAAAATCATTATCTCCAAGAAAGCATGCCTGTATGTATTCACAGAATCACTATAGTTATAGAAAAATCTATTCAAACGTGCCAATTATAATATAATGGAAAACAATGCCTTAATTTGGCTTAAGCACCCAGGTCAGGCTTAAGGTGTAAACCCACCATTGATTATTGTTCTTTATTCTATAGTAAGTAATAAAAGTTTGAAGGCTTGTTATTCATAGAGAGACCCAATGAAAAAAGTAAAACTTACATTTTACTATTTGTCAACCTCTGCGCTATCAAAGTATGGTGAGAAAAGTAGGGATCATGTGTCATATAAGAGATTTTTTCTGCTCAGTGTGTACACTGGTGACAAAGTGAAAGTAGACTTCCGAAATCATGTATTCATACTTCAATTTCCAAGCATCAACTTTTTTTTAATTTCACCATTCAAACATGATAATGCTGTCAAAATGTTCAAAAAACATCAATAATACCATTCAAATAAAAGAAAATGAGCATTAAAATAAGGAAAATACATTTTTAAAGAAGAAAAATAAGGATTATTTATATCGACCATTATGCGACTACCCTACGGAATCAGTTCTTTTTTCCAATGACGGTACTATGCCTTAATTCCATTTGCAACTGTTCATGTATCGTATGTCTCATCCCGCAGTTACATTTTCCTCTACGTCTAAACCGACACTCAACTCTGTTATGCTATTATCTAGGTAAAATACGTGGACATTATCATGATAAATCGTTATTACGGCTGGTACTCAGATGTCGGACACACCGAGGTTATCCAAATGCAACTAGAATATCACATGAGAGAGTGGCACAAGAAGTTTAACAAGCCAATCATGTTGTCTGAATACGGAGCTGACACGATTGCCGGTTTCCATCAGGTCTGTATAGAATAAACATAATTATCATGTTTATTTAGCTTAACTCCTTTCGCAATACACTGTATATTATATATGACAACCACTAATGTTGGTACAGGGTGGTTTTAGACTTTTAAACATGGTTTTTATTAGAACCACTGTTCTTCAGCAAATTTCTCGTTGGAACCTATGACCTTAGCAGTGAAAGGTACGTCATTTTTTTTACCATACCCTGCAAAAGTTTTTTGAACAATGCCTTTGACATGGTATTATGTTAATATCATTTAATCTGTTTACTACCGTGTACTGAATTAGGGTTACAGCACAACTATAGTGCACGTGTATGCGTCATCTCCCCCGGTCATATCGTCCGTGTGTTATTAGAAAGTGACTTGATCTACACATCTCGTGTTTATCGTTGAACGTTTTGATGATTTGACTCAAGTGTCCCCCATCCACATGTACAAGCACAGATCACACGTACAGTCATACTCAAAGTAGCCAATCAAACGTCAGCACGAATTGTTCATGCATACTTTTCAGGGATATATGAAAGCTTGATTGAGATGTTTACAAATTAGGAACTCCATTATAGTCGCAATGAAATATTGTTAACGTGATGTGGGAAGGTTTATAAACTGGAGATTCGGCTGGACAGAGCAGTCTCAAACGGAGAGAGCACACAGAGAGAGTATTACACACAGTTTCATACGGAGAGATGGTTCGGGTCTGTCTTATAATTAAAAGTACTATTTGTAAACCACGTGTTTGTTTTAAGTCATTGCCGTAGTAGTACCGTAATGCTTAGTAATGGTTCTACCTTGAATGATACCCTGTATGATGTGTATATAGGCTGTAATAACATGTTTTAATGGATGCAACTTATATAAATCTCGGCTAAAAAGATTTAATTGGAGAATATGTTTTACACCAGTAAGTCCTTTCAAATGTGAGTAAATCAATCTAAATGCATAACGAACATATTTTTCTTTCCCATGTAAAATTAAGCTGGATGGTATTACCCAGGTCGACACTGCGGATCCAACCGTTTGACTCTATGCGGTTTCACGTACTCTTGAACTCTCTCCCTTCGCAGTTCTTTTCAACTTTGCCTCTATACGGTTTCATGTGTTCTTGAACTATCTCTTCACAGTTATTTTCAACTTTCCTCCACGGTACTTATCCGCTATCGGACTTGTGCCTGTATTTAGCCTTAGATGGAGTTTACCACCCGATTCGGCTGCATTTCCAAACAACCTGACTAGTTTCAAGTGCTTATTGTGTTCACCATTAACGTTCCATAATGCTATGCTATAACTGCTACATGCTTTTCCTTTCGTCGGCATCCAGGAACCAAGCTTCGTATTTACAGAAGAGTATCAAGTCGACTTCCTAAAGCAATACCATAAAGGTTTCGACAATCTTCGAAAGGAGTTCTTCGTTGGAGAACTGGTATGGAATTTTGCCGATTTTATGACTAAGCAAGGTAAGTAATACAAAGTTAAAACTGAATGACAAACGTAACAGGATGATTCAGATTATAGGAATACAGACACTTATATAATACGCGTGTATTCAGTGTTTTCATGACATTAAGTTTTTTAAATACAGCTTAAATCGGTGTTCTTGATATTTGAAATTTAACCTAAACGTGTGGAGTATTCAGTATGGATAGGGTCTGCACATGATCGCGTTTTCTTTGATATTTTAATTGAAACTTGACTCATAGAATTATTACAAGATGTATTTATCATGGCATTATTATGTAACGTTTAATCAATTTACACACTCACTGAGAAGGTTTTTATTTTTTTCCTGCTGAACTTTGATAATACAGTTTGGAATATATCAACGCGTTTTCGTGTGGATTACACAGTCTTCAATCTAAATTATTAGCATATCAATTTTATTTGCAACTTTGTGTGGTTTATACAGTGTTTGCATTCATTACTGATAGTTTGAATATAGCATTGCTATTTGTCTTTCATACTTTAGCATATATAACATCTAATTTAATCTTCAATTGTGGAATATTTTGCCATAAGGTTTGATTAGTGTTACATATATACCGTTATAACAACATTGCATTCAGTATTTGATTTTTGAAATCGACTGTTATTACAACTTAATCTGCCTGAGACTTAATGAATTGCTAGCATCTCATTCTGTGCCAATGATTCTTTCGACCATCGTATATATAACCAATTGAATATTTTACACCATATTGTTGTTGTCTCGATTTAAGCTATATATATTGCTACTATTTTGTTTTTCATTATTCGTCTCACTACAGGTGTCACAAGGGTTGTCGGCAACAAGAAGGGTCTGCTGACACGACAAAGACAGCCGAAAATGAGCGCACACCTGATTCGTGAACGTTACACTTCTATACTTACAGGGACAGAGAACATGTGTAAAATTCCAATTTGAGATTATCATAAACACTTATTTGGTTATTGTGTGTTGCATTGTTTAAGGTAGTTCGCGGCGTTCCTAGCCGATTTTTGACATCTCGCGAAATTACCAATAATTTGTACAAGTGTACTATAAAGTCTCAGCTTTTGTTTAACTTTATTTTTTTTTAAAAATTGTACTGCAGTTTCTCGTTAACAGCGCCTCCTAGCGGTATGTATTTTACAGACGATTGTCACCGCGTTTCCCTTATAAAATAGTAAATATTAACGCAAAATTGTTTTTGATAACATTTTTACATTACTGATTTTATTACCTGTGGGAAGAATATAACTTTTACACAGATAAAATACAAATTATGTTACTTTCACGTCTAATCATAACGACGGGGTTGGTTTAAATGCGGGTTTAAAAACAACAAATTTTGAACGTTCACGTCTGATTGCATAAAAACGCGCTGGTACAAGTTCTTGAATTTACAAATATTAAACTTCATTAATTTTACTTTAATATGATAGAAAAAAAGAGAGGGTGTTCACGCTAGTTTTTTTTATTAATTCGAATTTTAATTAAAAATGAAACCCTTAAAAACACACCACGTTTGTCTGCTGTTTCGGACGACGTCGTTATTTTACGCAAGTATTATATGGCGTTTTCTTGACGTCGTTCGAAATCACAAGCAAACGTCGTGTTTTTTTTAAGTGTTTAATATTAATTTAAATTCAAATTGATGAAAAAACTAGCGTGAACACACCCTCTTTTTATTTGATCATATTTTAGTGAAATTAATAAAGTTTAATATCTCTATTACTGTGCTACATGTATAAATTTTGGAACATTCAGGAAATTGTATGATATTATATTAGGGTATACCAGACCTGTATGTGACAAATGTGAACGTACGTGTTTAGTAAGTGTTTAGTAAGTAGTTAAGGCCACGTCTTACTCAAATAACTTTTATTTTAAATTACTCATTGCAAAGTTTTAATTATAATATATACATATTTGATAATCCATTAATAATATTAAATGCATTCAATTCTCGTCTTTCCTCTATAACTTCAACATGTTTTTTTTCTTTAATTGACCATGCTCATCTAGGTAACAAACCGGCAAATAGTAATAACATTATGAACACTTCATAGACATTTACAATGTTAATTATGGCAGTTTTGTTACTTTCTGCTTTAAGTGAGATATCTAATAATGTTTTTATTTGCAAAGACACAGTGGTTCTTCTCAGATGTTTTTGTGTTTATCGGAGTTATTCTTCCACCATATAAATATACCTGATTTTTTTAGATAACAGGTACTGTGACAGACCACATATGTATAGCATAACTGAAATTATATGAGTACCTTGATGCTAACATTTTCTTTTCTAGATATTAGCTTTTCAAGAGTGCATGGTGTATGTTTAGTTATGATTTCTGATAAAAAGGTCACTTGGGAATACAAAACGCAATCGACACTGTAAAACTGTCAGTTGAATCAGTTCATAGACATCCATGCTTACTTAAACTCTTCAAACCCCGTTACCCTGATTTAAAGGGTGTTCCATCTAAGGTAAAACAAAATCAGGCCTATGAGTCCAGGGATTCAGAAGCAATAATAACACTTATTTAATGCGTTAAGAATGGCTTTAAATCCAATTCAAGCATTTTACGTTTGCCTAACGCCATTGCCAACACAAGGCAGATTGTATATTGCATATCCAGTTTTATTGGTGGCGAAAGACTTGAATGAATCAGAATGAATTTGATTAGAACCACCGTCCTTCAACAAGTAATTGACTTAAATAGTTTGGACCGAGCCGATCTAGAACCCACGATCTCAGCGGTGACAGGTAATTGGCCAATAGACAACAGCACCTTACGTGCCCTTACTAATATATGAGGTACCGCAAATTTTACTGGGAACTCGTTTATTTGTATATACTTACCTGTCAAATTATTCAACATTTTAAGCTTTAGCACTTAACTTGAATGCATGTTGCTATAGATACAATAACATAATAACTGAAGTAAGAAATGTAGTAATATTCTGCATATCGATGACAAATACATCAAAACTGAAGTTGTGCCAATATAGTGATGTACTTGCATGAATGTGGACGTCTTGAAAAACCCTCTTAGACAACTTGGCCACGGAGGACCTTTCCGATTCAAAGATTAAAACAAATATTATCACGTTTTAGACAACATTTCAAATATGAATTGATACAAGTATAATACTGACACCAGCCATAGTGACATCCCGTGTAATTCATTTGTATGTTGATGCTGAATGCAATTAGCTTTGTTGATTTGTAACAAAGTTTTAATGATAAATGTCAAGATAATAACTAAAGGAAATTATTTTTTAATTAGAAAAGCATAACCATAGCAACAATATATGTATTATAACTGGCCAGACTTGAAATAATGACCAATGGTGGTTTCAGTTTAAATTCCACAGTCTCCAAAGAATGCCACGTCCAAATTTCTGTGTGTGCAACGTGCTTTTTCGTATTCACAACTGCAAAGAAGGTTGACAAATGTCTTATTTAAGGCAGATTGTAATTTTCGTATTAATTTCTTCAACACAATTTGCTTAAAGCTGTTAAAAGTACATAAAACTTTGTAATATTATGTTTGTAAATATATATTAATGACGATTGGATTAAAAGTATGTAATATGGATTTATAACTCGATTAAAAAAATTAAAAAAGAAAATATATATTTGATTTGCTCTTTGTCCATTGTTTATGTCAATACAGTAAAATTTGTGTGAGCGGCCATCTCTTTTAAGCAGACACTTGTCTTAAGCAGCTAAATTTACTATTTCCCATTTCTATGCTTTCGAAACAGATATCCTGTATTAAGCAAAAATACCACTTATGTTTCTTCCCTTGACTGACTGCTTCAGACAGGATTGACTGTAGTTCTAAATTTATTACTTTACACCGAGTGTGAAACAAGTTCTTACAACTTAGGCATATCACACTATAATTCTTCCTGGGTAGAACCAGTACTAAGCATGTGTAGATAAAGTGTCTTGCTCAATGAAACAACACATTGCTGTGGCGGAGGATTGAACCCACGACCATCCGATACTTGGTCCGATGTTTTACCACATTAAAGGCGATAAAGCAAATGTTAGACATGGAGAATGGGATATTATTATTATTATTATTATTATTATTATTATTATTATTATTATATAAACAAATTAAAATAAGAAGAACCTTTCTTACAGCACCTTTTTTGTATTGATCAAGCTCAACGTTTATAATATTGTATTGACATACGTAAAGCTTACATTAAGGTAAACGGCAGTTTGATACGATCTTCCACGGCAGTCTGCTGTTTGCTGATGAAGTGTATAAATAAATTCTCTGCACAAAGCAATAGTTAGTGTTCGTTAAGTAAAATTTAACAATAAAGAAGATCGCAGAGAACGTACTGAATTGTTTAATTCTTACTTAATGAAAACTAACTGGCTTGGTGTTAATCAGTTTATAACTCGGGGCGGAGCTACGATGACAGCTCAAATGATTGCTGTTTGAATGCATTCGTTGCTATGGCCGGTTCTAAGCATAGCTCGCGCGGCTTTGTAGTTTGTATATGACTCGTTCACAATTGAATCAATGCCGGAGTCTGTGCAATGTCATTCACGCATACGCGGTGATGGCGAACTTCTTAATAACTAAGAACGAACTTAATAATTAAAGTACGTGTAGGCTGCTTTAACAAATAAGAGCGGCAAAATATTGAATATTGAAGCGATTACATTGGTTGTCAAACGAGGTAAAACTCTAATACTGAATTAATGTTGGATAAAACGAATTCTTACTAATTTATGTATGTCCATCCGTCAGTCCCACACACTTTGCTTATCTCCACTGGACAGTCTTGTTTACTCAAAGTGTTGCAGAAGAAATCGTACACGACTTCAGCGCCATCTACCGGTTTTGATGTAGAGTTATCAGCGCTTGTGCAATCGCCCACGTGAAGAAGATTGACACTGGGATCGGCACAATGAGCTCGGCTAAATTCACATCTTAAAACGGAATATATAAATGACACATCACCAATAGCATTGTGTTATTGAAACAAAGCATGTGATAATGTATGTTTCAGTTTCTTTTAGTTTTCCTGTTCTATTGTTTCACGTCTTTATTAAATATTGACGTGTGTTTTACCGTATATAGAAACGTTTAATAAGCTTAATAAATGAAATTTAAGCTGTATTTGTTAAAATGAAGGCATAACTATTTGAGAAGCTACAATGTATTTGTTTTAAATTTCCAAGCAAGATACATAAATTTATCAATAGTTAAGAATTTCACATAAATGACTCTGGCATTTGATCTTACTTGTTATTGTAGGTGACACGGTTGGTTCCGCAATATGAATCTGAGATGAAGAGATTACAGTCTGGGAACGAGCTGACATAATCACACGAGAAGTACGTGCTACCGTCTGAAACTTGACCTTTTGTTGTGGAAAAAAGTAATAGTAATGTCATTTTAGCAAATTGTGTATATCGTTATAAGACTAGCACACTTAATAGCAAATCATAATACGTAGAATAGTAATAGGTAGATCAGTAATAGGTAGAACAGTAATAGATAGAATAGTAAAAGGTAGCACATTTATAGGAAGAACAGTAATAGGTAGAACAGTAATAGGTAGAATAGAAATAGGTAAAACAGTAATAGGTAGAATAGTAATAGGTAGAACAGTAATAGGTAGAATAATAGGTAGAACAGTAATAGGTAGAATAGTCATAGGTAGAACAGTAATAGGAACAGTAATAGGAAGAACAGTAATAGGAAGAACAGCAATAGGTAGAACAGTAATAGGTAGAACAGTAATAGGTAGAACATCAATAGGCAGAACAGGCAGAACAGTAATAGGTAGAACATTAATAAGTAGAATAGTAATAGGAACAGTAATAGGTAGAACAGTAATAGGAAGAACAGTAATAGGAAGAACAGTAATAGGTAGAACGAACAGTAATAGGTAGAATAGTAATAGGAAGAACAGTAATAGGAACAGTAATAGGAAGAACAATAATAGGTAGAACAGTAATATGAAGAACAGTAATAGGTAGAACAGTAATAGGTAGAACAGGTAGAACAGTTATAGGTAGAACAGTTATACGTAGAATAGTAATACGTAGAATAGTAATAGGTAGAACAGTAATAGGTAGAACAGTAATAGGTAGAACAATAACAGGTAGAACAGTAATAGGTAGAACAGTAATAGGTAGAACAGTAACAGGTAGAACAGTAATACGTAGAACAGTAATACGTAGAACAGTAATAGGTAGAATAGTAAGAGAAAAATACAAAAAGTATAACAAAATGTCGGGCGAGTTATTGTTAACAAAATATTGTAAGCGAACTTTACAGTTTTAAAACATGTATGTAAATGTATTGTGTTAATGATTTTGTCAATACTAATGAACAAACACATGGGCAAAATCATTAATGGAATACTTTTACATCAATTTTCTAAAATTATAAATATTGCTAACAATTGTTTGATAAAATAAAAATGTATATATAATTCACCCAGCGTGTATATTAGTATAGTTAATTCCTTAATCCACACATGCAAATGATTTCAGAAAATGTAAACATATAGTAAGTGCACCGCAAGATGTATAAAACATTCGTACAATAAACCTCATTTACATGGTTGACGTTAGACAATAAATGTTGTCATTTCTGAGTACTTGGAATCATGATGCTTGTTTAATATCGTTCCTAAAGACGGAAAGGGTGAGGTCAATGTTCATTCCCGTGCACCCTTTCACCAATAAAACTCACATTCTTTGGTTGTAAATTTGAGTAATATACAAACGAGCTTGCGAATAAAAGTTCTGACACTTAGCTTCATTTAATACACACGTGTTATCTTTCGGGGGTGCAACTATTAGTTTGTAAAATCATTTTAGAAGTAAAACATAAGTCACATATCAGTTGAACAATCGTTTCAAAATAAAGTCAACCTTAATAATTCAAGTAATATATAAATTCCGAAAAGTGAAATTGAAAAGCTTGAACTAGACAATTAATTAATATTGTAAAAGAACGTGTTGTTGTGGATATGAATATGATTATATGGTACCCAAGGATATAATAAAAACAATAATCTTACCGGCTGCTATTGCAACACATATGATAAAAACAAATAAGCGCATGTTTATAATGTTGTTAACACTTTGTTAAATGAACGCAGAAACTATACTCTATTTTGTAAAGGTATTAGTCTTATCGTGGCTGTTGATATAATACATTACATCCAACTGAACCCTTACATCATAAAGAAATTACGTCAGAGACCATTGGTCAGATAGTCATGGATATAATGTCTGTCAAATCCTTTTTCTATTCACATAATATTGGTTAAGACAAAATTTTAAAATATTTTTTTTATTTCATTTTGATATTTAATGTAAACATTGTAAAAAGATGTAGGGGACGGACCGAACCTAATGTTGAAAGAACTTGTGGTCCGATCCCATTTCATGTTGAAATACAATATGTTTCAACCAATTTCTTTTCTTTATTCTTAAAATGATATTGTAGACGACAACCCAAATTGTAATCAAAACATTAATTATATATTAAGACTATAAATGCCCAACAAGGGACTAACTAAAGTAAATGTCATTGGGGGAATTGAAATACATCTGGCGTTTAGATATTTCATTCAGGACTGGGTTTGTACGGTACACCAATTTATATATCAAGTTTCTTATTGCAATTAATATTGTAATATACAAAAGTGTACAAAATATGATCTTCAAATACTTCGATTCACCACCGCTCTTGTGGCATATAAGATGCATATTCACGTATTTATCCAGATTTGTTCTACCACGGGCAGGTGCGAAGTTTGACGTAGTCGTAAACTAGTATGGTATGTGCTGCATGCCGTTTCGATGCGATAATCACATTGGCCACTTCTTCTTTATTGTATCTATTTTCTTTATTATTTTTATTATATATTATTTATTATTAATATTATTATTATTAATATTAATATTATTATAATTTATCATTACCATTATTTTTATTATTATTATTAATATTATAATTTATTATTATTATTATTATTATTATTATTATTATTATTATTATTATTATCATCATCATTATTATCATTATTTTTATTATTATTATTATTATTATTGTTATTATTTATTATCACTATTATTATTTTAATTATTATTACTATTATTATTTTTTATTATTATTATTATTTCATTTATTATAATCATTATTATATTATCATTTTTTATTATCATTTCATTATTATTATTTCATTATTATTATTGTTATTATTATTATCATTATTATCTATAATTATTATTATTATTATTATCATTATTATTATTTAGTATTATTTATTATTATTATAATTATATTATATTATTATTATTACGATTAATTGATTATGTTTATACTGTTGTGGGATGCTATGTCCCTTAGACTTCATTTGCTGGGCATGTGTTTTCTTTTTATAACCTATCTCCGTTATATATTATTTATATTATATTTTGCATAAACGACTCCGTTGAACGGGGGGGGGGGGGGGGGGGGGGGGGGAGGGGGGGGGGGATCTCATATATGTTTATCTCTACCATAAAGTTATATTTTTGTAACGACATTCTTACTGCATCATAGTTTTAAAATTTAAAACAGAAATAGATAAAAGTAAAGAAATATTTAATTAATTCTATTATTTATAATTATGTTCAAACCTGTGCTCTTCTTTATCGTTCTAATATTCTCTGGCTTCATCACCGCCAAAAGTTTAATTTGAGAACACCATAACTAAATTATTGATATTTAGAATTTGTCAACATTTTTACCTGCCTGTAAATGCTCCATTTGAAGAGTTAACAAGCAATTTAACAGGATTCAATGCCGATTTTTTTATGATATGTACACACTAGCCTGACATCAGGTCCTCACTGCAACGAAGCGAGACAACTGTAATTACTTTATTTTCAATTTTCAGGCAGAATTATCGACCATCTTCGGTCTCAGACGACGCTGCCTATATGTTTAATGCTTCATTAATCACTAGTCTCTACTTTCACTCGGGGAAACTCGACACCAAAGTCAGTAATTGTTGTTGTATGGTTTTTACTTTCGCTTTCAACAACTTCTTAGTAATATCGCAACTGTGTCTATTTCAGAAAGTATTCTCAACGCTGCAACACCGGGGTGTCATGCCACAGACACATTGTATTAAATCCCACACAACCACATAATACAGACACCGGGCCGACCAGACCAAGAACAATCGTCGATCTAGCTCTAGCTGAGCGTCAAGCTCAACAGTGTCAATACAGACACAGGGCCGACCAGACCAAGAACAATCGTCGATCTAGCTCTAGCTGAGCGTCAAGCAATGTAGCGTCTGGTACCACTTTTCAAGTATTTGGTATGACCAGACCAGGGATCGAATTAACGACCTTCCGCGTGAGAGGCGGACGCTCTACCTCTAGACCACCGCTATGGTGTACATCCAAGAGAGACAACTGACTTTTCATATTAGGCTAACTTATAAAACGTGTTTGAAAAAAGTTACGTAACAATTACAATATTAAGAGGAACGAATTTGTTTAACTTTATCTACAAACGTGATGCTAATTTTACAACCATTTGCTGAACTCTCTGACACACCTACGATAAGACATATAACAGCATTTATTTAACAACGAATTTTATTAATGTTAAGCAGACCAATCAAGCTATTTGTTTTATATAATGATGGCTTAACAGGGGCGGGCCATACCTAATGTTGTGAGAACGTGTGGTCCAAACAGATGGCTTTTTATATAAAAAAACAAAATTTGTTTAAACATAACATAAAAGTACGGAAACGTATATTGACCCCCCTTATATTTAAGATAGATAAATATGTTGTTTTCAATGTGTTATCTATTAACTTTTTAATATAATCTACATCGTATTAAATAGTTAAAGATTTATAAAACATGCTGACACATAATGCCAATTATTCAAAGTGGTAAATTAAGACGATATAAATATTGCAATTATAGTAATTGATTTTTTTTATAGATTTTTTTATATTTTGAATTTATAACTTGGTAATTTTCTGTTGTGTATAAATACTTTTCACACAAATTTAAGGTTTTGTAAATTTATGTTTATGCACAGTGCGTCACTACGCCTTTTTGGATGTAGTGTCTGCCGGCTGCAATTCGAACTGACGAAGCTTCAGAAAGTGGCGTGAAAACAAAGGCGTATGTTCCTCTCTCCCCCCCCCCTTCTCCCCCATATTTAGGTGGAGGGGCAGCATATACTCTGCCCATCCCCACTCCAAAACAAAATGATAAAATATGTTTAAAAGTCACAAAATACAAAAAAATCTTGAGTAAATGACAACCATATTTTTATCTTAAAAGCTAATTAGAATGCAACATTTGTTGTTTCAACTATTATATCAATGTTACTTTCCGGGGGAGGCCGCAGCATCGACACAAACCCTTTTTCCAATTTCTTCCTCTTATAAAGTTTGCGGTGAATTTGGTTTACAACCCAGTGAAACAGTGAAAACTCCTGTTTAATACATCTTACAGTTTTTCTTTCTTAATAAAAACGTTTGAATGTCACCGTGAAAATGTTGGAGTAAATAACAACCAGCTTTCCCCTAATACACTATAAAATTTGCTATAATGAATTATTTGGCTTTTAAGATATCAAGATCTTCCAGGGGAGGTCCCTATTACCCCCACCAGCAAAGGAAACTCTCTCCAAGAATGGAATAAATGTCAACCATATTTTTTCTTGGAAACTCTTTAGAATGCAGCAGTTGGTGTTTTAAAAACAATCTATTCCGGGGTAGGACCCGTACCCCCACCAGCAGAAACCCCACAAGCTGGTATACATAACAACCATTTTCCAATTAAGATCTACTAGAATGCATTTTTGTTTTTTAAATATCTTTTTTGCAGGGCAGGAGTCCAATAGATAACACCCTCACAGATCTCCTCTCACGTCTTGTTCCCAGTGCATGAGGTGACGGGTTTAAAACCCGGTCGAAGTTAGTTTTTTAATACATTTTATGCTTTTTTCTTTATAAAATATTTAAATATAAAAAAATATTGGAGTAATAACAACCATATCTTTAATCTTAATAACTCCATTGAATGCAACGGCTGGGGATTAAGATATCGAAATGATCCGATTGAGGCCCCCGTAGCCTCAATTGTGGGAGGGGATTCTTTCTCCCAAACTCTCTCGCCAGGTTGGCCTCCAAGTAATTAAAACGCTCTTACGCCCATGAAAATTTATATGATACATATAATTATATATAATCGCGAGAAAAAAAAAATTTGTAATATAAGTTTATATCTCACGGTAAAACTTGAAACACTTATTTACAAGCCGTTTAACATGTATTAAAACCAAATGTTAAATTGCATAAAAAGTATATATTGAGTTAACAACGTTTAATATATTTATCACTCGTTTATAATAATCGGTTAAATGTTGAAGAAAACTAATAAAACTACATTATTTTGGTTTATATACGTTTCTGTAATAAAGGACACAGAATCTTTTTCATTATTTTCACTTAAAATTATTTCAGAAAAAAAAATAATTACGGTATAATTATAAAATACAATACACCAGAATGCCTATGTAGACCCTTAATGTTTTCTTTCAATGTATTAATATATTCAGTAGCGGATAACAATGGTAGTATATATGTTAAAATTAGTTTGGATACGTAAACATGAGTATTATTGGTTCCAACAGTACTGGTTGTACGAACACAATACACTGACTCTCCATTTATACACGACACCAATTCCAAGCATGTATTGTATGCAGACCGGGGTGTGATTAAATAGGGAACATTGGGATTTGATTGTAATCGAAATAAATATAAATAAATAATAATGTACTAACCGTTTTATATATAAGTTCTTTATTCTAGATATGGTTTTATATATGTATGCATAGAAGTTCTCTATTCTAGATATGGTTTTATATATGTATGCATATAAGTTCTCTATTCTAGATATGGTTTTATATATGTATGCATATAAGTTCTCTATTCTAGATATGGTTTAATATATGTATGCACAAAAGTTTTCTATTCTAGATTTGGTTTTTTATATGTATGCACATAAGTTCTCTATTCTAGATTTGGTTTTATATATATATGCACATAAGTTTTCTATTCTAGATTTGGTTTTATATATGTATGCATATAAGTTCTTTATTCTAGATATGGTTTTATATATGTATGCATATAAGTTCTTTATTCTAGATTTGGTTTTATATATGTATGCACATAAGTTTTCTATTCTAGATTTGGTTTTATATATGTGTGCATATAAGTTCTTTATTCTATATATGGTTTTATATATGTATGCATATATTAAGTTCTTTATTCTAGATATGGTTTTATTTATGTATGCACATAAGTTCTCTATCCTAGATTTGGTTTTAAATATGTATGCATATAAGTTCTCTATTCTGGATTTGGTTTTAAATTGCGGAACGAACATACATATGTATGTTTGATGATTTAAAATGTTCCATTTTTATTTGATTAATTTCCACCCCATTAATATGACCAGGAATGCATTATTTGTTTTACACTTTACTCAATGAAGTCAATTGGGAGTTACATATAACTCAAACTGGATTTCTGAGCTTGTATCTGTTATATATTTATCCCATCCTTATAAGTTTGACATTTTAGTGATTAACTATATTCGACCTTTCTGATGGGGACAAATTTATTTTACACCGTCTCGTTTTAGGACGTGACACGGGGTAAGCCTGCGTGCGTGC
The DNA here is from genome assembly GCA_029582155.1 of Panopea generosa. Classification (NCBI taxonomy): domain Eukaryota; kingdom Metazoa; phylum Mollusca; class Bivalvia; order Adapedonta; family Hiatellidae; genus Panopea; species Panopea generosa. Next base: position 38,331,918 of record CM055899.1, read on the forward strand.
GTGCGTGGGTGCGTGCGTGCGTGCGTGCGTGCGTGCGTGCGTGTTATACATGTCACGATTATTACGTATAATAATTACGTTGATGATGATACGGTGATTGTGTCCTTTAATTGCTACGTCTCTTGATTATTCTACCAACTTTATTTCAATCGTGTCTCAATTCCTTCTACACCAGATGTTATATCACAAAAGAGAGACATATCTGAGATAAAATATGAATCACACACGAATCTCTACAACTGGGTCATTGTACAAGCTGTCAACAGATAACGGGCGTAACTATGACCGTATGTCACTGTCCATGACTCCGGTAGAATAGAACATGATTAAAATTGACATCTGTCCATTTTGTATACAGGGACACAAGGCAATTTTGAAATATTTTCACTTAAAACTATTTCAAATATGTATATATGATGCTGTCGTAAACATGATATAATCAAAGATATTCCCATAGGTGATCAGAACCTAATGTTTTTTTTTTTCATTTTATTTCATTTTGTTTTTTTTTTTAGTTTTTTTATTTATTTATTTTTTTTGTTTTTGAAAAGGGACATAACTTAAATAATTATGAAAATTCATCATGTTTCGGATATTCGTGGTAATAAATGGCAAAAGTCTAACCATTTATGTTAGCAGTTTGTATAGGTATACAAGTAATAGAAACAATCTAAGGAAATATGAAATTGTATTTTTAAGATATTTTTCATAAATACTTTTAAAACTTCATATTGTTATATATGATTAGGTGTAAACATTCATTCAAAACGTAACATGAGAAGGTTTTGCCGTGTTATGTGGAAGGGCCGTGGTTCAACTTAGCTTCAAATATAAACTTCGTCTTTTCATATACCACTATACATGTATTTCTGCAAACATGGGAAGGGCTGAACATAATTAAATGCTAAAATGATATGTAGCCCATTCTGTTTACACCATAACTGTATTGAAATTGGCGTTAAATATCATTCGTCTATCGTAAATTGCAGCAGAATAGCAGAATATGCATTTGTCTCGTTGAAAGTTTCTGTAGCAATATAAAAGGTTGCGGTAGGACTGTGGTTCTACTCAAATTCATTTCTATTCATCTGGGATCTACATTCACTAATGCAATAGGATGTCATAGTTAATTAATAATGTATTTAACATTGTGTTTATGCCCCATCATTTTTTCTACGGGTGACTTCCTAAATATTTGTGTTTTCTCCATTATCGTATTCTAAAACCTTAACTACTATACAAATAAAAAAAAACACACAAATAATTCAAGCATAACTTTATTGATCAATTGGTTAAAAAAAGACGAATGAAATTATTAAAATCATACATTTATAACAAACATCAACTGATATGTTTTTTTAACAGGAAAGGAAAAACAACTATCCAAAATATTAAAATATCTTCCTCTTAAGCGGTACAGACACCGTAAGACACGATGGCGAGATCACGATGAGTGCATTTCTGCTTTTCATATTCACAACTGAAAAAAAAAAAGACAATTGTTTCTAAATTAAAACAAGACCAGGAATGTTAGTGATAAATTACTAAAATCCAATACAATATTTCAGTGTCTGCTAGTGAAATGATATAGTCACTAGTAGTATTATGCATATTACACTGTCTGTCATTGAATTGATATAGTCACAAGTGGTATTATGAATAACGTTTAAATTAAAATAAAGAGGACAACTGAACTGTGGTGAACTTACTAATTCATATACGTTCGTCCGTCCGAGGCACATACTTGAGTTACATCTGTTGGGCAGTCCTGTTTGCTAAGTGTTGTGCAAAAGAAATCGAACACAACCTCAGCTCCAGCGACCGAGCCGGAACTCAAGTCAGCTTCCGTGCACGGACCCGCGTGAAGCAGATCGATGGATGTATCTTTGCAGTGTTCGCGGCTAAATTCACATCTACAAAAGCAATAAATGTGTAACAGTTATAGGCGTATACCCACCATTTATATCCATTCTTATTTCCGCAGTGAATGAAATATTTCAAGCTTGCCATTCACAGGAAAACCCAAATTACGGAAGGAAAACTTACTTTTTATTGTTTAGTGATCCCTGCAGTGCAAATAAAACAGTAGAAAAGTAGGGATTGTGTGTTATCCAAAATGTAGCCTTTTGTTCAGTGTGTACACTGATGACAAAACGAAAGTCGACGTCAGAAATAATACATATTCATACCCCAATTTCCAAGCAATCACTTTTTTTTCTGTTTTAAATTTAAAATTCAAACATGGAAATGCTTTCAAATTGTTCCGAATATTTCAATGATGCCATTCAAATAACAAAGCATCAGAATAAGAAAATGCATTTTTAAATAAGGAGAAACAAGGATTATTAATTTTATCATCGTCATTTTGTGGTTAACCCAATTGTGCAAAAGAACGTAGCACTGCTCTAGCCGGCGGACGTTTTCCCCGGTTCCCAAGGGAAATAATGAAATTGACACTAAAAGAAATATGTTTAATTTACTTTTAAAAAAGGTCAATGTAAATTGTACAATTTGATATTTTAATACGACAATAAGAAAACAAACACTTTTATACAAACTAATGTTTAAATGAACAAAAATATACTTCATATCATATTATCAAAAACATTGTATTTTAAAATAATTTAAACTGTTTTAAAACCTAGTGATTTCATGGATAAAATATTCGCAACTACATATCGAAAACTAAATACTAATTGCTATCTGTTTAATACCTATTTTTTCCTATTGCTAAAGGTTAAAAGTAGTGAAATATATTTGTCCTTTACCAGTCTTATTTAATCGTATAATTTAATTCATGTCTATGCGACGTTAAACATATTTTAACATAGTTTAAACACCATCTAGTGATACTCATTAACGTGTTTTACAAATGTAGATAAACAGGACGCCAGCTTTTGGATGGGGTTTCAAGCATTTATTCAACAGTATTTCAACTTTATAAAAGTGATAAGCGCGCCCAATCATCTTTTCTGGGATCCCTTAGGCAGGTTACCAGTTCTGGGCACATCTCATCTCTGGTAGTCACTTGCGACTTCCCAAAATATTCTGAGGTCAGAGATTTATGGCCGTAAAACCAAAAACATGGCTATTCAACAAAGAGGCCGGACGAGGATTTTAGCTCATTCTGACCGGTTTGACAGACGCGTTACCGGGCCAGGAAGAAAATCATTATAAGTAAAATTCAACAAGAAAATAATATCCAAAGAGCTAAATATTATAAGAAAAAAATCTAAATTGAAATGAAATATGTACTTACGCGGGAATATTAACTTTTACTTACTTGTTTTTATAGGTGACCAAGTCTGTTCCACATGATGGGTTTGCCGTGAACAGATCACAATTGACGTTTGAACTGGTTATCCAGTTACAACTATAAAACGTGGCACCATAGGTGTAACCTGTTAAAATCAATATAGAACATATTGAGTCATAGTAGACTGAACTGCTACAAACGTAAAAACTTGTGCCGTAAAGATGTGTAGAAAGACAAAACAAACGACTAAGTGCAGCGTTGGTGGAATAAGTAGGGTATTTTAGTTTCTCACGCCAGAGAAAATGTGTTCGATTCTCATCTCGATCTGGACACATCTTAGCTACGCTACAACACCCAGTACAGTGGTTTTTATCAGGTAACAGACTCGATAGAAATTCATATAGTCATATAGCTATGAGCAGTTTATCTTGGAATGGAGCAGAAATTAATGAGTATAAATAAAATAAAGACATCAAGCAACCAATGAAGCGATCTATGTTGTCATTTTACTTACATGTACTTTAAACAATGTAGCAGAAATTGTCGAGTTGTTCTAGTGAAAGAGCGTCTGTCTTGAATGCAGAAGGACGTGGGTTCGATCCCAAGTCAGGTCATACCTAAGACTCGGTACCATAAGTTGCATTGCTTGGCGCTCGGTATTTATAGGATACTTCTAAGTTCTGATCGGTATCATACCATTATTGATAGCGTATAATACCATGTATCTGCGGCATGAAACTCCAATGCGGCAGCACTTATAATTCTGTCTCAAGAAGACAATGTCGCGATATAACTGAAAAATTGTTGAAAACGACACTAAACACAATACAACAACAACAACAACAACATAAACTATATGGTATTTTAAACATATACGGTGTGTTTCAAATAATTTATTAAATGCAATTCTGAGATGCAATTATATAATTCAAAATACATACCAGATATGGTCACCAAAACAGCTAAAACTGTTAAACAATTCATAATTGTTCTGAAATATGCGATAATGGAGTGCGATCTGCTGCGAGTCAATGTGGCCTGTTATTAACACAGATCAGCGAATATATAGCGCATTTGATTTGAACAATTCTGTATAGCCAGATGACCAGACAGTAAGTTCACACATCAATACACGTGTTATCTGCTATCATTTTGTAATAGAGCATTGGTCATTGTTCTCCAGGCAAATCAAGTTTACATAAGTCACAAACATATTCTATTGGTAATATGTTTGAACAAATCATTATTTATTTTTGCTATACAGCTCCGTACGCTTAAATAATATGTAATTTATCTTCCTTGATTATGTGTGATCGCTGACAATATAATATCAATATAATAATGTGGAGTGCGTGTCCAGTGTAAGATTGGCAGAGCATCGGATCCAGGATCGAATGGTCATGGGATTACCCCATGCATGAACTCAATAAAATGGTGGAAGGGTGCATGTTTCGTTACCCCTTGCATGAACTCAATAAAACGGTGGAAGAGTGCATGTTTCCTTACCCCTTGCATAAACTCAATTAAACGGTGGAAGGGTGCATGTTTCGTTACCCCTTGCATCAACTCAATTAAACGGTGGAAGGGTGCATGTTTCATTACCCCTCGCATGAACTCAATAAAACGGTGGAAGGCTGCATGTTTCGTTACCCCTCGCATGAACTCAATAAAACGGTGGAAGGGTGCATGTTTCGTTACCCCTTGCATAAACTCAATTAAACGGTGGGAGGGTGCATGTTTCGTTACCCCTCGCATGAACTCAATAAAACGATGGAAGGCTGCATGTTTCGTTACCGCTCGCATGAACTCAATACAACGGTAGTAGGGTGCATTTTTCGTTACCCCTCGCATGAACTCAATAAAACGGTGGGAGTGTGCATGTTTCGTTACCCCTCGCATCAACTCAATAAAACGGTGGAAGGGTGCATGTTTCGTTACCCCTTGCATCAACTCAATTAAACGGTGGAAGGGTGCATGTTTCGTTACCCCTTGCATAAACTCAACTAAACGGTGGAAGGGTGCATGTTTCATTACCCCTCGTATGAACTCAATAAAACGATGGAAGGCTGCATGTTTCGTTACCCCTCGCATGAACTCAATAAAACGATGAGAGGGTGCATGTTTCGTTACCCCTCGCATAAACTCAATAAAACGGTGGAAGGGTGCATGTTTCGTTACCCCTCGCATAAACTTTATAAAACGGTTAGAGGCTGCATGTTTAGTTACCCCTCGCATGAACTCAATAAAACGATGGAAGGCTGCATGTTTCGTTACCCCTCGCATGAACTCAATAAAACGAAGGGAGGGTGCATGTTTCGTTACCCCTCGCATCAACTCAATAAAACGGTGGAAGGGTGCATGTTTCGATACCCAGCGCATAAACTCAATAAAACGGTGGAAGGGTGCTTGTTTCGTTACCCCTTGCATAAACTCAATAAAACGGTGGAAGGGTGCATGTTTCGTTACCCCTTGCATCAACTCAATTAAACGGTGGGAGGGTGCATGTTTCGTTACCCCTCGCATGAACTCAATAAAACGATGGAAGGCTGCATGTTTCGTTACCCCTCGCATGAACTCAATAAAACGGTGGGAGGGTGCAACTTTCGTTACCCCTCGCATAAACTCAATAAAACGGTGGAAGGGTGCATGTTTCGTTACCCGGCGCATAAACTCAATAAAACGGTGGGAGAGTGTAACTTTTGTTACCCCTAGCATAAACTCAATAAAACGGTGGAAGGCTGCATGGTTTATGACCCCTTGCATAAACTCAATAAAACGGTGGAAGGGTGCATGTTTCGTTACCCCTCGCATGAACTCAATAACACGATGGAAGGCTGCATGTTTCGTTACCCCTCGCATGAACTCAATAAAACGGTGGGAGGGTGCATGTTTCGTTACCCCTCGCATGAACTCAATAAAACGGTGGGAGGGTGCATGTTTCGTTACCCGGCGCATTAACTCAATAAAACGGTGGAAGGCTGCATGGTTTATGACCCCTTGCATAAACTCAATAAAATGGTGGAAGGGTGCATGTTTCATTACCCCTTGCATAAACTCAATAAAACGGTGGAAGGGTGCATGTTTCGTTACCCCTCGCATTAACTCAATAACACGGTGGAAGGCTGCATGGTTTATGACCCCTTGAATCAACTCAATAAATTGGTGGAAGGGTGCATATTTCGTTACCCCTCACATCAACTCAATAAAACGGTGGAAGGGTGCATGTTTCGTTACCCTTTGCATGAACTCAATTAAACGGTGGGAGGGTCCATGTTTCGTTACCCCTCGCATGAACTCAATAAAACAATGGAAGGCTGCATGTTTCGTTACCCCTCGCATGAACTCAATACAACGGTAGGAGGGTGCATGTTTCGTTACCCCTCGCATGAACTCAATAAAACGGTGGGAGGGTGCATGTTTCGTTACCCCTCGCATGAACTCAATAAAACGATGGAAGGGTGCATGTTTCGTTACCCCTTGCATAAACTCAACTAAACGGTGGAAGGGTGCATGTTTCATTACCCCTCGTATGAACTCAATAAAACGATGGAAGGCTGCATGTTTCGTTACCCCTCGCATGAACTCAATAAAACGTTGAGAGGGTGCATGTTTCGTTACCCCTCGCATGAACTCAATAAAACGGTGGAAGGGTGCATGTTTCGTTACCCCTTGCATGAACTCAATAAAACGGTGGGAGGCTGCATGTTTAGTTACCCCTCGCATGAACTCAATAAAACGATGGAAGGCTGCATGTTTCGTTACCCCTCGCATGAACTCAATAAAACGGTGGGAGGGTGCATGTTTTGTTACCCCTTGCATAAACTCAATAAAACGGTGGAAGGGTGCATGTTTCGTTACCCGGCGCATAAACTCAATAAAACGGTGGAAGGGTGCATGTTTCGTTACCCCTTGCATAAACTCAATAAAACGGTGGAAGGGTGCATGTTTCGTTACCACTTGCATGAACTCAATTAAACGGTAGGAGGGTGCATGTTTCGTTACCCCTCGCATGAACTCAATAAAACGATGGAAGGCTGCATGTTTCGTTACCCCTCGCATGAACTCAATAAAACGGTGGGAGGGTGCAACTTTCGTTACCCCTCGCATCAACTCAATAAAACGGTGGAAGGGTGCATGTTTCGTTACCCGGCGCATAAACTCAATAAAACGGTGGGAGGGTGCAACTTTCGTTACCCCTCGCATAAACTCAATAAAACGGTGGAAGGCTGCATGGTTTATGACCCCTTGCATGAACTCAATAAAACGGTGGAAGGGTGCATGTTTCGTTACCCCTCGCATGAACTCAATAAAACGATGGAAGGCTGCATGTTTCGTTACCCCTCGCATGAACTCATTAAAACGGTGGAAGGGTGCATGTTTCGTTACCCGGCGCATAAACTCAATAAAACGGTGGAAGGCTGCATGGTTTATGACCCCTTGCATAAACTCAATAAAACGGTGGAAGGCTGCATGTTTCATTACCCCTTGCATAAACACAATAAAACGGTGGAAGGGTGCATGTTTCGTTACCCCTCGCATTAACTCAATAACACGGTGGAAGGCTGCATGGTTTATGACCCCTTGCATCAACTCAATAAATTGGTGGAAGGGTGCATGTTTCGTTACCCCTCACATCAACTAAATAAAACGGTGGAAGGGTGCATGTTTCGTTACCCCTCGCATAAACTCAATAACGGTGGAAGGCTGCATGGTTTATGACCCCTTGCATCAACTCAATAAATTGGTGGAAGGGTGCATGTTTCGTTACCCCTCACATCAACTCAATAAAACGGTGGAAGGGTGCATGTTTCGTTACCCCTCGCATGAACTCAATAACACGGTGGAAGGGTGCATGGTTTATGACCCCTTGCATCAACTCAATAAATTGGTGGAAGGCTGCATGTTTCGTTACCCCTCGCATGAACTCAATAACACGATGGAAGGCTGCATGTTTCGTTACTCCTCGCATGAACTCAATAAAACGGTGGGAGGGTGCATGTTTCGTTACCCCTCGCATGAACTCAATAAAACGGTGGGAGGGTGCATGTTTCGTTACCCGGCGCATTAACTCAATAAAACGGTGGAAGGCTGCATGGTTTATGACCCCTTGCATAAACTCAATAAAATGGTGGAAGGGTGCATGTTTCATTACCCCTTGCATAAACTCAATAAAACGGTGGAAGGGTGCATGTTTCGTTACCCCTCGCATTAACTCAATAACACGGTGGAAGGCTGCATGGTTTATGACCCCTTGAATCAACTCAATAAATTGGTGGAAGGGTGCATATTTCGTTACCCCTCACATCAACTCAATAAAACGGTGGAAGGGTGCATGTTTCGTTACCCTTTGCATGAACTCAATTAAACGGTGGGAGGGTCCATGTTTCGTTACCCCTCGCATGAACTCAATAAAACAATGGAAGGCTGCATGTTTCGTTACCCCTCGCATGAACTCAATACAACGGTAGGAGGGTGCATGTTTCGTTACCCCTCGCATGAACTCAATAAAACGGTGGGAGGGTGCATGTTTCGTTACCCCTCGCATGAACTCAATAAAACGATGGAAGGGTGCATGTTTCGTTACCCCTTGCATAAACTCAACTAAACGGTGGAAGGGTGCATGTTTCATTACCCCTCGTATGAACTCAATAAAACGATGGAAGGCTGCATGTTTCGTTACCCCTCGCATGAACTCAATAAAACGTTGAGAGGGTGCATGTTTCGTTACCCCTCGCATGAACTCAATAAAACGGTGGAAGGGTGCATGTTTCGTTACCCCTTGCATGAACTCAATAAAACGGTGGGAGGCTGCATGTTTAGTTACCCCTCGCATGAACTCAATAAAACGATGGAAGGCTGCATGTTTCGTTACCCCTCGCATGAACTCAATAAAACGGTGGGAGGGTGCATGTTTTGTTACCCCTTGCATGAACTCAATAAAACGGTGGAAGGGTGCATGTTTCGTTACCCGGCGCATAAACTCAATAAAACGGTGGAAGGGTGCATGTTTCGTTACCCCTTGCATAAACTCAATAAAACGGTGGAAGGGTGCATGTTTCGTTACCCCTTGCATGAACTCAATTAAACGGTAGGAGGGTGCATGTTTCGTTACCCCTCGCATGAACTCAATAAAACGATGGAAGGCTGCATGTTTCGTTACCCCTCGCATGAACTCAATAAAACGGTGGGAGGGTGCAACTTTCGTTACCCCTCGCATCAACTCAATAAAACGGTGGAAGGGTGCATGTTTCGTTACCCGGCGCATAAACTCAATAAAACGGTGGGAGGGTGCTACTTTCGTTACCCCTCGCATAAACTCAATAAAACGGTGGAAGGCTGCATGGTTTATGACCCCTTGCATGAACTCAATAAAACGGTGGAAGGGTGCATGTTTCGTTACCCCTCGCATGAACTCAATAAAACGATGGAAGGCTGCATGTTTCGTTACCCCTCGCATGAACTCATTAAAACGGTGGAAGGGTGCATGTTTCGTTACCCGGCGCATAAACTCAATAAAACGGTGGAAGGCTGCATGGTTTATGACCCCTTGCATAAACTCAATAAAACGGTGGAAGGCTGCATGTTTCATTACCCCTTGCATAAACACAATAAAACGGTGGAAGGGTGCATGTTTCGTTACCCCTCGCATTAACTCAATAACACGGTGGAAGGCTGCATGGTTTATGACCCCTTGCATCAACTCAATAAATTGGTGGAAGGGTGCATGTTTCGTTACCCCTCACATCAACTAAATAAAACGGTGGAAGGGTGCATGTTTCGTTACCCCTCGCATAAACTCAATAACGGTGGAAGGCTGCATGGTTTATGACCCCTTGCATCAACTCAATAAATTGGTGGAAGGGTGCATGTTTCGTTACCCCTCACATCAACTCAATAAAACGGTGGAAGGGTGCATGTTTCGTTACCCCTCGCATGAACTCAATAACACGGTGGAAGGGTGCATGGTTTATGACCCCTTGCATCAACTCAATAAATTGGTGGAAGGCTGCATGTTTCGTTACCCCTCGCATGAACTCAATAAAAAGATGGAAGGGTGCATGTGTCGTTACCTCTCACATAAACTCAATAACGGTGGAAGGGTGCATGTTTCGTTACCCCTTGCATTAACTCAATAACACGGTGGAAGGCTGCATGGTTTATGACCCCTTGCATAAACTCAATAAATTGGTGGAAGGGTGCATGTTTCGTTACCCCTCACATAAACTCAATAAAACGGTGGAAGGCTGCATGTTTTGTTAGCCCTTGCATAAACTCAATAAAACGGTGGAAGGGTGCATGTTTCGTTACCCCTTGCATAAACGCAAAAAAACGGTGGAAGGGTGCATGTTTCGTTACCCCTCGCATAAACTCAATAACGGTGGAAGGCTGCATGGTTTATGACCCCTTGCATGAACTCAATAAAACGATGGAAGGCTGCATGTGTCGTTACCTCTCGCATGAACTCAATTAAACGATGGAAGGCTGCATGTTTTGTTAGCCCTTGCATAAACTCAATAAAACAGTGGAAGGGTGCATGTTTCGTTACCCCTTGCATAAACTCAATAAAACGGTGGAAGGGTGCATGTTTCGTTACCCCTCGCATAAACTCAATAACGGTGGAAGGCTACATGGTTTATGACCCCTTGCATGAACTCAATAAAACGATAGAAGGCTGCATGTGTCGTTACCTCTCGCATGAACTCAATTAAACGGTGGAAGGTTGCATGTTTCGTTACCCCTCGCATAAACTCAATAACGGTTGAAGGCTGTATGGTTTATGACCCCTTGCATAAACTCAATCAAACGATGGAAGGCTGCATGTTTCGTTACCCGGCGCATAAACTCAATAAAATGGTGGAAGGGTGCATGTTTCGTTAACCCTTGCATAAACTCAATAAAACGTTGGAAGGGTGCATGTTTCGTTACCCCTCGCATTAACTCAATAACACGGTGGAAGGCTGCATTGTTTATGACCCCTTGCATCAACTCAATAAATTGGTGGAAGGGTGCATGTTTCGTTACCCCTCACATAAACTCAATAAAACGGTGGAAGGCTGCATGTTTCGTTACCCCTCGCATGAACTCAATAAAACGGTGGAAAGCTGCATGTTTCGTTACCCCTCGCATGAACTCAATAAAACGATGGGAGGGTGCATGTTTCGTTACCCCTCGCATGAACTCAATAAAACGATGGAAGGGTGCATGTTTCGTTACCCCGCGCATAAACTCAATAAAACTGTGGAAGGCTGCATGTTTCGTTACCCCTCGCATAAACTCAATAACGGTGGAAGGCTGCATGGTTTATGACCCCTTGCATGAACTCAATAAAACGATGGAAGGCTGCATGTGTCGCTACCTCTCGCATAAACTCAATAAAACGGTGGGAGGCTGCATGTTTTGTTAGCCCTCGCATAAACTCAATAAAACAGTGGAAGGGTGCATGTTTCGTTACCCCTTGCATAAACTCTATAAAACGGTGGAAGGGTGCATGTTTTGTTACCCCTTGCATAAACTCAATAACGGTGGAAGGCTGCATGTTTTGTTAGCCCTTGCATAAACTCAATTAAACGTTGGGAGGGTGCATGTTTCGTTACCCCTCGCATGAACTCAATAAAACGGTGGAAGGGTGCATGTTTCGTTACCCCTTGCATAAACTCAATTAAACGGTGGAAGTCTGCATGTTTCGTTACCCGGCGCATGAACTCAATAAAACGGTGGAAGGGTGCATGTGTCGTTACCCCTCGCATAAACTCAATTAAACGATGGAAGGCTGCATGTTTCGTTACCTGGCGCATAAACTCAATAAAACGGTGGAAGGGTGCATGTTTCGTTACCCCTTGCATAAACTCAATAAAACGGAGGAAGGATGCATGTTTCGTTACCCCTTGCATAAACTCAATTAAACGTTGGGAGGGTGCATGTTTCGTTACCCCTCGCATGAACTCAATAAAACGATGGAAGGCTGCATGTTTCGTTACCCCTCGCATGAACTCAATAAAACGATGGGAGGGTGCAACTTTCGTTACCCCTCGCATAAACTCAATAAAACGGTGGAAGGCTGCATGGTTTATGACCCCTTGCATAAACTCAATAAAACGGTGGAAGGGTGCATGTTTCGTTACCTCTCGCATGAACTCAATAAAACGATGGAAGGCATGTTTCGTTACCCCTCGCATGAACTCAATAAAACGGTGGGAGGGTGCATGTTTCGTTACCCCTCGCATGAACTCAATAAAACGGTGGGAGGGTGCATGTTTCGTTACCCGGCGCATAAACTCAATAAAACGGTGGAAGGCTGCATGGTTTATGACCCCTTGCATAAACTCAATAAAACGGTGGAAGGGTGCATGTTTCATTACCCCTTGCATAAACTCAATAAAACGGTGGAAGGGTGCATGTTTCGTTACCCATCGCATTAACTCAATAACACGGTGGAAGGCTGCATGGTTTATGACCCCTTGCATAAACTCAATAAATTGGTGGAAGGGTGCATATTTCGTTACCCCTCACATAAACTCAATAAAACGGTGGAAGGCTGCATGTTTCGTTACCCCTCGCATGAACTCAATAAAACGGTGGAAAGCTGCATGTTTCGTTACCCCTCGCATAAACTCAATAACGGTGGAAGGCTGCATGGTTTATGACCCCTTGCATGAACTCAATAAAACGATGGAAGGCTGCATGTGTCGCTACCTCTCGCATAAACTCAATAAAACGGTGGGAGGCTGCATGTTTTGTTAGCCCTCGCATAAACTCAATAAAACAGTGGAAGGGTGCATGTTTCGTTACCCCTTGCATAAACTCTATAAAACGGTGGAAGGGTGCATGTTTTGTTACCCCTTGCATAAACTCAATAACGGTGGAAGGCTGCATGTTTTGTTAGCCCTTGCATAAACTCAATTAAACGTTGGGAGGGTGCATGTTTCGTTACCCCTCGCATGAACTCAATAAAACGGTGGAAGGGTGCATGTTTCGTTACCCCTTGCATAAACTCAATTAAACGGTGGAAGTCTGCATGTTTCGTTACCCGGCGCATGAACTCAATAAAACGGTGGAAGGGTGCATGTGTCGTTACCCCTCGCATAAACTCAATTAAACGATGGAAGGCTGCATGTTTCGTTACCTGGCGCATAAACTCAATAAAACGGTGGAAGGGTGCATGTTTCGTTACCCCTTGCATAAACTCAATAAAACGGAGGAAGGATGCATGTTTCGTTACCCCTTGCATAAACTCAATTAAACGTTGGGAGGGTGCATGTTTCGTTACCCCTCGCATGAACTCAATAAAACGATGGAAGGCTGCATGTTTCGTTACCCCTCGCATGAACTCAATAAAACGATGGGAGGGTGCAACTTTCGTTACCCCTCGCATAAACTCAATAAAACGGTGGAAGGCTGCATGGTTTATGACCCCTTGCATAAACTCAATAAAACGGTGGAAGGGTGCATGTTTCGTTACCTCTCGCATGAACTCAATAAAACGATGGAAGGCATGTTTCGTTACCCCTCGCATGAACTCAATAAAACGGTGGGAGGGTGCATGTTTCGTTACCCCTCGCATGAACTCAATAAAACGGTGGGAGGGTGCATGTTTCGTTACCCGGCGCATAAACTCAATAAAACGGTGGAAGGCTGCATGGTTTATGACCCCTTGCATAAACTCAATAAAACGGTGGAAGGGTGCATGTTTCATTACCCCTTGCATAAACTCAATAAAACGGTGGAAGGGTGCATGTTTCGTTACCCATCGCATTAACTCAATAACACGGTGGAAGGCTGCATGGTTTATGACCCCTTGCATAAACTCAATAAATTGGTGGAAGGGTGCATATTTCGTTACCCCTCACATAAACTCAATAAAACGGTGGAAGGCTGCATGTTTCGTTACCCCTCGCATGAACTCAATAAAACGGTGGAAAGCTGCATGTTTCGTTACCCCTCGCATGAACTCAATAAAACGATGGGAGGGTGCATGTTTCGTTACCCCTCGCATAAACTCAATAAAACGATGGAAGGCTGCATGTTTCGTTACCCCTTGCATAAACTCAATAAAACGGTGGAAGGGTGCATGTTTCGTTACCCCTCGCATAAACTCAATAACGGTGGAAGGCTGCATGGTTTATGACCCCTTGCATGAACTCAATAAAACGATGGAATGCTGCATGTGTCGTTACCTTTCGCATAAACTCAATTAAACGTTGGAAGGCTGCATGTTTCGTTACCCCTTGCATAAACTCAATAAAACGGTGGAAGGGTGCATGTTTTGTTACCCCTTGCATAAACTCAATAAAACAGTGGAAGGATGCATGTTTCGTTACCCCTCGCATTAACTCAATAACACATTGGAAGGCTGTATGGTTTATGACCCCTTGCATAAACTCAATAAAACGGTGAAAGGCTGCATGTTTCGTTACCCCTCACATAAACTCAATAAAACGGTGGAAGGCTGCATGTTTCGTTACCCCTCACATAAACACAATAAAACGGTGGAAGGGTACACGTTTCATTACACCTTCCACAAACGCAATAAAACGGTGAACGTAGTCTGATTTTATTTTTTATTTTTATTCTGTGTACTTCCTATAGATCATGTGTTACTATCAGTGCAGCTTGAATATTTTTCATGTGTATGCTATAGTATTGATGGATTAGGAAACAAACCTTTGTAATATTTTATTATTTCTATAGAGTCACACTAGTTACAATTATTCAACAACGCACTGTTCAACATTTCGGCATGGATCTACTTAACAAATGATAAATCGAGTCCTTTGAAACACTGAACACGGCCGAGAGACTTGACGAGGCGTAATTGAATTTGTAAATACCATCACGTGCCATGGGTTAAAGCACAAGTCCATACTAAAATTATACAAATTGTGTTTCATGGACCCAATGAACTAAACATAATAACAACACCGACAGTTGTCAATGAATTTCTTTGCTTTGCTGATTAATATAATAAATTGATACTTAGGTCTCTTTTCATTTATCTTTGTTTGGTCAGCTGGTACCTACTTGTGTGACAGATAAGTGCATATTTACAATTATGTCAATTTAGTGACACTTTTGCTGTTATCTATTTAACCTTTTGGTCACATTTAATCCCTCTTTTGAACTATTGTATCCCTTATGGAAACCAGAACACGTTTTGTAACTGTCGATGTATTTCATAACTAGGTAAAATTGAGGTGACTGTATGATGCAAATGCCGATAAATTATGTTTTATAAGTTAAAATACTTTGTTTAGATACATCTAACTGACTCTGTTAGAGTATTAGATAAACACATAAACGATTATCTTCTTTTTTTTTTTTTTGAGATGATGATCACATCTACGAGAGTGACTCTTCTTAATCAAATTAATGATGAAACCAAATTTATGGTTCCCTTTAATCCGGGTCAAATAAACACGAGGATTGTTGCATATTTGTTATTACATAAACATTTAAACTGGGTCTTGTGCTTTCTTTCCTAAATTGAGTTCTTTGTTTCCAAAGGCTCCTGTCATCTGATATCATTCAAACAACAACATTCTTACGTTCCATGTTTCTACTGTTGAAAATTGCTTCGTATTTCGCCACTTCGAGTTGTTATCATTTCTTGTGTTAACGAATTACGAAGGTGAATCCATGTGGCTCCAAAATAAGAATTTGTTACAGATGGTGCTCATCATAGTGGATGAGCTGTTGCAGTCAACATTAGCTCAATAAAACTCTCACACATACGTATGTGAGTGTTGTCACATTTAAATTATAGTTTGCAGATTTTGGAAGAGCGAGGTTGGGTGTAACTGTGACGTATGAGTAAGCTGCCGAGTAGGCTTTTAAGCAATGGCCGCTGTTAAGGAAATGGTCGTATTTAAGGTTGAGGGGTCATTTATTCTCTTCCTTTGTATTGTCCTTGATACGTTTATTTTATGCATTGTCTATATTTGTTCTGTTTTGTTTATTGTGTATTTTAAAGTACTTAGTTGACTGTTGGACAAATCGTTGTATGTTATTTATATTGCTCTCTTTTATTGTTGAGTATTAATAATAAATTTAACAATAATTATGATAGTGGTAATCATATAACATCAAAAGTTACCTTAAGTGAAAGATTATCAGAAACATTAAATTTTGTTCAAACATCATTTACTGTCAATATGACATGGTATTACAATATTTGTAAATAAAATAACATTGGTTATTATTGTAATATATTATTGACTTGAAATATTCACAGAAATGTTAATTCTTTAATTGCTAGGAGTGTTTCACAACGTGAACGTCATTAAAAAAAAACATTTACTTAAACCAAAATTCTACTGTATACAGTTGGGGTCATCGCTGCATATTTATTAAAGTCAAAAACAACGAAACTACTACGGTGAAATATCGAATTAACCAAAACTACGATGGTGAAAAATCGAAACTACGATGGTGAAAAATCGGAATAATTGCATTGTTTCGCCTTTAATTAAGATAATAAATATGCAATGATCACCCCCAACTGGACACCGTACACTTCATTTTATAATATATAGAACTGTGTACAGCGGTCAGATTACGGAGTACATACCGTAGCTGTTCAAATGTCCTTTGTGTGACTGCTACACATCGCATAACGCTGCTGCCGTGATAGTCAATAATAGTTGATAAAGGAAACCCTTGGACGCACGTGTCACAACCGAAAGACGTGATAGTGGTCTCAATTTTAAAGCGTCTATTCATGACGGTGTGACACACAAGTAACACATCATCACGTAATACCGGCTTAGGTGGTATTCTATTTTCGAGTAATACTGAATGAGCTCCTGTAATACATTACGCTCTGTGTCTTTTCATATTATTATGTTTTTGGTTTGATTGCGAAGATAAAAGCTAAGAGGAGATTATATGACTCGCTCTAGAGTCCATTTACTGGGTAGAACTAGTCTTGAGTGCGGCTGTTAAAGGCTATCGTGTCGAATCTGTATAAAACGTTCAACCTTTGGTATGAGCGGTCAGGACTATATCCGCTGCACTGTCGTTCTATCTGTTGCCTAATAATTTATTTATGTCAGCACTCTGACATTAGATGTTTATCATGACAAAACGACCACACTTATTTAATTACCAAAATATCCTACATATTAAGGAAAGTGTCTTCAATATCGCATGTGAGGTGAAGACAGTGTTCCCGTTGTCATGGTGCTCATAGCAGTTGTTTGCTATTCCATTCATACGTAATGGGCAACTTCTCTGTGTACTTTTTATTTGGTCCTTTGTGATTATGAAGCGCATTCATTGTGACTCGAAAATATATTACGTAACTGCTTGTAGATGGATCCAGCTCTCCCGATTGGGTACGTTAAATAGCAAAGTTGGGAAAGATGATCAGTTGCTTCAACTAAACGTTTGAATGACGTCACAGTTTAGTAAACGCTCATTTGCTATGATTTGTGGGACAGGCATAGAATTCCCTGCTTTTTTATTGGGGTTATTAGACCTGACTTGGGAGCTATCAGATTCTGGGATAGACTACCTTAAATCAATGTTAAAGTGGGCGAAAGCGGTTTGTTTCATTTAACTTTATAACCGACTGAATAAAACCCAGTTTGCTTTTTCCGTGTCTAAGTTGCTTTTCCAAAAGAGCTTTCTTCAGATTCTCATTTAAGTTCAGACATTTCATTAAAAAGAACATTTTGATATAATACTATTTAAATGCAATATTTGTATAAGTCTAGATGAGCATTCGTTATTTTATGCTGTCGGGAATACGCAGAGTTTGGCCTCCTTCCAGTAGGTTTTCGTCTTATCAAAGTCCTGTCATAGCACAGTTTCAGTATTTTATCTACTAGTAGTACATTTAAAAGTGGAATTAAGATAAATATAAAATGAAGTATTTCGGCACCTTTGTGGTATTTATGAGCTTTTCAGGTATTTATTGATTGTTGTTTGTTTTGCTTTTGTACATGTCATTGATGGTCCGTTGATTTACTCTGTCATTGGCTGATGTATTATTTTATTCTAATTTGTATACTGATTACAGTTCTTCCTTATATACTGAAACTGTCATTGAAGGGGACCATGCGTTACAGGGGAACTTTCTTTCTCATTGTCCTCACTAACATTCAATGGAACATGAGTTATGAAAAATAAACTGTTTTAAGGCGTGATGCATGATAGTGTTTCACACCTTAATATTATCTCGTGATATAGCGTTCGCCTCGCTCGTGGAAGGTCTTGGACTCGATCCCGGCTGGGTCATACCGAAGACATGCAAAAGGGCAAAATAAGCTTCCTCGCTTGGCGCTCAGTATTTAGAGGAAAGTCCCAGGTCTGGTTGGCCAGTTGTCAGTATAATGTGATTGGGTTTTATACCATGCGTCTTCTGCATGATACCCAGTATGGCAGAATACTGTCTCATGTAGACACCGTCACGATATGAAAGAAAGATTGTTAAATACCATACAACAACAACATGATAGTGTTCGGTTGCAAATATGATTTTGACTCATATTCATAAACGTATAATTTAATCAGTCTCCAAGAGTCACTATCTGAACTGTTATATTTATGAAGCTATTAATAATTATTTTTATAAAACTAGTGACTTCACGTTATTTTTCTTTAAATATGAATAAAATATCTTATCAATGTTTTTTTTTCTTTCATATCAATATAAAACTAAGAAAATAAATATTTACCTCTTTTATCACAAATAACATTTATAAGGGATATGACTCTTTCCAAATAAAAGGAAAAGAAAAGAAATTAACAGTTCCAACGCATTCTGGGATATATATTAATTATGATATTAATTAATATTCAGTGCACATCAAAGAAGCACAAATTCAAGAAATGCCTTAATAAAACTTTCATGACAGACAATATATTACACTTGAATAATACCTCTTTAAGATGATTTTATGGCAAAATGAGTTTATAATCCGCATAGCAATTGTCTAATGAGTGTATTCACTCATTTTAACTTTTTTATTGAAATAATATATCTTTGCTTTCAGTGCCATATATTTAATACTTATAGTTTTGGTGAATATGCTAATATGACTACCGCAGCATTTGTCTAGGGGTAGAGCGCCCGCCCCGCATGTGGGAGGTCGTGGGTTCTATCCCCGGCCGGGTCATAGCAAAGACTTGAAAAATGATACTAGATGCTTTCTCACTTAGAGGATAGTTCTAGGTCTAGTCGCTCCGGTGTAAGTATAATGTGACTGTGTATGCTAGCATTGTAACTATCTGTGGTATGATACTCCAGTGTGGCAGCGCTAGGTCTAGTCGCCCCGGTGTTAGTATAATGTGACTGTGTATGCTAGCATTGTAACTATCTTCGGTATGATACTCCAGTGTGCCAGCGCTTAGAATACTGTCTCGAGCAGTCGCCGTCGCGATATAACTGAAAAATTATTGAAAGCGACGTTTAACACCATACAAACAAAAGTTAATATGAAATATTGGTTTATAAAAAATAAATTGTTTCGATTTTGAATTGGTGATTATAATAATAATAGTACAATAATAAAAATATTAAATAATACTAAGAATGACATAAAACTTTATTGCATTTGCATCTTAATTTAAGTTTTGACTTTCAATTTTATTGGCAATACAGAACTGCTTATGGCTACTACATTGTATGTTAAATTACATATGGCATAAACATACACTATATGTAATCGTACATAGATAACAAACACTTTAACAATCAAACATTGCCAATTTAATTGCCAATGTATTTACGCAATCATACAAAGAACCATACCAAGAACATTGACATAACGGATCGGCTTCAATTCAATATATGAAGTTAAGATCCTTTGCATTCAATATAGTTTTTCTTGGCATAAAAGACTCAGAAATATAATTTGATGTATAAGGCACTAGTTATCTCGTTCTACTGGTCAAAGGCCAAAAGAGATTATGCGATGGCGCGTTGTTTGTCGTCTGTCGTCCGTCGTCTGTCGTCTGTTAGCAGCACTAACTCTGAAGTCACTAGGCCAATTAAACTTCACACATATGTTTTATTGCACAAGAGACTTTACAGAAGACTTTTTTTCGGCTTGAAATTCAAGATGGCTGCCGTTACTAAAAATAATTACAAACTTGAAAAAAAAAATTCTCATGAACCGCCCATTTTTTTTTTAATAATCATGTAGTAGTAATAATCAACAATATTCCTGTTATATTTGTACAAATGATGTTCCTTGATTACTTGGGTTGAAATGACCCCGACCCGAGGGTTCAATTAGGGACACATGTAATTATAATAAACATCTATATCTTTTGTTCAAAAGTGTAACTGCTTTTGCCTTTATTTTCACAGAAGTATTGGTTCTGTTTTGTAAAAATGACTGGGTTCCTCTGTCTTAAGGGGCCAAGAGGGGCCCAAAGAGGGTAAACATCGGAAATTACAAAAAGTGTTTTCTTAAGAACTAGTCAGTCATATTTATTGGAATTTAGCATAAAATATCCCTATGTGGAGGAGTTTGAATGACGATAAGAAGTCAGGGGCTTATATCTATAGGGATCCTGTTAGGGGACTTCATAGAGATACTATTATTCAATTTAGGTTATGAAGCATGATTTAGTCAAAGAAAGCAAGATACGATTCAATAAGTTAAAAGAGAATTGACTTTTTAAATAAAGAAATTAGATCTTCTCAACAGCCGGTCAGTAATATTTATTCATATTTGATAGAAATTATCCCTATGAGTAGGTGTTAGAAGTGTATACAAGTCAAGGTGCTAGTATTCATAGGAGGCATATAAGGGGGTTTTACATAGGAATACTGTGGGAATACGGAAAATTCGATTGTTTTCATCCTTTGTGCAGAATTTAAAACATCTACTAGCAAATAAGATTTAGTTCAATATACATGATTGAATTTCTATAAATTTCTATAAATTATGTGAAGTTTCACGTGTTATGGCCACTATGAGTCAGTAGAGAGTCCCCATGCTCTCTTGGGCCTCTTGTTTAATTTGCAGGTGAAATTAAATTTATAAATTTATTGACTGTGAGAAACGATATATTCTTTAAACATACTTAGTTCTTACTGTACTTTATTCATGAATTGAATAATTCATGGAAATACATGATACGTGTACAACCAATCTTCCATAATGCCTTTATTTGATGTTTTTTACGTTTAATTGATTCAGCTGCATCCTGCCAATTTCTTAACTGCGACTGGGTAAGCTCTCTTGACTGCGGCAGCTATAGTCCGTTTCCGGAATGTGGCACTGACGGTATAACGTATGACAACAGGTAAACTAATATATTGATTTTTGCTATTGTTTCTATTATGCAACCATAGAATTGTACTAGTTCCAGTTGCCCATTGCCATTTTAATTAGCAGAAGGACTAGTTCATTCTTCATGTTTAAAATGTCTCCTTGACAATATATTTTAAAACTTGAATGTGAAAAGAGATGACTTGATACCATTGGTTTCGATGTTTAGTATTAAACGTTTAGTAAATATACACACACGTGTCTACTAATTTTCAAATTGGCATAACATGAAAATAAAACAAGCGAATTCGGATTGCGGATTCGATCTCCCGCTCGACACAGTGCCTTTCAAAAACACACTCAGTACTGGTTCTGCACAGAGGACCCGGGAGCGGTTCATATAATCGCTGAACTTTCTTCGCAATCAGAACAAAGCAAATTAGTATAAACTAAGCGTAATACTAACTTAATAAAATGTTTGACCACGCATCAAATCATATAGAGTAGTAATCATCCATGACAGTGATGACACACACCTACTCGTATTTCACTTATCAGAGCAGGTGCGTGAATGACAAAACAACTTATTTACTTCATATTTAACAGCTGTTGAAACTCTGCGTTTGAGAAAGAGCAGCTGTTATGGTAGTTTTTGTACTATGTTTGTTACTATGGCACATCATTAAGCAGAGATATTGGTTTAAACATACATACATACATACACACACACACACACACACACACACACACACACACACACACACACACACACATACAGACAGACAGACATACATACATACATACATACATACATACATACATACACACACACACACACACACACACACACACACACACACACACACACATACATACATACATACATACATACATACATACATGCCAATTAGTATAAGTATTAATAAGGATTAGAACGGAAGATAAATCTTATAGAGCTCCATGACATATTAATTGTGATAATGTTTGGCAGATTATTGACAATTTTATTTTGTTGTTATCTTTACGAATATAAACTAATTCAAAATAAAATTAATAAAATTTCATTACATATTGTTAAGTATTGGTTCTAATATGCTTTAGAAAATTAAGAAATGAAGCGAATAATTAAAAAAGAGAAGAGTGCTTGTTGTTATTTAAATACTACACGAATTCACATAATAACAGTATTAAATATTTATGGACATGTTCTGAATAGCATAGACGAAACTGAAAGACGGGCTGACCTCACCACGTAAAATACTTGTTAGTTTTTCAGACTTACATGTTTTAAGAGAAGCGATTAGTAGATAAAACATATTTGAACTGATTCAAATATTTTAACATTATTGTCATAAGAGAGTTGAGTTTCACAAAAAAGAAGTATATTTAAAGAAACTGTAACTAACCCACTGACAGATGTCAGGAGTTGTATGCGTTGAAGCTGGTAAACACGACATTTAAGAAAAAGACAGTGAGCTGTGCTTTCTATCTGTCCACATATGCACAGAGGGGAATCTTCAATTTGTTTAAGAAAAACATGTTGCTTAAGTGCACTTCAGCTCGTTGGAAGGCGGGCATGCAATAATTGGCCCGTCCTTGTACCTATTTAAAAATATTTTTATTCTTTTGGTTCGTTGTGATCAAACTGGTGTTTAAAGGCATTCAGTGAAGATGTTTGTCTTGTTTCCAGTGGGAGACTGTTTCATTCACGGACAACGGAAGGAATAAAAGAATTTGAGTACAGAGTTGTTCTTGAAGCAGGAATTTGAATATTATTATTATTTCTGAGGTTGTACATGGAAGTTGAATTTGTAAGAGGAGGAACCAATGAACATAGGTATGATGGGACCATTCCTTGGATCATTATATATAAAAGAGTAGGTTTGTGTTTAGTTCGACGAGTTTCAAGACTTTCCCATCCTACTTCAGAATTCAAGTTATTGATGGATATCAGTTTTGTAGCTCCAGTTGTTATACTCCGATGCTCCGATCTGTATTTTGTCATGATCATTTTTTTTTCATAATTTGTAGTTATCCCAAATAACATCGGCATATTCCAATAAAGGTCTAATAAATGACGTTTAAATAGTTTCGAGTGATTTTCTATCTAACTGAAATTTAGGTTTTCTCATAATATTTATTCTAGCCAAACTTTATTTTTAATGTTGTCAATATAAGTGTGCCAGCTGCAGTTATTTGATAAGTATATTCCTAGATGTTTGTGTTATGATACTTCTATAATTTGTTGATTTTGCATTAAAAGTGTGTGGGAGGGGGTAAACGTGTTGAGTACGTTTGCAAGGTACATGCAATGATTCTGTTTTTGATGGATTAAAAGTAACCAGCCATTTAATTGACCATTCATATATTTTAACTTATGTCAGAATTTAATGTCTGAGCGGCATAAACAATATCATTATTATGGTTAATTATAAAGTAAAGGCTTGTATCATCAGCAAAATGTCGTATGTTGGAGTCAATATCGGATTCAATGTCATTTATAAACTAAAAACAGCAGGGTACCTAATATAGATCCCTGGGGATCACCAGCTTTAATTGGTCTCCAATTAGACCTTGTACCTGGAATGACAACACATTGGCGTCTGTCATTAAGATAATCAGTTAGAAGATTCAAGAGATTCATGATATGCCAGAAGCTTTCAATTTAGACAACAATCCTTTGTGCCAAACTCTATCAAAGGCTTTACTTATATAAAAAAATACAACCCTGACCTCTTTGCCATAGTCAATCGCTTTGCAGAAAGCATTGCAAAGATAAGATAACTGATTTAAAGGTACAATACCAGATTGAAATGATGAGAGAAAATTAGTATCTTGAAAGTAGTTGAACATAAGCCTTTCAAATACTTTATTCACTACACTAAGAAGTGAACTTGGCCTGTAATTATTAGCCAAAGACGGGTCTCCCTTCTTGTAAATGGCACATACGAACGCATCCTTCCAAACTTTTGGATATACACCGGTTATTAAACAAGTGTTAAATAAATCACACAATGTGGTCGATAATTCATTACTTAATTCTTGGAGCACATAATTACTGATTTCATCGGGACCTGAGGCTTTTCCAACTGGTAACGACTTGAGAATACTACACACACCGTAGGTAGTAAAGAAAGATCAGGTAAACCAGGGATGTTGTGTCTCGTTATAAGAATGTGTGGTTCAATGTTATCGTCATTTAAAACTGACTGAGACTGGAAAAATGTATTCAGTAAGTTGGCTTTTAAATCAAAATCGGAAACAATAGTTCCATTGTCATTAAGAGGAGGGATTGCTGGCTTGTCATTTGAAGAAATAAGTATAAGTATTTTCCACCAGTCTTTGGTGGAGATAGATGTAGAATTTAGTTTACTTGCTAAATTATCATAATATAACTGCTTTGCTTGGCGTATAAGTTGAACAACCTCATTACGTTTTTTTAATCTATTCCAGTGGTATAACTCATTAGATCTCTTACCTTTTTAAATAGTCTTTTACGCGCCCTAATATCCTTTTTTAACTCGGTTGATATCCATGGTGGTTCATCCGCTTAAATTTTAATGATTTTATTTGGAATACATATATGTTAGCATACACGATAACGTCATCGTTAGACAGTTTATTCCTGTTTGTTTGATTAATTTTATTTTTTAAAATAGCATAGTCGCCTAGTTCATATTTCCAAATATATCTCTCAAAAGCTAGTTGCTTGTTTTTCTTGAATTTGAAAACCCCGTATATCGGACAGTGAAATCTGATATCTTGATTTAGTAAAGGATCTGCAACACCACTTTTAATTAGGCTATCTTTATTACTTAAGAGTAAAACATTAATAAGAGATGATGGAATCTCGGTAAAGTGGGTGGGTGAGATCTTTAATAGACTGAAACAGACCAAACTTTTGACAGATATTGCGATGAAACATCATTCAACATATTATAATTCAAGTCACCAGTGACAATTATATCTTTGATACCAATATCGGCAGCAAGATTTAAAGAATCATCAATTAAATTGTTATAAACAGCGTTAGAATTTGGAGGTTTGTAAAATACTCCTAAGAGTATGTATCTATGTTTGATAGTAATTTCAACCTATATGCTTTCCAGGGGATCAATTTCTAAGTAACAGTGTCATTAAGCCAAGTTTCGGAGAGTGTTGATATATCAAACCCGTATAGTTCAGAGTAAATTGTATCTAATTTATTTTTGATACTTTGAACATTATAATGAACAAGAGAATGATGATGTGAAAAGTCCAAGGCTTCCAAACTATCTGAAATGGATGAGGATGATGGAACTGAGATGTTTGTTTCAGTTTGCCCTATAGGACCTGGCTTTGGATGAATATCTCCACAAGTTAGCAGTTAATTGAAAGTCCATGTGAGGAATGTTGTAAAACAAACGGAATGCATGAAGGATTTTGTAAAACACATATTATCTTCAAAAATGTTGCCTATTAATATACGTTTGTGTGGAAATACAATCTCGGAATGACATTGAAAAGCACTTTAAATGTACATGAAGAAAAAAATAGACTAAAGAGTGGTAGATAGACAGTACACCAATGAACTGTAGTAAGGCTGAAAATTTAAATCTAACCTTGATCAACGGTGTACCTGTGCATGAGTATGTTTTCAAACAAATCATGTTATTGCAGAGAGGTAAATAAGAAACGTATCTGACACCAGCACAAAGTCGATCTTCAATGGCAAGAAAACAAGGTATCTTCTGCGGTATCTTCCATGTCTGATATGTCTGAAGCGAAGACTAATTTATTTTTCTTAATGTCAATTTGTTCAATGGGAGACGATAGTTCCCTCTTTTTTTGGTTGATTGGCGTCGACGTAATCGGATCATAATCATAATATCACACTTTGACTAAATCAAACACTATCACGCGATTAAGACCGCGGGGGTCAGAGCAAGAATGCACTTACTGCAAAATATTTTAGTGTACGCCGGTCTACCCAGTGAACACTCGCTATATCAGAGCTACACTACACTAACTGTGTGTAAACAAAACATAGAAAAAGTTTAAAAGTTACTCAAATGCTCATTACACAATTTCATTCACCGTTATTACCACCGAGTGATCCTCACATACTTCTAACACTGCATTAGTCATAAAACCTTCATATTCCTCGATTAGAACATACTAGAGGCCTTTTCTATCTGTCGATAAAATTTACAAGCTAATATCACCATCATTTCACGTGATCAACCCAAGCAGAGATATTATGGTTATGCGAATGTTTTGTGGACAATTTCGTTTGAAGATGTAGTTTAAACATATTTATTTTACTTCGATTATGACACATGTCATTACAACTTACACAAGTCACGATTGAAGCCTTCCTTGGTCTAACAAGTACTAAGCATATGCGGAAAAGGCAAAAATGTCTTGCTCAAGGAAACCACACTTAGTCGTGGCGGAGTATCCGGCGGTCTTCCCACCATGGAGATGATGCACTATCACTGGACCACGCGCTCAACATACATGCATGTATTTAACCTCACATTCGAATGCAATTCACCAGGACGCGTAATGTCCTTTGACTTGACTTACATTGTCAACAAATGTACATTTCGGGGCGGGTATCTGGGCGATAAACAATGTGAAATACACAGAGTACCTGATAACACAGTTGCAAACCCATGCAGTACATTGCTGATTTTCTGAAAAATAGACCACGCTTTAGGGAAGATTTATAGTCTTCTGTTCTAATATCCAACGTACAAAGCGAAGTGCAGATATGCCTAGAAAATAAGTGCTTACCAAAAGGAAAGTACCCAGTATAACTGGACGATTTTCAATGCCGTGGACAACATTCATTATAACATTGCATATAAGCCCTTTGCTTTGTCAATTTATTAATCAAATCTTACCATGAGCATGTCCTACTTTTTGAAAATCTGCTGTGTACGACACCAAATGGTAACGAGCGTTCTCCTGTTTGCTTCGTTAGCTATGTGATTACATAGTTCAAGTTCATTATAACCCACGTTATACATTAATGTTAAATTCCCTAAGATTACGTGTAAGAGTAACTCCAAATTTCACCATGTGGTTAACTTTCTGTACAAACAAGTGTGAATCGTAATATCTTAAGTATACCGAAACGATAAAAAAATCAGAGTCATATTATTATTTTATAACTATTTTAAGCAATTTTTAGATATGAAAAGGTATTTTGTTAATAATATTGTCAATAATAATTAATATATTGACAAATCATTGTGAACTATCCTCGCATAAATGTTCTAAAACCGTAAATATCG
The DNA here is from genome assembly GCA_029582155.1 of Panopea generosa. Lineage (NCBI taxonomy): Eukaryota > Metazoa > Mollusca > Bivalvia > Adapedonta > Hiatellidae > Panopea > Panopea generosa. Next base: position 38,359,676 of record CM055899.1, read on the forward strand.
CTTACAATATTATGATAGTTACACGGAGTTTATGTACCCCACGGAAGCATTCAAATGGTGGTACTGTGCCTGTATCGACAGTAAGCCGCGCATATTTTAAAATGTCTTAATGAAAGTGAGAGACAGTTTACAAGCTGACACATGCACATTGTGCATACATTTGAACTTCGGTTAGAGAAGTGAATTTCTAAAAAATAGAATGTATTGTTAAATCGAAATGAAAACAAATAAAACGAAACTCGCTGTTACGCGTTGTAACGATATATTACATGAAACATGTACACACACATATTGTATAAAATATCTATACATTCGAAAAATTACTGAAATTTCGCATACAGTAAACGGCCGAGAAATACAGTATTTGTTTTGTTTTGTTTTGATTTTGTTCTTCATTCTTTTATGTTGTTCTGTGTTACCAAAACTTGAAATATCATTAATTACATATGTATATGTTTAAAACCTTCTAGGTGTTTATTCGCTAAACAGCAATGTAAAAGTTCCGATCTTCACATTTTACACGACGGTGCTTGTCTGCCTTCCGAGTCCGTAGTCACAACAACGCAACGTCCAAACTCTGGCGTGGACGGAGAGATCGCGGTCCTGGACTTCTTTTGCAGTTCTCTAAGCAAAATACCATGTGGAGACGAGGATCAACCAGTTTGTGCAACTGATGGCTGGACTTACAAGAACTAGTATGTATATTGAACGGACGTATACTGTTACTCAGTTCTTTGTTTTGTATCTAGCTTAACGGACTGGTCCTATCTAAATGACTGACCACTGAATACACCTTATATTCAAAATATTATACACACAATTACATATGTCTTGTGTTACCTTTTTAGAAACTCTTATGTGTATGTTGCAAATCAGCTGTCTTCAGATATGGTTAGAGGGGATATTCGATAGATATTCATTTTAATTCCGCAATAGTGCTATTTATTCCTGTCAGAGCTTTAGGCCTCACTTAAGAATTACCTCCCTTACATACGATATCAAGATTCTCACGCCTAAGAAATTAGAGCCATGTTAATTGGTTGGGCATTATATTTGCTGAAATGTATAAAATTGTCATATATGTTTGTACATATTAGAACATTTGAACATTTTCATGAGTTCTGCCAGGTTTGGATGACATTGTGTACTATTTGATGACACTATATCAGTTTAAAGATGCGTAGTGATACACTGCAGCAAATGGGCAGAATTGTCAAAAACAAAGGGATGCTATCAAACCATCGAAATTGTGAAAAAGCAACCTGGTCAACCCGATGTTTTTTTCTGCATAATTAGACCAAAATAAGACCTTTAATGGAAGCAAGACACTTTTAGCATCGTTGGTAATGTGTCCAGTGTTCCAGAAGTGCATTCCTGTATATGTAGAACAGTGCAAAATTAATTGTTGTGTGATACGTTGTAGTGTGTTGTTTTTTGTTTTGTTTTATTTTTCATCTTAACACACTTGCAATGAATCGAGTTGCAGCACTACACATATTCTTATTATTTAAATAGTTAATATATTCCGCATCCTTTGATAGTTTCTTGTAATTCATATATTTGAATGACCATGTACAAGTATTGCATGACATTGATGTATTATTATTTTGAGGTGCATGGATGACACTTCAATAAAGATATACTACATGAATATAATTGTCTGTTACAAATACATGTAATCGTTGTGTATGTAATTCAATTAATAAAATTCAATTGACCTGTTCAAAAATTCAAAGTTATACCGTTTCATTATACCATATATATTCATTATATAAAATTATATTCAGCATTACACACTTTTATCTCTTTCTTCCAGTTGCGAGTACGACAAAGCACGTTGTACTCATAGAGATATGCATGTCTCCAGCTTTGGCGCCTGTCCTTAGATGCTGTCTGGTCATGTTACCTGGAAGTATCATGGTGATGTCGGCATCTATATAAATTAAATACATATTCTTATTAAGAAACGGTTCAATGGTTAAATCTATTGTTCATATTGAATTTGTAACTGATATGAAATAAAACTATGAATACAAATTTATTTTTATTTGTCTTACCTTTGCCTGTCCATTGAACAAAATTAATCTTGAAGTTAGCAGTCTTAAACATTTCATAATGAACATTATATATATTATGGCAACAGATGAAATCAATTGGAAATAAAATAAGACAATATAGAAATTACAATGTTCAATATGCAATGATGTCTGAGAAAAATATCCCTTGAAAGCATGAACGCGCCAAAGGAAAGAAAATATCAATTTAAATTAAACATATCCAGTTGGTGAGTAGTAATTGAATACAAATCACCCAGCACACCCTGCAGCCACGTGCGTATGTGATATTCTAAAAATAGATTTACTGAATAAGCTCTATGGTTTGTTTAAAGGACTTTAACGCCATTTCCAACACATTTCAGATTATATATGACATACCCAGTTGTATTGATAAGAAAATCCTTAGCATGAATCTGAGTAGAATCACCGTCTTTCTGCAAGTAATAATTTTCCGACTATGCTTAATAACTTCAAATTTTACACTTTGTAGTTAATAAACTAGCGAAACGGACCCTCGACGTTTGCTTTACAAAGCAGCATAATTTAGCCTGTTCTCATAGAGGCTTTTATTTCAGTCATATTGTCGTGTATGATATATTCTGGTCGACGTCGATGCTTTGCATCAATATTTTCTTGTTAAGTGTTGACCCGGTTTAGCTGATATGCGAACAAGTAGCAGATTGATCATCTCGTGTGCAGCCAATGTTACAGTACATGCCAAGTGTATAACAACATGTCTAAGTCACACTACATTGTATTTCCTTGGACAAACAATACCACGTGACCAGTGGACGGGGCAATAATCGTTCTTGCGTCTGGTTATTTGTCTTCATATTAATATCTATAGTACACACACACACACACACACACACACACACACACATATATATATATATATATATATACAATTTTGTTTTTATATTTAATATAAGGTAAGTTAAGTGAAATTAAATGATAATTACTTGTTCCAATGGCTAAATAATATATATAGAGATAATTATTTGTGGATAACCAATACATAAATGTACAGACCAGACTACGGCAAGTGCGACTAGCTACAATGCAAACCATAGATACAATATCAAGGACTCTGCCAAACCAATAAAATTGGTGTCGACCATGACTTATATACTATGGAATTACATGCAACACGTCTGGACATGGTGGACAAATTTACATACATGAACTGACAGCTTTATATGAGTAGGATCCAGTTATGGATTCATGACTATTCACATGCTATATAAAGGACAGATTTATAAACCCGTTGGATCATATAGATACAGTGAATTCATATACATATATTTAATTTCATAAAGGGAGGTAATTAAATTCACAACAACGGAATTTACGATTTTTGGGATCTTTTCAGATGCTCATTCACAATGCATGATATATATATGGAGATAATTATATGTGAATAACCAAATCATAAATGTACAGACCAGCCTACGGCGAGTGCGCCTAGCTGCAATGTAAACCATAGATACAATATCAAGGCCTCTGCCAAACCAATAAACTTGGTGTCGACCATGACTTATATACTATGGAATTACATGCAACACATCTGGACAGGGTGGACGAAGTTACATACATGAACTGATAGCTTTATATGAATAGGATCCAGTTAAGGATTCATGACTATTCACATGCTATATAAAGGACAGATTAATATATATATGCTCATTTGTGCAAACGAGTTGATTCTCCGTTTTTAAGCTCAAGAAAGTGTCGTGTATCCATGTTTGAATAGAGCAATTGAAATATTCTTGAAACTCCTTAATTTGTTTTATTAAGTCTTTTCTTACTTCATACTTGTTCAAGGAACCACCACTTGAATATTTTACTTACCTCACAATCATAGATAGATACATTTATTTGGTATCACTGAACAAACATGGTTAAATCAAAATGATGCATTATTTATACAAATGTACACACATGAAGTTATGAACCATGCCATGCACATCAATACCAAGTTTTACACAAAAAAGGTAAATTGATTATCCTTCTCTTTCCATTATGGTCCTTGATTTAATGGATTGTCATTATTACCATATAAATCGATATATTCATTGGAAACAGTAGTTTGCCAACATTCCAAGGTATGATTAAACAACACACCGTTGAATATCTTTGGAGCACAAATGTGTTTGACGTGTTGTTACTACTCAACTAAAATAGGCAAATGTACTTTGACATTTGGTAATGAGTAACACCCATTATCACTAAAGGTAAAACTAGATGGGGAACCAGTAATGAGACAGTCAGACGAAACATTGTACAACAATCATGTACGGAACTGACTTGAACAAAATGTTCACCAATGTAACTGGAGCAGATCTTGATCTAGTCTTAAAGACATGAGGAAGAGTTTATTTATGAACTGTTCCTTCGACATGTAACCAGTTAAGACATTTGAAATGGCTAGGTCCAATATGTGACCCATTGTTCAAATCTAGAACAAACGCAGTCATCTTATGAGAAGTATTATGAAACATATTTTTCAAACAATGAAATAAACCTGAGTACCGAAATGAACATGTGTATTCAAGTGACACTGAATAAGAGACATTATCGTGAGCTTCTTTGTATACGTGGTCACGAATTGATGTACGAAAATTTTAACCTGGCATCATCATTCTCTATGACTGACCTCGCCATTAAATCACATCATATACTTGTATCTAGTGTTGCACCAACAGAACTATACTAAATCACGCTTCCAACTCATCACGTAGTTTTGAAATATGTTTTATCACAACTGGAAATTCTTTATTGTTTTCATGTTTATATTGTGTCCACTTTAAATGAAATATATTGGCGAAAACATGAAGACATTATCTTTATGGATTACTGAACACCGAAACCCAGTGGCATGCTGCACGTGAAAATAAAGAAAGTTATGCGTTTAAAAATGTGTTGGTCCATATCTCCTTTCCCAGTCCCATTAGAATTAAATTTAAAATCAGAAATAAACTTTCATTATCACGTCTAGATTAAGTATTGAAGATCGCGACCGTGCTATCGGTATGATTCAACGCGACGCATCGCACAGACAGGTATCCCACCAACTCAACTGCGCGCAGTCAACCATTACATTTAAATTAGTTCACTAATGGACAGACAAGAGGTTTATTTTCGATGTGATGTGTTGGAAGTGTGAGTTAGTATAGTTGTCTCAACAGCTTTACCATTACAGGTTATATTCATATTGGAATGTGACCTCAATCTACGTTTGGAATCAAACCAAACATAACAAGTCTTCCCAAGGTGAAAAGATAGTGTATTATCTATCAACCATTCACTAACAGGTTCATACAGGTATAACAATGTCTTACAGCAAAATATATACCTTTAAGCTTACAAACCACTTATCAATTGTCCGGTTTTATCGCTTTCTCTCTACATTTTAAAAATTCCATGAAGGAGAGACTTCGCATCTCATTCATATATGTAACCCCTACGTTTACACGTATGTGATTATCAAACGTTGAATAAATTAATTATGTCTAATTTTTTCCTTAAATATCCACTCAACACGCATCCTTTATACAAACGTGCTGACATATATCATTAATATTGGTTAGAGTTGGTTAGTGCCATCTTAACCAGCCTATGTTGGTTTCAATTGAGACAGAACAAAAGTCATATTTGCATACCATAATATAACATAATTGCAACCAAATTTCAAGTGTTTGATTTGTGTTCTTGATTGCTATACCCAACCAAAATGGAAACGTCCAATAGTTATGAATATTGCTCATAATTTAATCTACGCTTCCAGATTTAGTTGCTATGTGTCTCAGGATATCAGCTGCAATAGATGTCACTGTCAGAAATAGATTCGGAGGTGGGTAATAAAGATGTAGTGATCTGAGGTGCGAATTATGACACATGGACGTCCATTTCACGATAGTTCTTCACTATTTCCTACTGGATGAAACCAAATATTCTCAGACGTTTAACACTACAGATAATTGGATTCCTATTTTGTTCAGTGTATTACTAACTTCAAATTGTTTCTATTCCATTAATTTCTACACATGAATTAACAATTGCTTATATCTTATTTACATGCATATGTGTTTTCAGAAACACCACCTTAATAACAAACGTTCATAAACGCTCATATGTACATGCTTTATTACACAATATTTCTCAATTTTAAACGATTAATTGTTCATCCCTTAGGCTTCATACTCAGGCCGCATACAGGTTCCGAGATAAACGAACTTTGTTCCAAGCTCAACTTGAAAACTAGTCTGCAGAACGAACTCAGCTCTCCCAATTGGGTCCGTTAAATAGCATTTGTTACGAGCACACTGATTGGCCAGTTGCGTCAGGGAAAGTTTCAATGACGTCATAGTTTAGTAAGCGTTCAATTGCTACGAACTGTGGGACATGCATATAATGTTTTACTCTTTTCATCGGTGGTTACTTGATTCGTGAAATATCAGGTTCTGGGATAGACTAACTTGAAAACAGATTGACTCATTATAACAAACAACAGCTAATACCTGTAACACTCTCTATCTCAAAACTGCATTCGTATTTTGGAGGCAGAGACAAGTGTGCATGCCTTATTTTGCGTATTAAATGATTCATGAAAATTGTATTTGAGTACGAAATTTAGTTGAGCATAATAAAGGTTCTATAACCCTGAGACCTGATATCAATTTTGCAACACCTCCAATGTAGATTGTGAAATAATGAAACTTTTCGAAGTACAGTATTAAATATGAAAGTCTTCGGGATTCATGTTTCAACTTGTGTAATTTATTTTATATATAGCTTGATGTCTTGTAGTAGTATAATAAGTGTTGTAGTGCAAGTTTACCATATATTCATATTGTCAATGACGTTCGTTTTGCATTTAAATTTGTTGGTGGACATTGTAAAATACAAATACCATACTACTATTTTTAGGAATAGAACAGCATTCATACCTTGAGGGGTGTTTCATTTCTCGACGCCTGTTTTCTTAATTCAGATACACCGTCACGGTTAAGATAACCAGAATAGCTATGTTTAATACACGTTCAGGGACTGTTGTCAATAATAATTTTAAACATCAAGGAGTTATAAATGTTTATAATATAGGATGTTTATTAACACAAACCATTGAAACTATTGTCAATGTTCTTTTTATTTCCAAAGAAATACATTCTTTAATAGTAGGTAAAATAATTATAATACATAATTTTGATGGTCATCCCGCAATTCACCATTTCAATCTTTTCATTATATTTTTTAAGAACATCTTCCGTTTATAAATACTTTACATATTCATCCTGATAAAAGATAGTGCACCTTAGTTATTAGTTATGATTTGGCGGCCATCTTAATCAACGGTTATTTTGGCAGATATTAAATATTGTTGATACATGAACTATTTGTCTATATAAAACATGTAAATCATTATCAATGTCTCATCAAAAACCCCGTCGTTAGACCATAAAGCGAATCATGAAACAACTATATTCTTTCTAATATAGCAACATGCACATGCGTTACAACTATGTTAGAATTGACGCGGGCTGTCAACCAGCCGATAATTAAATCAGCGATCTTTAATGGTTGCTACGCCGCCATTTCACTTAGAAATTCGGACAATGCCACCTGACAATGGACGGAGCGATATACGTTCTCGCGTCATGTCAGTCAGGTAGATTTTCTATCCAGCATGAACGTCTCAGTGGGATAATCAGAATTACTTATTATAAACAACATATACACTCTTACTTAGTTTTATGTTTCAGATCAGAAAACAGTGAACAATGTTAACGCAAATAAACAGATGATGATTTTATTTCAATAAAAATTACACAACTAGTTATAATCGGAGACATATAAACAGAGATAGGAAACTGCAGGGACTTGTCTAAATATCAGGTGGCATATTTTACGTTTTCTAAATCTTGGAAACATAACTTCTCCTGAACCAATTAACATAAGTTTGTGAATTTGGTATCAAAATGGTTTGATGATAGCTTTGATTGGTGAAATTTTTTCTTTTTTACATTTAAAGAAATGAAGAATTATTACGTTTAAAGGTATATTGTGTGATCATTTTCTCATGTCTTGTCCATTTTTAAAGTATGAAATAGGAAAAAGTTCTTTAAATATCGATATGATATTTTTGTTACCGATGGAGATCTTACCTCTTCACATTTTACATATTTTTTTTATTTCTATATATATTCCGTAAACCTGTTATTATTTAAATTCAGAAGAAAAATATAATATAATATTGGAAATAGTCATGTATTTATCAGCTTTACCTTAGTGCCAAATTTATTAAATTCTGACACAAATTTTAAAGAGTTATTTAAGAAATAATAAAGGTGCCACCCGAAAGTTCAGTCGTATTTATTATATTGATATAAGCCTGCCAGTCTCTGTAATTAAGTCACTGATAAGGTATGCCAATCAAGACACATTTCAGCAGGCTCCAAAATGCGCTACTTGCAGTTTTCTGTGGGAGCACCTCTGTTTGTCGTATTCGCAGCTGAAATAAAACAACAACATAACAATATTAAAGTAGCAAAATTAATAGTGTTTGAAGTATTCCTATATCTTTGACTTTAGGTTCGAAATTATGTTTATTTTTCTAGTACATTAATCTTATTGCTGTAGGACTCACACCACTATTATCTTTCTTGAGTACACCGGACTTACATATGAACGAGGTAGAAATAAAACTTTAGTTCTCTTGTTCTTCATTTTTTTCAGGCCTTTGTATTGCGAATATTTGATTTTACCTACCATGTGTTAAATGGTCCGTTTTTTAGAAACCACCACTGAAAATTCGATGCTAATACCATATTTTTGGACAACTCGATTTCATTTTAGAATTGTTGGTTCGAACCGCATTGGGGGCGAATAATATTTTTTTCTTTGGAAAATGATAGGTCTCACAGAAGCATTGAATAAAAAAAACCTGGACAATGTATGCTTTTTTCGCTAATAATTGCATATCTTGCACCAGTAAAGAATTTGAGCCCAGACACATGCTGCAGATATTTTTGTATATGTGTTTACGTTACAATGGAGTCCAATGGGAAATGTAATAGTGGTGTGAGACGTATCAGCATAGATAAGAACACAGTGTTAGTTATCATCATCATCGTCGTCATAATCATCATTATCATCATCATCATTATCAACACCATCATCATCATCACCATCATCACCATCAACATCATCATCATCATCGTCGTCATAATCATCATTATCATCATCAACATCAATATCACCCTCACCATCATCATCATCATCATCATCATCATCAACACCATCATCATCATCATTATCGTCATCATCATAATCATCATCATCCCCAGCATCAGCATCATAATCATCATAATCATCGTCATCATTATCATCATCATCATCTTCATCATCATCATCATCACCACCATCATCATCATCATCACCACCATCATCATAATCATCATCATCATTATAATCATCATCATCATCATTATTATCATCATCATCACCATCATTATTATCATTCTTATCATTGCAATGATTGTATCTCCAGAAGCAGTATTTTCACACAAGTGTTTATGCCGTGTATGTGTTACGACGCTGTCATATCTTTGAATGTATTCTTGTAAAAGTGATATATATCAATAAACTGAGGTTCAAGATGAAACTATCATAGAAATTACTTCATACATTACGATTTAAATTCGCATGTGACATAATTAACAGTGGCATTAATTAAAACCAAAATTGACACTAGGGTAAGATATCACATTGTTTAACGTTCTGTGTTAGCTTCAGGGTGAGTAACGAAGGTCGAAACACGAAATTCAACCCAACATTAAAATACACACTATTAACTCTGGAGAGATGAAGGAGGTAGAAGTAAAAATTTTAGTTCTCTTTTTCTACTTTTTGTCTGGGCATTATATTACAGATACTAATTTCTTTCCTATCATCTGTTAAATGATCAGTATTTTAGAAATCACCACTGAAAATGTGACGCTTATACCAGATTTTTGTGTCATTTTAGAATTGTTGGTCCGAACCGCATCGTGGGCGAGTAGTTGACATAGTATTACTCTGCCGGGAAATTTCATTCGTTTATTTCATTGTAGTCTGGACATATATGTTACAATGGAGTCCTATTGGAAATGCAACAGTGGCATGAGCATTCAAAATGTTGTTCATTTTAACCTACATATAACTACATACATACTTTTTATAGGTATTACTTTAAAGGTTTAACAATATTATAATGAACATTTACCTCTCAACGTTGCGATCACTGTTCAAACAAGCCCAGTCCAAACATTTATGTGTGAAAGATTGTAGAAGGAGTTACGGACATTGGAAAGGCAAGAAACAATATGTCTTCGTGAGAGGAGAGACATACTTACAATATGTCACGTGACAAATGTCCTCGTAAATATCATGAATTTCTTTCCGGATTTAGTAAGCAAGTATATGGGCGTTGATATAAAAGTTACTTACAAATTATCATATGTGTTCATGTCTGTGCCGCATACTTGTTCGGTGTCTTTCGGACAATCCTCGTGACTTAGTTCCAGACAGAAGAAATCTAAAACTGCATTGTGTCCTAAGAACACTGGTCCTCGTGTCGTCGTGGGACCAGTCGGTGCCATAGTTGTTACTTTAGCTGTTGCGTCTGTATTAGCGTCCGTCACAATAGGTGTCGCTGTTGTTGCTGCGGTTGCTGCAGTTGCTGCAACTGATGCTCCGCCGTTAGGGAAATAGTTGGCGTTTGCGCATGTGCCGTCAGCATATATGTGTAAGTTTTTGTTTTTGCATTGAGCCTTTGCAAATATGCATCTATAACGAAACATGGCGATCTTTTAAAAATGCACATGACAATGCTGAATCGGATTTACTGTTCTTATAGCAATTAAATATTTATGAACGTATGTTCACTTAAAATGTCAATCATCAACTATTTCTCATGTTTCATATTTAACAAACAGGAAATTGAAGAAGAAATATCCATTTTAGGTTTGAAAATGCAAACAATTCTTTAAAGATGTGTAACCGATATTTCTCGGATCTTTTCTATCATAACGATGAAAAAAGGTGAAATTAAACAATAATTAGTTCGTTTTCCCATAAATAATCATAAATCGGCGAAAAGGACGACATATAAAGACATGACCTATACTAAAATAGAAACAAAATAAGGATCAGTACACAATATGTTATTTTAATTCCAAATATACAACAGACAGATATATAAATTTCAATAAAATGAAAAGTGTGTTAATAAATGCTATAAGTGTCCCATGTTGTGAAGCATAATTACCGTTTAACTTCTATGAATAGCATAACCCTTGAGATAAAGTAATAGTATCCCATTATAAAAACGCACTGATCAGTGTTCAAACTATCATTTCAGCAGCTAACCGCAACGGTAGTTTAGTGGTAAAGTGTCAACCAGATATGCACAATGTCGTGGGTTCGATCTCTGGCCGGGTCACATCAATGTTTTGAAATATGTTGCATTAAGGTTCGTTACTTGGCGCTCCTTATTAAGAGGTAGCTTCGGGTCCGGTCGGCCCAGTGTCAGTATAATGTGACTTGATCGGGTATCATGCCATGTTTCTGCGGCATGATACTCCAGTGTGACAGCGCTTAGAGTGACACCGTCGCCATCGAAATGTGTTGAAAGCGACGCTTAACGCCATAAGAAAAAACCAAGCAGCTAGTAATGAAATCAATAATAGATCGATACCTTTTAGAAGTTAATTGATTTAATTGGGGGTCTTACGCCATTTACAATATATTTTAAGTGATACTCGTATATAGCATAATCAGTTTGAATGCAGAACGATTGATTGATTGATTGAATAATTAGCGTCATTTTTATGCCATCGAGGGCTAACAGACGATCAGTTTACCTAACCACTGTTTCCTAAGATTAACCAGTACTCGAGCACATCCCGTCTCCGCAAGTCACTGATTACTTTCCCACTTGAATTAGCGGTGAGAGACGAATGATAATGAGACACAATGTCGTGTATCAATCATCACGGAGACTGTTGCCGGGCTGGGGATTCGAACTCACAACCCCTGGATTGATAGTCAGACGCGCAACCGACTGAGCTAATCGGGCCCGGCATATTCAGTTTGAATGCAGGACGAAAACCTACATATGGATCTGAAGAGAGCCACACTCTTGCCATTCGTTACTGGCATTGTTTTATTGTAGCCGATTTTCGGAAATGTCTTACACAAATTCGTAAGATTAATGTAAGTTATAGAATGATTTAACGAACCTGTTATCGTAGTTGTTGCCATCAGTACCACACTCAACTGTTACACCATATCTCCCACAATTCAAAGAACTCACCCAGTTGCAATTCAAGAATTGACCGTTTCCAACTGTAATGAAATAACACTGTTATATACTGTGTCCCGATGGGGGCCATCGCGGCATATCTATTAAACTAAACAATGAAAATACGATGGTAAAAAAGGTTGAAAGGACGATGGTGAAAACCCGAAACTACAATGGTGAAAAGTCGAAATAACGAATGCGAAAAGTAGAAAAAAAGGTTGGTGAAAATTCAAAACAACGAAACTACGACGGTGTAATCATTCACTATCGTTGTTTCGACTTCACCGTAGCTTTGTTGTTTCGACTTTACTTAATTTAAAACAATAAACCGTGATGTCCCCAACGTGATACCGTACTTATGACATCTTCATGGCGTTTATTTTCTGAATGTTTGACAAAATGTAGTCTAGTGAAAACAAGATTTATTACAATGTTTCTTCCCACCCTTGTTTGGGGCACGTTTCAGCCAAAGGTGTTTTTTTCGTGGTGATATACTCTTAATTGAAGGAAATATCGTTTAGTATGCATCAGTTGAAAAGTATATTCAATGGTAAATAAAAATATTTAATTTTTCAAAATCGGTCGAATATTTTTTTGAATATCACATAAAGCCGATTACTTTGCTTGGCACATGTTAATGATTTTATTTTTTCAGAAATGTATCAAATGCCTATATCAAGAAATTCTATCAATATTTAAGCATATCAGAATTTATTGCAATATATTGAACTGTTTGATGATTTTGACGACATTAAAGTTGCATTGACTTTCCTTATCAAAATCATTTTTTTGCTGTGCATTTGTTTAATTAACATATTTTCAAAAGTAAAGCACTTCTATTAACCGCTGAAAATATCTCCTGGCATATAATATATAATTATACCACTGAAATTGTATTTATAAAAATATTTCTGGTTGAAACATGCGCCCCAAATAATTGTTTAAGTATACTTTCATTTTTTACTTTCATATTAGAAAATATACTCAATAACCCTGACTTTAATGTACGAGTTCACTGTTTTATTATTTTTAAGAGTTATTGCCCTTGGTGTAATTAAAGTCACTGATTTAGTTCATTAAATTTTATAATGTAACCTATTGGGTAATTGAATGACTTTTTTACACAAGTGTTAACATAACCCAAAAAAAGGATGAAATAAATAGATTTAGTCCAACAATTTAAGAAGGGATGTTACCATTGTTATACAAAATATATTATTTTCAGGAGCATTTTCCGCAGTAGCAGCTGTGTGCTGGACCAAAAATAGTTCTTGTTTTATTTCCAAATAAAAAAAAAATAAAACTTGCAAATAATGACATGATAAAAAGAATACCATGTAAGTACCTGATATAGTAAAATTCATCATGTTCGGCTAAATAAAAGATTGTCTCTACCTCACCTGAAACATTTTAGACCATCATGCACTAGCATTGTTTTGTCTATTTTTCATATTTATAAACTGTTCGAAGGAGGAAAATGACGTAAAATAAACGTATTTTCTAGAATAATCACATACATTGGTAGTTTGCTCATGCTAACAAACGTTCGCACCATTTGCATAGCGAAATCACCATGAAATCTTTGGTAAGATGTCTGATCTCCAAAAAGAACCTTTACCTGTACTTAAAACATAATGGTTTATGCTACAATTTTTTTAATCAAGAAACCGGCCAAGTTTTAAGGATTTTTAGGGGTTTCCCACTAATATCTAGAGTAAACAAATATACTGAATGGAACAGCTCACTCACCACCTGACATTTGATGTATCTCAGGTTCTCAAAAGGTGACAAATCAATTTTCTTTAAATGTGTACTTCAATAAAAAAAAGAACATTTAAGCTATGTAAAAGTACATAATTGTCTGTAAATGTCGTATACAAATGTTGATAATGCTACTCCATATTTTTGAGGAAGATATTGGATATACCAAAGTGGTGGGTAAGTGGTTCCGTTTAGTATATAACATAAGTCCTCCTTGAGCTATACTGATTAATAGAAATACGTTTTTTCATGCCTGGTGTATTTAATTTCAATGGAATGTCAGATGAAACAGTATTGATGTTCCAAACACATATATGTCTGTTGTGACAGTAAACATATGTGTCATGTCTACTGTGACAGTAAACATATGTGTAATGTCTACTTTGACAGTAAACATATGTGTAACATATGATAAGTTCAAACATAACTCTATATTGATGATATATACAGCACACATGGTGTATGACTTAAGATAAACCACAAATACATACAATAAGTTTGTCAGAATCTATCTCTTACCTACTAAAGTTGCAGCGACGACAAATATGTAAACAAACATATTGGTTTCTCTTTCTCCTTCAGGTATATATTGAAAAGGGCCAAACAGCAAAGAACTGTTATCAATCTGTCCTAATTCCTATATTATTTTATAGATAATTTCAAAACTGAACCAAGTCACGATTTCACTAATCTTGTCTTTATTGCTTATCTTTATATACTGTACTCAAACCATGATACTGTCCGTAATACACACGTATATATATATATACCTTACATCACGAATAGCAGTAAATAGAGTAAATCTTAAATAGGTATTCATGAATTATATAAATGTGTCATTTAGACTGTCGAATTTATTCTCTTGTATGGTGTTAAGCGTCGCTTTTAGCACTTCTTCAGTTATATCACGAAGGCAGAGCACACTACATCATCCCGTTACATCCCACAACACCCCGTCTCTGGAATCAGTATCGTTATTGAGAAGATATATGTTTCATTCAGATAGAAACAATTCCTGAGATAAACGTGACATTTTCACTATGGTCCGTATGAGGAATGTATTAATCGCATGCTTTGTAATACAAAACGAAAAGCAATATAAAACATAATAGTAAAACGAGGAGCGTGGCAATTTGGATGACAAAAATCCCTACATTTTATTCTATATCGATTTTGAATGAAGGCATGAATGAATTAGGTTTTACGGCGTATCAAAACATTGTAGGTTATTCGACGCCAATAGGAAGGAATATTCCAGGTCCACCATACATGTTCAGAAACAACAAAGTAACATACAGATTAAAAAATATCACATTTACAAATGAATAAACAAAATGAACCTAGAACTTTGATACCTGCACAACTGCAGAATTTCAGCAAATCATATAACTAAAATTGTTGCTTCTTACGACATGCATAAGACATAATGATCTTATTCTTGCCATCACTCATATGGATCCCTGGAACCACAAAGGGTTTGGTAATTAAACCACAATAACGAACATGACAAAAATGGTGAAATGAAAATGATACACATTCGGAGGATTCCTACTCCTCTGCAGAGAAAGACAGTGATTCTGTTCTTACCCGGAACCATGCGGGGTCTTGAAAAACAAAGAAATTGAAACCAGAACAATTCTGGTATGAGTATGAAATTAACGATGAGTGTGAGTGTGTGGGTCAAACCCACGACAATCCATAATTGGACAGCAGGGCCTAAAATGGAAATGAAATAACATCTCCATCCTGTTATTTATGCTTAAAAACAATACGATGGGGAATTAATTCAAATGGTAGAGCATGTGTGTGTGTGTGTGTGTGTGTGTGTGTGTGTGTGTGTGTGTGTGTGTGTGTATCTTGCAGATGTCTTGCTTGCATTTCATTAGTATATAAGTCATGGTCGACACCAAATTTATTGGTTTGACAGAGGCCTTGGTATTGTATCTATGGTTTGCATTGTAGATAGGCACACTCGCCTTAGTCTGGTCTGTACATTTATGTCTTGGTTATTCACAAATGATTATCTCTATATATATATCATGCATTGTTAACGAGCATCTGAAGAGATCCCGAAAATCGTAAATTCCGTTGTTGTAAATTTAGATATCTCCTTTTATGAAATTAAATATATATGAATTCACTGTATCTATATGATCCAACGGATTTATAAATATGTCCTTTGTATAGCATATGAGTAGTCATGAATCTTAAACTTGATCTTCCTCATATAAAGCTATCAGTTCATGTATGTAAATTTGCCCACCCTGTCCAGATGTGTTGCATGTAATTCCATAGTATATAAGTCATGGTCGACACCAAATTAATTGGTTTGGCAGAAGCCTTGATATTGTACCTATGGTTTGCTTTGTAGCTAGGCACACTCGACGTAGTCTGGTCTGTACATTTATGTTTTAGTTCTTCACAAATGATTATCTCCATATATGTATCATGCATTGTGAACGAGCATCTGAACAGATCCCAAAAATCGTAAATTCCGTTGTTGTGAATTTAATTATCTCCCTTTATGAAATTAAATATATATAAATTCACTGTATCTCTATGATCCAACGGGTTTATCAATCTGTCATTTATACAGCATGTGAGTAGTCATGAATTCTTAACTGAATCCTACTCATATAAAGCTATCAGTTCATGTATGTAAATTGTCCTTCAAGTCCAGATGTGTTGCATGTAAAAGCATAGTATGATGGTTTGCATTGTAGCTAGGCGCGCTCGCTGTAGTCTGGTCTGTACATTTATGTCTTGGTTATTCACAAATAATTATCTCCATATATATATAGAGAGAGAGAGAGAGAGAGAGAGAGAGAGAGAGAGAGAGAGAGAGAGAGAGAAAGAGAGAGAGAGAGAGAGAGAGAGAGAGATTGCGTTCTGTGTGTCCATCAACTAAGTAGTAAACATAAAACACATGTTTTTTAATTTTATAGTGGTGTTAGCACTGTTTG
Source organism: Panopea generosa (assembly GCA_029582155.1). Lineage (NCBI taxonomy): Eukaryota > Metazoa > Mollusca > Bivalvia > Adapedonta > Hiatellidae > Panopea > Panopea generosa. Next base: position 38,376,799 of record CM055899.1, read on the forward strand.
AACATTTTATGCAGTACCATATGATGTTTATTAACAAACTTAATTTGATACATAATGGATGACAACTTGACTTCAGTTTATTCATTTAACATCTGAAAATATCACAAATCAGCGGTTACATCTACTGAAGAAATGATAAACCTTACCAGCCGTTGATGAAGAGTTTATAGTCGATGTCAGTCTTAATAGTAACAAGAGAGATAATGCTCTAGAATGTTTGAAGATCGATGAGACAGTTTGTACAGCTGATCAAACAGATTCATAAGTGGGTGAAACACTTTAAATTGATTAGACAGATGTAATCAAAGCGTTTGGAGCTGAAGCCAGTATTAGTCATTGATATTTTTGTCCAGAGAAATGTCTCCATTTCACAATTACGAAAATGTAAAATGTTCAAGTGGTGTGATGTTCGTTTCAGAAAAGAAAAAATAATAAACACACATACGAAATTCAGTAGTCGAACCTTTGTCATAAATACAAAATTTCAAGGAGACAAAATACAGCAGGTTTACTCCTATGACAGATTATCGGTATACATGTTAATTTAAACAAAGACAATTATTGCAAAGATTAGGTTTTAAATGTTGTTCTTGTATGGTGTTTAGCGTAGCTTTCAACAATGTTTGAGTCATATCGCGACGGTGTCTACTTGAGACAGTATTCTGAGCGTTGTCACACTGGAGTATCATGCCGCAGACACATGGTTTTGTACCCCACCCAGTCATATTATACTGATACCGAGCCAACAAGACCTAGAACATTTCTCTAAATGCTGAGCATTATGCGAGGAAGCTTCTAGTTCCATTTTTAAATTCTTTGGCATGACCCGGTCAAGGATCGAGCCCACGATCTTTCGCATGCGAGGCGGACGCTCTACCACTAGACCACGTTGCGGTCTAGGTTTTAAAATTGCCCTTGATCTTAACTTGGCTTGCTATGGGAAATTAGCTGCACATGTCCTAGATAATCAGCTTCTTGTTGACATATATGCATAACTTGGACAGTTCAGAATCAATGAATAGTTTCAAATGGTATGAAAATGGTCGATTTAGCATGATAAGAATGTCATTTTTGCCGTTTTGTGTTAATGATTAGTAGCGGCAATATTGAATATCAGCTATTTTGAAATTGCATAATCCTAAAAACGGCTTAATTGTTATATAAAACATAAATCTGATGTGTGTTTTATTAATATGCAATGAATTGGATGAATCCGGGCTACATGCCAGAAATGTGTGCGTGTTTTCGCTAAAATGCCGAAAATGAATAACGGTTAGCATAGTTCATACCTTTTTTACTTCACTTATTGTTTAAAATGTGTTTCATTATAAATATCTTACATTGTTTTTTATTTAAAACCTGTTTACTTCAGAAGTTGTTTAAAATGTGTTTCATTATAAGCATATAACAAAGTTAAACATTCATAAATATGTAAATGTCACCTGTGAGATGTGTCACGTGTTGTGTAGGAGTGTCATCTTTTTAGTAGACAAACGAGACATACACGTACTTATATTTCCTCTACACACTAAGCAATAAAGAGACTAAACTTGATGATTTAGATCCATATTATAGATGTGTTGTGAGTTATTTACGGTCCAGTGTTCGAAGGCAGTATATCAAGACAAAATCTAAAAGATAAAAATTATAATGCATATAAAGAATCTGATTTTCTTTTTTTAACTAAAGTACGAAAAATTCGGAAATTCAAAAACGCCAAATTGTGGACAAAAATATATCTCAGACTAGATCGAATGCTTAAAATCGATACGAAATTCCAATTCTAAAAATAAATATTGCACGCACTGCTTTACGACATTCACTTCGCCATTCGGACTCTGTTAAATATCACCCAAATACATCAATATGTAACCGGTGTAACCGGTGTAACAGATCATACCAAAATAAGCCTTAGCGTTAAAATTTTGTTTTTTTATTCTACCCTGGGAGCATAAGGTGTAACCCCACCATTGATTTTTGTTCTTTATTCTATAGTAAATAATAAAAGTTTGAAGGCTTGTCATTCATAGAGGGTCCCAAATGAAAGAAGTGAAACCTACATTTTACTGTTTGTCAACCTCTGCACTATCAAAATATGATAAGAAAAGTAGGGGTCATGTGTCATATAAGATTTTTTTTTTCTGCTCAGTGTGTACACTGGTGACAAAGTGAAAGTAGACTTCCGAAATCATGAATTCATACCCCAATTTCCAAGCATAATTTTTTTTTCTAAATTAACAATTCAAACATGACAATGCTATCAAAATGTTCAAAATACATCAATAATGCCATTCAAATAAAAAAATGAGCATTAAAATAAGGAAAATGTATTTTTAAAGAAGAAGAATTGAGGATTATTTATAACCGCCATTATGCGACTACCCCACGGAAGCACTTCCTTTTTGCAATGGTGGCACTATGCCATAAGCCAAGTTACAGAAAACTTCTTCCAATGCAGCAGAGACTGGCAGGACAATATCAATTCAACAAACACAGCTGACCATTCGGCTGGCACCTTTAGTATTACTTTAATAACTCTTTGAAACTGTGCATGAATTTAATTATTTTGGTATCAAAGTAAAGTTGGTGAAAGTGTTGACTATTTCCGAATATCAATTATTTAATATTTTTATTCGGAATTTAAATCATTACGGGTTGAAAACGAAAAATGATGGAATATTTATGAATTTATAATTATTTTAATAAAAATGGTAGTGCATTTGTTTTAACAAAAACATGTTCCCAACACATCATAGAAATAAATATCTTGTGTAGGAAGATGAACCGGTAAGTTATCCATGATAGGGGGCGAACATTTCATATCGATATTTAAAGAACTTTTTCTTATTTCTTGTTTTGAAAATGGACTCAAAATGAGAAAATAGCCACCAAAAAATAACTATTAAGCATAATTATAATTATTCGTTTAAAGAAAAGTTCACCAGCCAAAGTAACAATCAAGCCCTTTCCTTTGATACCAAAATCACAAAAATATGTTGTTTGGTTCAGGAGTAGTTGTGTTTCTAATATCTGGAAAACACCAAATGTATCATCCGAAATTTAGACAAGCACCTGCAGTCACTGATCTCTGTTTATATGTGTCTGGGTTTAGTATACTAGTATATACACTAAGTTACGACAATGAGGGCTCGGTGACTATACTGATTCACTGCATTTAACCTAATTTGTGAAGGGGATGGGTGGGATTATTGTCAAATTTTGGGCAAGCGAAAATAAATGTTTTGTGGTTCTTTTTCCTCGGCGGGGTCAATATGTCAAGCTCTGTTTCTTGAAGGCTGTTTTGTCCAAAACCGATAAATACTCTTAGGTATGCACTGAATGGGTGAAACTGCTCAGCGTTGATCTTGACCTCTGGTGATAAGCTAATAGCTTTTCAAATCAACGTTGTTATTATTTCTCACTGGAGTTCATTCCGTGCTACGTTCACTTAGAATTTGGCTAAAGCCGGTTCTAGTGGGTGTGAGGGTGTGACATATGACATTAATCCTCATCAAACCCGAGTCACCTATTTTCTTCTTTTGCGTTCATTCTGTGCTTCCACTAAGAGATGGGGTGTTTACTTTTTTTGTCCGAAAGGTTTGAGACTAGTTTCTAGAGATAAATTTTATGTTGAGTCTGAAAATTCATTTTTTACTAACTGCTGTTGGGGCGTTTGGTCACAAATCCAAGATGGCCGCCAAAAAGTCTGCCAAATATTGAAATTCATGTAATATATTGTCTGATAGAAAACACTGCAAAATGTTTAAATTAAGATTTATTATGTTGTTGTAAGTTGTATGACAAGATTTAAGGTAAAACGGAATAAAATGTGGTTAATTCAAGTAACAAAAGTCTAAATTAGGGACAAAAAGGCCTTCAAAATATGAAAAAAATGACACTTTTTCTGCAAATATGCTCATTTTGTTGAATGCTTTGGCGTTATCTTTATCTTTAAATGTTAGAGGTTAAATGTATGCTGAGTCCGAAAATCTATTTCTTACTAACAGCTGTTGGGGCGTTAAGTCACAAATCCAAGATGGCCGCCAAAATGACCACCAAATATTGAAATTTATGTATAATATAAAATCTGATAAAAAACACTGCACCGTGTTAAAATTTAGATTTTGTATGACGTTTTAGAGTTAAAAAAAAGTAAACGTATGGTTGATTCGTGTACAAAGGTCACCAAAGCTTGAAGGATGTGCTATTTTTATGATTAATTAGTTCGTCTGTATAAGTATTATGTAGGTTTCAAATTTTATGAATATAAGTTTTAATTAGGGATATCAATTGCAACGAGGCAGTATATATCACCTAAGAACACTGACCTCATTCAAGGCCGACTGATGTTGTTGATGACCTACCAGTCTCTGACTACAGAGGCGCTTAAGGATGGAGAGAGCACCAATCCTAAAGAACTCAAAGAATGTGTGGTTTATCTTTCAAGTACTTTTAACAGGTTCCACCGATTAAAAATTATTGCGTCTAAGTTCCGAGACTTGTGAATTCTATTAGTGAAAATGCAGTATTTGCTACAATATGGGGCAGGATAGAACAAGGACAGCAAAGTTTGACTGGTAGGAATAAATTTTGAACTTAGTTGAACGTTCAGTAGATTAACGTTATACAATAATGGCATAAGAAACACAAAAGTAGCAACAAAAACAAAGGGAAGAATACGTGTTGAATTAAATCAGACAACTAGGTTTCCCAAAGATTCAGCATGGAACCATAACAATGAAAATACTGAGTCACTGTCAGGCAGCAGTATTTCATATTTTTGTCATAGGTATATTATATAAACACATTTCAAGCAACAACCAGTCCATTGGTAAAGATGTAACATTTCGCAAATTAGTAATGTCTTCTTTGACAAAACAGAGGGAAAATATATCAGCTCTACATTGAAAATTAACAAAACGAAAGAAACCAAAGATTTCTCAAGTTAATAGAACATATTCCATGAGTAGAAATATTTACCTATTCTGAATCATTAATTTATCTTCCACAAATGTGGAAATAAGAGTCAGCAGATATCTTAAAGAATATTGTTAATGTACCACCACGGGTAGATGTCACAATGAAATAGTCCTAGTAAGTAAAGGACATAATTTATGCATAGATTAGTGTGTAACAATAATACGCTGCTGGCTGTGGCCAAAATATCTATGCAGATTCAAGCAGCTGAAAATCTTTTGGTATTTGGAAATAAAAATCTAAATAAAGAAGAAAATGGTCAAATGTTTTTAGAAGTACAAAAGTTTATTAAAAACTGAAATTGCTTCATACATAATTATTTTCAAATAGTTCATGTCCCTAGTATAAGTATATAAGTATAGTATAAGTATATTAGTATAGTATAAGTATATTAGTATATTAGTATAGTATAAGTATATTAGTATAGTATAAATATATTTATATAGTATAAGTATATTTGTATAGTATAGGTATATTAGTATAGTATTAGTATATAAGTATAGTATAAGTATATTAGTATAGTATATTAGTATAGTATATTAGTATAGTATAAGACAGCGGCAGAATCATGGGTGGGGTCCTTTATGGTGGGGGAGGTGCAGACAATGGCAACTCTTCAACTATTGTTTTATTGTTATTTATTTATTCTCATTTTCTATAATTTATTAATGTGTTTATATACTGTGTTTTTCTTTAAAACATTATTATAACCACTTTAATTCAAGCAGAATGTTTATCACTATTTTATGCATATGTGCGTGCTCGTGCGACAGCGTGTTTGTATGCGGTTTGAAGATAATGATATGCTTGTTCGAAAATATGTATGTGTTCGTTTGTAAATGCAAAAAATCGTCACTTTAATTTTATGTACAGTTTGACGCATTGGGGAGGGCTGTAACTAATGTTGTTGAAACTTGTAGCCCGACCCTTTTGCATTTTATTCGTTATTTATGCTAAAAACTGATGTTTTGAACATGTAAAATTTACTTCTTAAACTCTGTACTGCGTTACAAAAGAGGTTATATTATGAAGTGGGGGTGGTAGCGGGTTGATGAAAATGCTACAGCTAAAAGATGTTAATGTTTCTGTATTGAAAATGGAAGGTACGGAGGAACATGATATTTCCTTAGTCTGTAGAACGAACCCAGCTCTCCCACTTGACACGGTCCGTTCACTAGCAACTGTTACGAACACGCTGATTGGTCAGTTGCTTCAGGGAAAGTTTAAACGACGTCATAATTTATTAAGCGTTCAATTGCTATTATTTATGGGACAGGCATAGAATTTCCTGCTTTTTCCATTGGTGGTTAATAGACCTGATTCGGGAGGTATCAGGCTTGGGATAGACTAATATTTCCTTTGTGTATAATAGACACAATGAGACTAAATACCGGAAAGGACGGCTTATTACCAAACAAACTCAATTATTTACAATAATTATATTTTCAACTTGATTTAAACCGGGGTTAAATGGTCCTATGTGGTCGAGTGGTCTAAGGCGTCGTATTTGTTAAGGTCGTAAGTTCGAATCCCACTTGCTTCTAACAATCTTCTGTGCGAAAGTTTGTCAGTTTCTTGCGGACGGACGGTGGTTCTACTCAGATTCATTCTGATGTCTTCCCTCATCAATAATATAATCAGAAATGAGTTGGAAATGACATTTAATCCCATTGAAAACAAACAAACAAACGAAACAGGGTTAATATGGTGTGGTTGATTGCCACTTACCGTTCCAGTGCGGGACCTACCTAGTGTCCTTAGTACGAGAATGTCCTCTGAATATTTGGTATATTTGTGTTGTGTTGGTAACTGTGTCCTACGAATGATTTGTCGTCTGTTAGACATATACTAAAGAAATGTGAAAACGCAACACGGGAAGAGATATGAAAACGCAACACGGGAAGAAATATAAAAACGCAACAGAGAAAAAGCTATGAAAACACAACAAGGAAAGAGATATAAAAATGCAACACGGGAAGAGATATAAAAACGTAACACGGGAAGAGATATGAAAACGCAACACGGGAAGAAATATGAAAACGCAACAGAGAAAGAATTACGGAAACACAACAAGGACAGAGATATAAAAACGCAACACGGGAAGAGCTATGAAAACGCAACACAGAAAGGAAGAGACACGAAAACGAAACACGGGAAAAGATATGTCACGCAACATATGAATATATATGAATACGCAACACGGGAAGAGATATGAAAACGTTACTGGATAATTTGGTACCTCCGGCATAGGTGTCACTTTTTTACATTTCTAATCAAGTCTAAACCCTATGTTCCGTTTTCATATTTTTTCTGCGTTGCGTTTTCTCATCTCTTGCGTATTTCTTGAAAGTATTTTTATTTAGTTCAAACTTTTTTATTTTACTATGATTGAGAAAAAAGTCATTACAATTTCACAAATCACGCTCGAAGTCTTCCTGGGTAGAATGAGTACTAAACATATACGGAATAAGTGTCCTGCTCAAAGACACCACACACAGCCGTCGGGGAGGATCGTATCCACGGTCTTCCGGTCCTGGGTTTGGTGCTCTATCACTGGACAACGCACTCCGTGTCTTCTTACTTTAAACTTATACTCTCATATTGGATGGTATCAAGTCTGATCGAACAGATTAAACTGACCTTTATTTGTAAATACAGCACATTGATACAAACATCCCCAACAAGGTCAGCGAAAAGTCCAGCTGCCAATGTAGGTGATATAAATAGTGAAACGGGGCGTATCAACCTTATTAATAGTAGACACTATATACTTATCAAATACTAGTTGAAAATGTGTTGCTGCAGTCATATAAAATACAAATAAAATAGTTTGTAATATGTTGAAAAATGACAATTAAATGCACGCAAACAGAGCTTATTGGACATCGAAAGTATATACGTGTTATCTAGGCTCGGTTTCTATAATGTTTGGTTAGCACAAGGCATCGGAGAAGCAAATGTATATCTCTCACAATTTAAACAACGAATAAAAGATTATTTTATTCAGAATTGGGAGACCGATCTAAACATGTCATCAAGAGCTCTATTTTACAGGCCGGTCGCGCTCTTTGAGTTCAAGCTTTATCTGCAAAAGATCAATATATCAAAATTCCGTATTGCAATGACAAAATTAAGACTATCTTCGCATAGAGTGGAAATAGAGTGTGAGCGGTGGCACAACCCGAATGTGTACCATTCCACGATAGGAAATGTAGACAATGTACGTTATTAGAAGATGAGTACCATTTGGTAATTGAGTGTAAAAACTATGCAGACTTAAGATCAAATTATATTAAAAAGTATTTTTGGAAATATCCAAGTTACATGAAATTTACGAAACTTATTAACAGAACATGCGATTCTGAGATTAGGAAGTTGTCAGTGTTTTTGAACGTCGTATGGTTTTGAACAAATATTAGTTTCATTTCAATATTTTATTAAACATATAAAATCAGTATTAATACCAACAAATGTATGTTTATTATTTTGTTATTTTCTCTGGTTTTCGTTTTTTTTTCTTTCTTTTCTTTTGTGGGCTGTTTTTAAAAACGAATATACCTCTCCCACAGTGAGACTTTTAAATACTAAAATACCCTATTGTTTAAAGTAAAAACTATTATAGCTTACATCTATTATATTTCAAACGCTTGCTTAATCAAATGAATCATTGCATATGTTTATAATCAACTGTGTTTTACATCATACCATCTCACTATTGACAATTATGTATTGAAACCTGTATTATGTTCACATATTCATGGGCCATATATAGCTTAAATAATGATAATAAAAGAATATGAAAATCACTAGAGGGAATCAATAGTTAAAACATATTTCAATACCACTATATGCTGACATGATACCTGTGAAACATGTACCAATGTCATAGAAGCACGAAATAGTTTTAATAGATTTTAATAGATCCAGATATATGGTGCACATTTCTCACAAAATTACATCCCAAAAGTATATTTAGGCAAAAAATTAAACTCATTTGTTTAATATGTTTTATAACTAAATGTCATGACTGTGAAGATTTTATGTGCATAATTATTGTAGGACTGTGTATATAATTTTATGCGCAAGTTTGAAACTGATCTATAAACGCGCATGTTGTGTAACTAGGTTTACATTTTATACGTTCAGGTAAGCAATTTCACTACGTTTACTTTTTAACTTAAGAAAACATTTCACAATTTAAATAACAATTTGAAAGCTTTTTTCAATATGCAGGTCTTATGTTTTTTAAAACAAATTAGTAAATTAGTGTAATCATGAATTGTATGTAAATATTTAATCGTAATTTGCTCCACTGCTTATATTTTGTATCAAAGTTTAAAAACAGCGTAGCACTTGAGAGAAATGAGCCATAAATAGTGTTATATTACTGTATTTTTTTCATCTAACTGAATCAGATATTGGAGATCATGTTTTAAAATATAAAACTGCATAACTGAAACAAACAAAAAATTTGTTACTATTTGGAACAAGTAGAAATTATATCATATTCAAGGGGCTCGATTCACTAACATTTATAAGTTCTAGGATTTTCGTGTGAACATATTATGACATCTTTAAACGTTTCATTTGTGCAGTATTTTTGCAACCATTTACAGGTTAGTAAACTTACCAACGTTACTGAAATGAGCTCAAGAGACCCAATCTCCTCAATATGCAAAAATAAACTAAAAAAGATGTACAATCTTAACCTAAAAGCTCCATTCGATTTTTTATATATGTTTTGATATAAGCACGGAGCAGCAAGATATATAACAGGTGTACTTAGTTTTTCATTAAATGTATTTTCATTGATTCAAACATTTTCTTCACCTTTTCAAACACAGTTTATAAATACGAATTTAGCCGGCAACAAATACATCCATAACCTTATTTTATATTGCAAGGATTTGATGCTAAACAAGTTTAAATCTATACATACTAAAGTGGTATATATACTAGTTTTGCGTAAGCCCGGAATTGTAGGATGATCTTTTTTAAGTTTTGAATTGTGGTCTTATGTATGAGGAACAATAATGATCGTCAAGAAATTATTGCCGAGGTGGCCACCTGACATGGAAATTTAAGGTAGTTCGCGGCGTTTCGCGACATCTCGCGAAAAGTATCAATAATTTGTACACGTGTACTATAAAGTCTCAGTTTTTGTTTAAACTTCTTTTTTACAAGAAAGTAACATATTTTTTAGTTAACAGCGCCTCCTAGCGGTACGTATTTTTCGAACGATTTTCCCCATATAAAATAGTCAACATTAACGTAAAATTGTTTTTGATAACTTTTTTACGTTACTAATTTTATTACCTGTGGGAAGAATATAACTTTTACACAGATACAATACAAATTATGTTACTTTCACGTCTAATCATTACGACGGGGTTGGTTTAAATGCGGGTTTAAAAACAACAACTTTTGAACGTTCACACCTGGTTGCACAAAAACGCGCTGGTACATGTTCTTGAAATTTACATATATTAAATTTCATTTACTTTACTTTAATATGATAGAATATCAGATATTTAATGTAAACATTGTAAAAAATGTAGGGGACGTGCCGAAGCTAATGTTGAAATAACTTGTGGTCCAACCCCATTTCATGTTGAAATAAAATATGTTTAAACTAAACTAGAAAAAAAAAGATTACATTATTTTTTTTCATAAATTCGAATTCAAATAAAAAATGAAACCTTAAAACACATGAAGTTTATTCGCTATTTCGGACGACATAAATTATATTTTATTTGCATGAAATTTATAATCTTATCACAGGAAATAAAACAAGTAATCTAATAATGTTATTAAAAACAATTTTGAATAAATATTGATTATTTCACAAGGAAAAACGAAAGCGGAGACTTTAAAGATCAATTGTACAGATTTTTAATAAATAACGCCAGATGTAAAACAATCCGATAGGAACGCCACGAACTACCTTAAATTGTAGCTATGAATTAAAAATAAGTTTTTTATTTACTTGTAAAGCAAATAAGAAATTGAGTATAATTGTTGGTTTCATGATACTTACATTTTTATTTCATCTAGATAACAAGTAAGATTTAATTGATTTTTAACTGAAATCAACAGTTATTTATTGAATATTATGATTAAAAAAACGGTGAAAATTGCCATTTATAATTTTAACTATTTTAAGCAGAGAAATTACAAAAATTATTTCATAGAAATTGCATTTAATTGATCGGAACTCATAGTATAAAATGTGATAAGACAGATGATAGACAAATATTTCACTATCATGACTTTAGATATTAATTCAGACATTTTGTTTTAAGAAATCATTTCGAATTTTCACCATAGTATTTTCGATTTTTCTCCATCGTAGTTTCGTTGTTTCGACTTTTCAACATCGTAGTTTTGGCTTTTTGCCATAGTAGTTTCGACTTTTCACCACCATCGTAGTTTCGCTGTTTCGACTTTACTTAATTTAATAAATATGCCGCAATGGCCCCAACGAGACACCGTAAGTAAGGTCGATACGCACAAGATAGGTTTTATATCATATGTTCTCATTCGATTATATTCACTTTTCTTACACGGAATCAAGTTCTTTATAATTACTGCATCAACTCTCTCATATTTAACGTTATGAATGTTCTTAATCCCTATACTTTGTTTTGTGGAATTAAATCAAGTTAAATAAATTCTATAATACATTGAAACAACCATATGCTTCGATTGCTTGTCTTAACATTTAAACGAATGATCGCTGATTGTATTACTCAATTTTTTTATTTTTTTTGTAATTTTTTATTTTCGTTCTCCAATACATGAGATATTACAATATACTAATGCAATTTCAGTTAACAAGATGTATAATATTTACATATATAAATAACAGATTATTTTCTACAGATAATATCTTATTTTTATTATATTATTTGAATAGTGAATAACATTGGATTTTACCATATGGTGCTATTAAGTTAGTGTCAATTTTGGAGGTAGCAAATCAGTGTTTTGAGTGTGTGTTTTTTTTTTCTCTTAAATAATTAGAAAGTTAAAAGAAAAAAAAAGAAAAAAAAAGAAAAAAACACAACAACATACAGTTAAGAAAAGCAAAATCTAAAAAATATTTTTGACCTTTTTTTATCTTTTTTTTTATAATTCGTCTTCTGGTTATGTTGCTGTTTACATTTAACATTGGAATTATCAAATTTAATTCACTAGGAAACCTTCATAATACATCACAAAGCATAAAAATGAAATTTGTCTCGACAAAAGTGAATTCATTTTTGTAGATGAAAATATTTTTTCTATGTTATCTCTGGGTATTTTATGAAAGCAAAAATGCTTGAAAGAATCATGCCTTAGATCTTCTGAGAAAAAAAATATATATATTTGATTTACTGCCTATAAAATTATTAAAAAATCGATGTTGTAAAAACATGAAACGCAAAAAATAGGATGCACCATATAGGTTTTCACACACACACACACACACACACACACACACACACACACACACATATATATATATTCCGAACTGTTTAAAGTGATTCATAAAAACACTCTGCACAAATTTGTCTTTATATCCTTTGTTATTCATAAAGGATATATATCTTTCCTTGTTAATACTGGAGGAAAAAATCTAAAGTAGCTATAATAAATTTATTTTAATACAATGCTATACATTTTGTATGTATTTTGTTTATGTTTTTTTTTTAATTAATAAAGATCATTTTTTAAATATAAAAAAAAACAATTTATATGCGATTTTTAAGATCAGATCGGAAGTGTTGATGGTTTTCATAAAAACTTATGGAACATGAATTTATATTGTACATACATCATATAACAAATGTGTACATCTGTAAACATACACAAACGTATATAGTATATATATATATACACTTAAAGACAAATACTATGGTATGTTGAACATGATTAAGTGTTTACATCAATCTAGAATGCTCATATATGGAGTCCACGTGTTTTCGAATTGTTGTACATCTTAGTTTTTCTGAGCGATACATCTTCCTGTGTTGTATTGTGTCCTAATGTATTTTTTGAACTGTGTTATCTCAGGCTCTTAATATTTTAATCTTTGTTTAAATATATAATACTTTGCAGAAAACGGTATATTATCAAAAACATCATCGAATTTTTTGTTATCCAAAACTATATCAATATCTTGCCATTTTATATCTTTTGTTGGGTATTTTTTATTTGAAAAGTGTCAAGATTGGCCTAAAATAATTTTGTGACCCTACATTCACAGAATAAGTGTTTTATTGTCTCATCATGTGTTTTGCAAAATAAACAAAGGTTGGAGTTACTAATGTTCATTTATTCTAAAAGATGATATGTACCCAATATGCGATGATTTATTTTGCATTGAAACCATTGATTGTCATTACTGCATTTAATAGGGATATTAAATCTCTTAGTTTGATTCTCCATTTAAGTTAAAATCTTTTGCCTATTTTTGGATGCTAATGGAGATTCAGGTTTTGATTTAATCCTATCATATATGTATCTTAATCCTTTTTTATTTCTAAATAAAATTGATATTGGCAAATGAAAAAAATGGATTCTTTACTTTAAAGCTAGAGTGTGAAAAAGAAAATGTAGCTAATATGTCCTTAAAGCATATATGAGTCCAGAGTATTCAAAAAGTGTGTTACAACACCATATTGTTGTGTCATTTCAGCAAGCGTCATAAAATTTCGATAACTGTTCAATAAGTCATTGATAAAGTGAAAGATCCCTTTCTTTAAATATCTATCAATAAAAACACTCGAACCTCAGACCTTAATATTAGGATTTTGCCATAGTGGTATCGCTTGAAATGCATGCCATGAATATGGTGTAACGTGTTTTAAAAAATTCATATAATAATTAAAAACATCTTTCCAGAAAGGACTTTTAACTTTATAAAAATGTTTTTCAATAAATACAGCTCCAAATGTACTTAAATGTATCAGTTGCTTATATGAAACTTTAAAGATTTCTAAATATTTTTTTACCTCGTAATATTCTTTTTATACATGTAAATTTTATAGCTGCAATTTATGATTCAAGATTTATTTAAGTCCTCTTAGTGAGTAGTCTTTATAAATAATAGTTCTTTTTATTTATCTGGTTTTCCATTCCATAAAAAATTTAAAAAAATAGCAAGTTAAGTTCTGTAATAGTTTCGGAATCTGGGTTACGCAAAGCAAAAATAAGATGAATCATTTTTGAAATGGCCAAAGTTTTAATAACCATGATTTTTAGGTGTTTAAATTCTTCTTGGCCATGTAATAAGCAGATTCTCGATTTTTCGAATCTTATTGTCATTATTAAGCTTAACCAACGAGTCAGGATTTATTGAAAAGTTAATACCTAATACAGTAAATTTATTATCACAGTTAAGTTGTATATTACTGCATAATTTTGTTTGGCAGTCTCGTTTTGCACCTGTCCATACAGCTTTAGTTTTATCTATACATGTATTGATATTAAGCCCGGAAATTATTGCATAGAAATTTTAACTAGTTTAATGCGTTTCTAAGTGATTTGTCAGAGCCATCTAATATTAAAGATGCATTGTCCGCAAACTGAGATATTACATATTCTGTGGATCCTTCATTTATTCCTCTAATATCTGGACTGTTCCTGACAAGAGCAGGCAGTATTTCAGCACACAAAATAAAGATGTATGGTGATACTGGGTCACCTTGACGACATCCTCTTTGAAGAAAAAAACATTTTTAAAAAAAAAAAATTCATTTATCTAATATTGATAATTCCTGTTTAATTAACGCAAATAGTAATAATGCAATGTTGAAACAGCTTGTTAACGGGGAGGGGGTGAGGGACGTGGTAGAAGGCTAAGCAAAAAGGTAAACGTCTATAATATGATATCGTGGTTACAAAAAATCGCCATGGATAACACGCATCGCATTCTTTTGTCAGAGGCCGTAAACAAGACAAATGCTTGACATAGTGTTGACATGAAAGGGAGAATGTATGACAGCTCTTAGTTCAAGTAGTCGGACAACGATACTAATGACCTAATGACGTAAAACAAAAGACAAAATTGGAATGAGAACTTACGCTGTACAATAAAGCAACACTAACTTTTAGGGCAGGTGTAACACGTTACACCGGCTAGCTCAGTTTGGTAAGATCCTTACTGCCAATACAGGTGTCGTGAGTTTGAACCCGGGCCCAGTCATAGTATCTATGATAATTTACTTTGTTCTACGAGGATGCATTTCTTAGCTTTGAATTGGTTTGTAACTAAACGACAACTAGTGGGTACCTGGAACACTGAGTAGGTGTTCGTACCCCTAAAATAGTGGTAAAAGTGGCAACAGCGGTAGACTGAACGTATCAGCACATATATTTTGCTTGTCTAAGCATGTCTAGGTAGACCGTATGAAAATGTGAAAGATATTGTGAAAATATATTGTTCGTCTTATAAAGCGGCTTATTTTATTTGGATATTCTTTGTTTTGTTCATCATAAACATCAATAGAATTGAATAAAACGTCAATTTACTTCAAAATTTCAGATTTCTAATCTCTGAACAGACACTGTGATGGAGTCCGTTTTTCACTTCCTTATTTACATGGTGATTGTGTCAACTGTCAGCGAGGCCTTCTCTCCAACAGGTAAGAATATAATATTTGCCTCGAATCACCAACTACCAGCCAGCTGCCAGTTAGGGATTCAGAGTTTATATTAATTTACATTCATTCTTTATTGATACTATTTTTAAACATATAAACACGTGTAAAATATGTCAATAAAATAGTAATTATATTGATTTCAAGATTCAAATAATTTTATTCAGTAATTCAAACATATAATGTTTCTCATTACATACAAATTCAGATAATAAATGCAACACATTATAATAACAAGTCCGAATCCCCCAACTGGCAACTGGTCGGTAGTTGGTCTTTCGAATTCCCAACTACCAACTGCGTACTACCTACTAAGTTTACACTCATTCTGTGAAGTGCTTGATATAGAAATACACATGCTACAAACATTCGTCATTTCTTTTATAATCCAAAACATTTTAATGGTTTATTTCTTTCGCACAAATTTATGTTTTAATGTCTTTGTTATGAAAAATTCAGTGGACATAGAAAGAAAATTGATTAAAGAGTATATACAATTTGATAATCAATTTATATCAATAAAGAACAAAACCAGTGACTAAATAACAACAAAACTTAACGCGAAGCATCTTGATTGAACAAAGAGATTTAATAATGTAATTGGTTGATAATTATGTTGATACAGCATGATAAGCATATCATTGATTTTAATTACTCAGTTAAATGATATTTTAAGATATTTTTAAAAATGCGCAATGGTGCTCTTTTTCTTCTTCAGCTTTTAATTCAAAACTTGATTAATTGCAGATTTTAGCATAAAGATAAGCAATATTTTATTAGAGCTTTATCATGTAAAATAAGTGTGCTTTACATTGATATGCATAAACTTAATTTAAGGATGAATGAATGAACCAATCAATCAATCTTAAAATTCTTTTAGAATGGTTTTGTGCAAGTTTAAACGTTCATGTAGATGTTTTGTTGTATGACGTATATATAGATTAGACAAAACTAATGATAATAACTATGAAATGAATGTTGTTTTGCGGAACGAAAATGAAATTATCTAATTATTTAAAGAAATACAAAGGTAGTGAGATTACTTCATTAAGTTTAATAATTCGTTCTGAAATAGATATTTTAACTGCAAACATTTTTCATTTTGTGTATTTTTATGTTTGTTTTATAGTCATCGCATTGTTATTAAATGACATATTAATACTTATGATGATTGTGCTGTCAGAATAAGAAAATTGAATTGATTTGAACTAAATATATAGCAGTTATATTTATGTACATATAATAATTGTGATGTTTTTCTTTAATATGTTTATGTATTGTTCATTCTTGTATATATGTTAACTTGTACTTGTTGATCTGTTTCAATGTATTATTAATATGCTCTCCTGAAAATTGGAGGAAATATATTTATCAATCAATCAATCAATATCACCAAAACGTGCTTATCAAAACAAGGACATATATAAGACCCAATCGTATATACTCGGCCAATTCCGTCATCCTTCGGTATTAGACCTCGTAGGTAGTCCAAGGATCCACCAAATTGGAAATGTGATTAGGTTTTCCCCGGCGAATAACACAACAGGAACATTTTGTGTTTCATTCGGATTGTTGTGTGTGTCTTCGCCTAATGTTTGTAAACAAATATGGCGTCGTCTGTTGACAGGGACGCTGAACCATTTGAAGGCGATTTGGTATATGACCAATGCCAAACAACGTTTTAATATGTTTTGATTTAAGTGCAGATCAAATAAGTGCATTGAAAATTCTGTACAATGTACACGATACAGTAGCAGTTTTGCGTACGAGCTCGGGAGGAAAAGTTTGTTTTTTCAGCTTTTTCTTTGTTATTTCTTTGTATTTCTTCCCTTATTAATACGTTAATGGAAGACCCGGTAACCATAATGTGTGAAAGAGGAAAAGCTGCCTGCTATGTCAACAAAGACGCTTCAAAGGTTCATACTGCTGCCAAAGACGATGATGAAAGGTACTGTAATAAATATATATATATTTTTTTTTTATAATGATAAATGCATAAATTTCTTTATAGGATGAAGATCTAGTCTATGATATTGTTGAACCCTTATAAAAGGTAATGATTAGTCCAAGACATGCTGTATATTTGTCTCGTTACATGGATATCTCTATGTCTAGTAAACTGAACCAGTTTCTTGGGATTATTAAAGGTTAACCAGTACTCGAGCACACCCCATCTCCACTAGTAACTGATACCTTTCCCACTTGAATCAACAGTGAGAGATAAATGATAATGAAAAGCAATGTTGTATATCAACCATCGGGTAGATTCAGACAGGGTGGGGATTCAAACTCATGACCCTTGGATTGATAGTCAGATGTGCTACCGACTGAGCTAATCAGGTCCTGCTGTTTCTGGGATTTTACACCAAATACTACACCTTGAATATCAAGTTGAATTTTCGTTGGGTTACTTAAACAGTCTATATAAAAGAAAACGCTTTTTTTTGTACTGTTCTGACCCTTTTGCTTAGAAAGGTCACATTGTCTCCCTGTCATAGTTGTTAATAATTAGACAATGGTTACCGGTCTATCAGTCAAAAATATAGCTGTAATTGAATAATTTTCAATGACCAAGATCATAAAGTGCGCCATATACCATTTCATTGTGATGACGGCATTGTTTTGACCTAAATGAATATGGATATTCACTAAGTTGTTATACAAAGTATAGTAGATAATAACCATTGGATTTTTTTTCAATTTCACAATATATAGCTATTTTTTGGGTATTTTTTTATTTCATTGTAACTTTTAACAAAATCAAATATAAAAAATGCAAATTATGATGTAGTCTGTACAAAATTTCTGATATAACATTTTCATATTTGCTAATTAAGAGGCAACTTTTTTAGGTTCTTTAGTAAATTTATTAACTCTGAGTTATTTTGATTTTTTTTATATATTTTGTATCAAATACTGGTAATTTTACAATAACTGTACATACCAATGTGTTTCAGTTTGTTCTAACATTAAGAAAAAAAACATTTACTAGCAAAGTTAGTTTGCTCTTTAAACTCAGTCAAAAACCAGAGAGCAAAGAGCAGACTAACGCCTCACAAACACAGACTCGGTCATTCGCACTAGTACATCAAGGAAACATAAGTTTACAGAAATATAGTCTAGGTAACAGTGGTTTTGCACTGGATTCTGTAGAATTGCAATTGTCCAACTGGTTACAGAATAGGCAAACCACCATTCTAAAATCAGTTAAGACAGTAATTCAAAGAAGGTGTTGGTGAAACAAAAGCCCACCCTCAGTGCGTTGAAAAAACAAAATAAGATAACGCCATTGAAGTATTCATCATAACAATAATGTTGTATGTTACATACTTGCATACTATATTTTTATCTCAAAGAAAGACTATGCAGTATTATCTATTTTGATTTAAAGAATTTATGTTACATTTACTTATTTATAGACATCAACATCATCTGAAACTGCTATAACTGCTTGTTTTTTTTCTCATGTTCTTTCAATACTTTAAAGTACTATATATTTGCATTTTTCATAATAATAATAATTGTATGGGAAAAATAGATGGAAACAATAAAGTCTAATAAATATTTAGAACAGTTTAATTATTAAACCTGTAAAAAACTTCTGTGTTTTCTTTAATCCACTGGATTTTATTTTCAATTGTCAAACTATAATTATAATAAAATTATAAATTGAACATCTTAATAAAAGAAAAAGTTCAATACAAAAAACACAGAATAATGTCATAAGCCCATCACATTTCCCATTTAAACCTTTTAACTTCTTTGGGTCCATCCTGGGCAGTTATGGAAATATAATCTTATTTATTGAACCAAGTCTAATTATTTTGAATTTTTATTACACAATGGTTAAAATTGAACATTTCTTTTAACACAAATGATATGAATGACAAAATGAGAATATTGTAACCGGTCGTGTGTAACTGGCCGTATATTTACGTTATCTCTATTCAGGCAATGTTCATTTATTACTATAACACTTGTATTCAATTTACATCATTTTAATTTCCATTTATCACAGTCATATCTCACAGTTCACTTTAACATTAACTTCTTAATTCTTCTTCACTTCAAATTTTCCCTATTTAACTTTCTTTCTCCTTATTTCCTAACTATCTTAACCTTCACTTCTCAACCTACTTTCACCTTTAAACCCCTCAATCTCTTTTTCCTTACTTAACCTTTCAACCTCCCTTTTCTCACTACCTACATAGTTTCATAGTTCACACTCTTTCTTCTCAGACTCCTCCCATATTTAGTATCACTCAATCATCACTCTCATAATCTTTAAACTCCCTAACAACCTAATGAATCCTTTCTTTCGTTGGTCAGTACCATTCATTAACTACTAATACCCATCACTAAAACAGCTTATCATTTACACTATTCAGGATGTACCAAATTTGTGACAACTACTATGCAAACATTCTGGCACTAATATTTCCTTCCAGCCCAGGATGTACAACATATGTGACACCTCATGACTATAGGCTTATTTACTTGTAAACTTAGGATTGTTTATATACAAGTGACTATTTATCTAATCTTAATAACTGTATTAATTACAGGAATTTCTAATATAGCAATATGGTACAATATTAAATATTATTCATAAAAATATTATAAGAATTATTACATGGTTACAATATTTTCTATTTTCCACAAGTGTCCCTGTGTAATGTACCCTTAACGGGCCCCTTTACACCCCTGTATCTTGATTTGTACTTCAAACCCCTACTCATGGGAATGAGTAACCAAGCATGAAATTTATTAGGGGTCCTTTAGAAGGTCTAATGCCTTACTCATTATAGAGCGGCACAGGATGGATAAAATTAATGCAAGTAAATTTGTAAAAAAATACATCTCTATATTATTCAAGTTTTTAAGAGCAGCTTCAGCTGTGATTGTCAAATAATCATACAGCTTTTGTGAATTAATGTTGAGTTCATGTCTTGGGTAGATCCAGTATTGGGTGTTGATTTTGAGAGGCCATAATGCTAAACAGCAGACCAAACTTGCAACCCATTGCTTGATAGACAAAAACCTTGGCTATGTTTCACAAAATAAGTTTGTATGTTCAAATATTTATCAATATTTAAAATGATTGTATTTCCAGAAAAGATACATTTTATTAATTGGTTTTAATGCCGTTTTTAACACATTCAGTTTATATAATGACATAATAAAACTATACAGTTTTATTGGTGGAGGAAGACCTCAGAATGAATCGGAGTTGAACTACCACACTTCCGCAAGTAACTGGCCAAGTTTCTCACATGAAGTTTTTGGAGCAAGCGCGACTCTAACCTACAATGTTAGCTGTGAGAGATAAGCGAGCATCATCTTGAGATGATCATAGGAAAATGATATTCTGCATTGGCCAACTCTGGGTTCATTTGGATGAGTATTGACAATATTATGATTAATTTTTGTTTTATGTTTACGTTGATATTTGTTGCATGAATATAAAACACGCAAGTGCTGTTTTATATCTAATAAAATATTTGTTTGCTTGTTACTCTGTTTTTTTGTGAAAACTATCCATTATCCATAACTTTTTTTAGATACTTTAATGTGAATTTATTAATTAAGTAAACTGTGATAATATTTTTAGATTACGACTTCATGCAACAAAACTAAATTACACAGAATACAACTGGTAAGTCATGATTTAATAATACCTTAAAATAGTAGTCAAGAGTTTCATTTTTAATATATTAATGTATACAAATGTAACATGACTATTGTGCATGCTGCAATTATTCATAAAAGGGACTTGCATTATTTATATCAAAATCAATAGGAGTGGAATGTACTGGTTTTGCAATCACTTATGGGTCGTGCTTAGTTCAAATGACTTTTGCAGAATTATTGTTCCTAAACAAATTATGTTTTTTCAGCAGCCAGTGAAAACAGGGTTATATTTATAATTAGTGTGCGGTGATTAAATGTAGCTTCAAGATGCAATCTTATAGTACAATGAAGTACATCCATCTATAAGATGGAAGATGTTGGTTCAATTCCAACTACGGATATCTGTTGGAAGCTTCTTACAATGCAATGCAAATCTGTTTTGAATTAATGAAAGGAAGGTAGTAAAATTGTTTTTATCTTTAACTTGTGGCATGTTTATTTCAGGAAGGATAGAACAATTTTGAGTTTTCATGACAGTTGATGAGAAACTTTAGGCTAGTTCAATGTCTGTTAGCATTCATGTAATAGTTATGCCTGATAAAATTAAGTGTTTTTGTTGGTCAATGATTGAAAATGTTGAGGTCTTCACCAGGACTTGAACCTGGAGCTATTTTCATATAGAAAAGTGTGCTACATTACACTATAAAGATGTACTCAACACCAGGAACCATTATGTTTATAAGTGAATATAGTGTTATAATTCTAGCTGAATATATAAAGAAACAGCCCAAACTGGAGAATGAATGCAAGTGTATTATATTAATTATACTAATAATATTACTAATTAATTATACTAGTAAACAAATCTCCATTAGCTTCCTCTCTAATGTTTAACTTTTCTTATTTCTACATTAACATTTTGGGACCGATGTCGAGTCACAACTGGTTTGGAACTGTTTGGGAAACTATTTGTTGTCTCGGTTTGGAGCAACATACACATGCATTTTTGCTCTTTACAGTTGATGTCATTTAACTAAAATAACTTGTCGAGAGACCTCTTGTTGGGGGTGGGTGGTATTGTGATCGTTCATGGCATTTGATATCCGCAAGTAACCAATGATTTCTCTTGAATCAGCTGTGAGAGAAGAAAGATAATGAGATAATGTCAGGGTTCTCCACAGGAAGGAATGCAAGCTAGTAGGATAAGAACACTTAAAACACATTTTCAAGCTCTGTGAAAGGCATTCATTAAAATATATTTCACTAATAAAACTTATTAATCAGGTTAAGCCATCATATTAATGTTTTTAATTTTAAGTAAAATTTACAATGAGAAAATATATGCAAAGAAAAAACCATGATTTAGAGGAAAGTAAGCTTTTGCAAATTTCTGTTCAAGAATGTAAGTGCTAGGTGAATACCATTTAAATGCTGGGGTGCCCCTGTACTTAAATGACCTGTGGAGAAGTCTGAACACCTTATATCAATCATCAGAGAGACTGTTGCCAGAAGGTTGATGAATAAAAATATAACAAGCATTTCAATTCACAAATATATATCTAATATTAAAATCAATGCCGACAGTGTAAACTTAGAAATTATAAACTATTGGTTCTAAAATTGAAGGGTTATACTTTCAAATATATTTCAAACATCGCTTATTTACAAGGGATATGTACCTGATATAAAATATCTAATACTCATATCAACTGTTCTAGAATTAAAAAAAATAATAGATGAGTATGGAAAATTATCAAGGCTACGAATCGACCAAGGCTAGGGTACGAATCGACCAGGTTACGAAACGACTGTTATTGAAATCAATTAAGCATTGTAGAGTCAAATAAAACCTTTTGACCAACACGATAACATGCTGGAGATCGCCGAGGTACTCTGCATTTAAGTGTATGCAGTAAACTTTACACAAATTATAGAAGTGCGATAAAGGGGAAATTGAAGCACCGCGAGCATTAAATTCAACCACAGTACTTAGTGAAATAGGCACTAACCAGCTAACCTCTCTTTGAGTATGAGATTCAAGTACCGCTAATCATGACACTAAACATTGAATTAATCAATTTCATCTTGGATAATCATATTTTCCATTATCAATCATAATTTATATGTTTACTGAAGCTGTATAGTTCGGATTTGGTGTAGTATTTAAACAGTTGCATTAACACGTGACGTTATCAATTCCACTTTATTGAAATAACTGGATGTTTACAAAGTGCTTGTCTACGTTAACGCGAAAAGTTTACGACAAAATTTACCTCTATAACTTATTAAAAATGAGTAGTCTATTCCAGCAGTTCATGCACACTGTATCAATCTGTTGTATGATGGTCTCGAAATAAAACATCATGACCGCCTTCAGCTGTTCATGCTTTCTCCAATCCGTTAACAGATTGTTGCGTTTATCATGAATCATCACACAAAAACTGGTCAGCTACCACCATTGCGTTTTTCATAGACTTACATTCTAACGTTTGACCTGATTTTCACTATTTCTATCATCCGCGGACCAAAAAGTCCTATATCATATTAAAGTACTGTCCTACTGTCAAATTAAAATGTCAAATTAAAATGGGGTCAAAAGTACCACATTTTATCACTTTTTGCCCCCTGAAGTTGGGTACCCCCACTTTCAGCATGAACAAAAGTAAATTTCACCAATTCTACTTTCCATGCAGTTTCCTTGATAAAATGAATTTAGTCAGTCACAGAAACATAATTCTATTTTTTTATTGACACAAACATAATAAACTTATATTCTATTGTGATCATTTGCCAGTTTAACATTTTCATCCGACCAAAATTAAGCTTACTATAAAATTATATGCCCTGAACATCCCTATACTTTTTTCAGTCAATCAGAGAGTTCGTCTCAATGGTGGTAGCTGACCAACTACAGTTCCTACCGAGCGCCGCCATCGTTGTTGCTGTTATCTATTTCCGTCCACAGGACCGAAAATAGTACAAATGGCTTTTATTTATCTCCGAGCTTAATTAGGATAATTGGCGAGGTGATCCGAATGCCTCAGGGCATATATAACACGTCATGCCTACTTAATTTTAGTGTCGGAGCGGAACGATACCTGTATGTTTTATTGCAGTCTAAGGGAAGTAATTGGATTCATCTCTCTAATATCATCAAACTGAGCAGAGGCAATTATAGGATAACTCTTGGGAAATGTCTGAAATAGTCAAGAATGAGCATGTACTCGTTTCGTGCATGTGCATGCATACGTTTCGTGTATATGCATGCAATCGTTTCGTGTATGTGCAAGCACTCGTTTCGTGTATGTGGATGTACTCGTTTCGTGTATGTGGATGTACTCGTTTCGGGTATGTCTAGCACTCGTTTCGTGTATGTGCATGCACTCGTTTCGTGTATGTGCATACACCCGTTTCGTGTATGTACAAGCACTCTTTTCGTGTATGTGGATGTACTCGTTTCATGTATGTTCATGCATTCGGTTCGAGCACGTGCATGCACTCGTTTCGTGCACGTGCATGCACTTATTCATGTGTGTGCATTGACTAGTTTCGTGTATGTGTATGCAGTCGTTTCCCGTATGTGCATGCACTCGTTTTGCGTATGTGCATGTACTCGTTTCATGTGTGTGTATGCGCTCTGTTCGTCTAAGTACACTTACTTGTTTTGTGTATGTGATTGCAATCGTTTCCTGTATGTACTCTTACATGTTTCGTGTATGTACATGCACTAGTTTCGTGTGTGTACATGTACTCGTTTTCTGCATCTGCATGTTTCGTGTGATTGTGCATGCACTCAGTTAGTGTATAGGCATGCACTCGTTTCGTGTATGTGGATGTTCTCGTATTGTGTATGTGTAGAACTCGTTTAATGTATGTGCGTGCACCCGTTTCGTGTATGTGCATGCACTCGTTTCGTGTATGTGGATGTATTCGTTTCATTTATGAGCATGCACTCGGTTCGTGTATGTACACTTACTCGTTTCGTGTATGTGATTGCAATCGTTTCCTGTATGTACACTTAATCGTTTTGTGTATGTACATGCACTCGTTTCGTGTATGATTATGTACTCGTTTGCTGCATGTGCATATTTCTTGTGATTGTGCATGCACTCATTTCGTGTATGTGATTTGTACTCGTATTGTGTATGTGTAGAAATCGTTTCATGTACGTGCATGCACCCGTTTCGTGTATGTGAATGCACTCGTTTCGTGTATGTGGATGTATTCGTTTCGTTTATGTGCATGCACTCATTTCGTGCATGTTCATGCGCTCGTTTCGTGTATGTGCATGTGCTCGTTTCGTGTATGTGGATGTACTCGTTTCGTGTATGTGCATGCGCTCATTTCGTGCATGAGCATTCTATCGTTTCGTGTATGTGCATGTATCTGTTCCGTGTATGTGCATGCACTCGTTTTATGTATGTGTAGCACACGTTTCGCGTATGTGAATGCACACGTTTCGCTTATGTACATGTACTCGGTTCGTGTATGTGTATGCGCTCGTTTAGTGTATGTGCATGCGCTCGCTTCGTGTATGTACATGCACTCGTTTCGTGTATGCACATGTACTCGTTTCCTGTATGTGCATACACTCGTGTTGTGTATGTACATGTATTCGTTTCATGTAGGTGATTGCATTCGTTTCCTCTATGTACACTTACTCGTTTCGTGAATATACACGCACTCGTTTCGTATATGTACATGTATTCGTTTTGTGTATGTACACTTTCTCGTTTCGTGTATATACACGCACTCGTTTCGTATATGTAAATGTATTCGTTTTCTGTATGTGCAGGTTTCGTGTGTATGTGCATGCACTCGTTTCGTGTATGTTGATGTTCTCGTTTCGTGTATGTGTAGCACTCTTTTCCTGCATTTGCATGCATTCGTTTCGTGTATGTGTAGCACTCGTTTCGTGTATGTGCATGCACCCGTTTCGTGTATGTGGATGCACTCGTTTGTTGCATTCGCATACACTCGGTGCCTGTTGATGAACTCGTTTCGTGCATTTGCATGCACTCAGTTCGTGCATGTGCATGCGTTCGTCTCGTGTATGTGCATGCGATGTACTTGCACACGTTTCGTAGATGTGCATGCACCCGTTTCGTGCATCTGTACGCACCCGTTTCGTGCATGTGCATGCAACCGTTTCGTGCATGTTCATGCACCCGTTTCGTGCATTTGGACGCACTCGTTTTGTGTATGTGTTTGTACTCGTTTCGTGTATATGATGCACTCGTTTCGGGCCTGTACATGTACCCGTTACGTGTATGTGCATGCGTAATTGCATGTACGTGGATGTTCTCGTTTCGTGTACGTGCATGTTTTCGTTTCGGGTATGTGCATGAACTCGTTTCGTGTATGTTGATGTTTTAGTTAGTGTATTTGTAGCACTCATTTCGCGTATGTGCATATACTTCGTTCATATATATATGCATGCACTCGTTCCGTGTATTAGCATACGCTCTGTTCGTGTATGTGCATGCGCTCGTTTCGTGTATGTACATTTACTCGTTTCGTGTTTGTGCATGCACTTGTTTCATGTATGTACACTTACTCGTTTCGTGTATGTAATTGTGCTCGTTTCCTGTATGTACACTTACTCGTTACGTGTATACACATGTACTCGTTTCGTGTATGAACAAGCTTTCGTTTCGTGTATGTACATGTACATGTTTCTGTATGTGCATGTTTCGTGTGTATTTGCATGCACTTGTTTCGTGCATAGGCATGCAATCGTTTCGTGTATTAGGATGTACTCGGTTCGTGTATGTGCATGTATTCGTTTCGTGTATGTACATGCACTCGTTTTCTGTATGTGTATGATTCGTGTGTATGTCCACGCAATCATTTCGTATATGTGCATGCACTCGTTTTGTGTATGTCCATGAATTCGTTTCGTGAATATATATGAACTCGTTTTCTGTATGTGCATGTTTTGTGTGTATGTACACGCAATCGTTTCGTATATGTGCATGCACTCGTTTCGTGTATGTTGATGTACTCGTTTCGTGTATGTCTAGGACTCGTTTCGTGTATGCGCATGCAATCGTTTCGTATATGTGCATAAACCCGTTTTGTGTATGTGCGAGCACTCGCTTCGTGTATGTGGATGTACTCGTTTCATGTATGTTCATGTACTCGGTTAGAACATGTGCATACACCCGTTTCGTGCACGTGCATGCACTTACTCGTGTGTGTGCATTGACTAGTTTCGTGTATGTGTATGCAGTCGTTTCGCGTATGTGAATGTATTCGTTCCGTGTATGTGTATGCACTCGTTTCGTGTATGGCAATGCACCTGTTTCGTGTATGTGAATGCACTCGTTTCGTGTATGTGGATGTATTCGTTTCGTTTATGTGCATGCACACGTTTCGTGCATGAACATGCGCTCCTTTCATGTATGTGCATGCGCTTGTTTCGTGTATGTGGATGTACTCGTTTCGTTTATGTGCATGCACTTGTTTCGTGCATGTACAAGCTCTCGTTTCGTGTATGTGCATGCTCTTATTTCGTGTATTTGGATGTACTGGTATCGTGTATGTGAATGCACTACTTTCGCGTATGTGCATGTTCTCGGTTAGTGTATGTGCAAGCGCTCGTTTCGTGTATGTACATGTACTCGTTTCGTGTATGTACAGGTACATGTTTCTGTATGTGCATGTTTCGTGTGTATATGCATGCACTCGTTTCGTGTATGTGATGAACTCGTTTTGTGTATGTGATGCACTCGTTTCGTGTATGTGCATTTGCTCGTTTCGTGTATGTGCATGCACTCGTTTCGTGTATGTGCATGCACTCGTTTTCTGTTTATGCATGATTCGTTTGTATGTACAAGCAATCATTTCGTATATGTGCATGCACTCGTTTCCTGTATGTCCATGTATTCATTTCGTGTATATACATGTACTCGTTTTTTGTATGTGCATGTTTTGTGTGTATGTACACGCAATCGTTTCGTATATGTGCATGCACTCGTTTCGTGTATGTGGATGTACTCGTTTCGTGTATGTCTAAGACTCGTTTCGTGTATGCACATGCAATCGTTTCGTATATGTGCATACACCCATTTCGTTTATGTGCAAGCACTCGTTTTGTTTATGTGGATGGACTCGTTTCATGTATGTTATTGTACTCGGTTCGAACATGTGCATGCACTCATTTTGTGCACGTGCATTCAATTACTCGTGTGTGTGCATTGACTAGTTGCGTGTATGTATATGCAGTCGTTTCGCGTATGTGAATGTACTCGTTCTGTTTATGTGTATGCACTTGTTGCGTGTATGGGCATGCACTCGTTTCGTGTATGTGCATGAACTCGTTTCGTTTATGTAGATTTATTCGTTTCGTTTATGTGCAAGCACACGCTTTGTGCATGTACAAGCGCTCGTTTCGTGTATGTACATTTACTCTTTTCGTGTATGTGCATGCACTCGTTTCGTGTATGTACACTTACTCGTTTCGTGTATGTAATTGTGCTCGTTTTCTGTATGTACACTTACTCGTTTCGTGTATACACATATACTCGTTTCGTGTATGAACAAGCTTTCCTTTCGTGTATGTACATGTACTTGTTTTTGTATGTGCATGTTTCGTGTGTATGTGCATGCACTCGTTTCGTGTATGGACATTCACTCGTTTCGTGTATGTGGATGTACTCGGTTTGTGTATGTACATGCGCTCGTTTCGTTTATGTGCATGTATTCGTTTCGTGTATGCACATGCACTCGTTTCGTGTATGTTTATGCACTCGTTTTCTGTATGTGCATGATTCGTGTGTATGTACAAGCAATCATTTCGTATATGTGCATACACTCGTTTCGTTAATGTGCATGTATTCATTTCGTGTAGATACATGTACTCGTTTTCTGTATGTGCATGTTTCGTGTGTATGTACACGCAATCGTTTCGTATATGTGCATGCACTCGTTTCGTGTATGTGGATGTACTCGTTTCGTGTATGTCTAGGACTCGTTTCGTGTATGCGCATGCAATCGGTTCGTATATGTGCATACACTCGTTTCGTGTAAGTGCAAGCACTCGTTACGTGTATGTGGATGTATCCTTTCATGTATGTTCATGTACTCGGTTCGAGCATGTGCATGCACTCGTTTTGTGCACGTGCATGCACTTACTCGTGTGTGTGCATTGACTAGTTTCGTGTATGTGTATGCTGTCGTTTTGCGTATGTGGATGTACTCATTTCGTGTATGTCTAGGACTCGTTTCGTGTATGCGCATGCAATCGGTTCTTATATGTGCATACACTCGTTACGTGTAAGTGCAAGCACTCGTTTCGTGTATGTGGATGTATCCTTTCATGTATGTTCATGTACTCGGTTCGAACATGTGCATGCACTCGTTTCGTGCACGTGCATGCACTTACTCGTGTGTGTGCATTGACTAGTTTCGTGTATGTGTATGCAGTCGTTTTGCGTATGTGAATGTACTCGTTCCGTGTGTGTGTATGCACTCGTTTCGTGTATTGGCATGCCCCCATTTCGTGTATGTGCATGCACTCGTTTCATGTATGTGGATGTATTCGTTTCGTTTATGTGCATGCACGATTTTCGTGCATGTACAAGCGCTCATTTCATGTATGCGCTTGTTTCGTATTTGTGGATGTACTCGTTTCGTTTATGTGCCTGCACCCGTTCCGTGTATGTACATGCACTCGTTTCATGTATGTGAATATATACGTTACGTGTATGTGTAGCACTCGTTTAGCGTATGTGAATGCACTCGTTTCGCGTATGTGCATATACTCGGTTCGCGTATGTGCATGCGCTCGTTTCGTGTATGTGCATGCGCTCGTTTCGTGTATGTACATGTACTCGTTTCGTGTATGTTCATGCACTCCTTTAGTGTATGTGCATACACTCGTTTTGTGTATGTACATGTACTCGTTTAGTGTATGTGCATACACTCGTTTCGTGTATGTTAATGCACTCCTTTAGTGTATGTGCATACACTCGTTTTGTGTATGTACATGTACTCGTTTCGTGTATTTGATTGCATTCGTTTCCTCTATGTACACTTACTCGTTTCGTGTATATACACGCACTCGTTTTGTGTATGTTCATATACTCGTTTTCTGTATGTACATGTTTCGTGTATGTCGATGTACTCGTTTCGTGTATGTGTAGCATTCGTTTCGTGTATTTGCATGCACTCGTGTCGTGTGTGTGTGAAGCACTCGTTTCGTGTGTGTGTAGCACTCGTTTCGTGTATGTGTAGGACTCGTTTCGTGTATTTGCATGCACTCGTGTCGTGTGTGTGTAGCACTCGTTTCGTGTGTGTGTGTAGCACTCGTTTCGTGTATGTGCATGCACTCGTTTCGTAAATGTACATGCACCCGTTTTGTCTATGTGATGCACTCGTTTCGTGTATGTGATGCACTCGTTTCGTGAAGCGAATGTGCATGTGCTCGTTTCGTGTATGTGCATGCACGTTTCCATGTATGTGGATGTTCTCGTTTCGTGTACAGTCATGTATACGTTTTTTGTATCTGCATGTACTCGTTTCGTGTATGTGTAGCAATCATTTCGCGTATGTGCATGCACTCGTTTTGCGTATGTGCATGTACTCGTTTCATATATTTGGATGCGCTCTGTTCGTGTATATGCATTGACTCGTTTCGTGTTTGTACATGCACTCGTTTCGTGTATGTGCATGCACTCGTTTCGTGTATGTACACATATTCGTTTCGTGTATGTGATTGCAATCGTTTCCTGTAAGTACTCTTACTCGTTTCGTGTATGTACATGTACTCGTTTTCTGCATTTTCATGTTTCGTGTGATTGTGCATGCACTTGTTTCGTGTATAGACATGCACTAGTTTCGTGTATGTGGATGTACTCGTATTGCGTATGTGTAGAACTTGTTTCATATATGTGCATGCAGCTGTTTCGTGTATGAGCATACCCTCTTTTTGTGAATGTACACTTGCTCGTTTCGTGTATGTGATTGCAATCGTTTCCTGTATGTACACTTACTCGTTTCGTGTATGTACATGCACTCGTCTCGTGTATGTGATTGCAATCGTTTCCTGTATGTACACTTACTCGTTTCGTGTATTTACATGCACTCGTTTCGTGTATGTGCATGTACTCGTGTCGTGTATGTGGATGTATTCGTTTCGTTTATGTGCATGCACTCGTTTTGCGCATGTACATGCCCTCGTTTCGTGTATGTACATGCGCTCGTTTCGTGTATGTGCATACGATGTACTTGCACCCGTTTCTTGCATGAATATGCACCCGTTTCGTGCATGTACGTACCTTCGTTTCGTGTATGTACATGCGCTCTTTTTGTGCATGTGTATGCACCCGTTTCGTTATGTGTTTGTACTCGTTTCTTGTTTGTGATGCACTCGTTTCGTACCTTTACATGTACTCGATTCGTGTATGTGCATGCACAATTTCAGGTACGTGGATGTTCTCGTTTCGTGTACGTGCATGTATTCGTTTCGTGTATGTGCATGAACTCGTTTCGTGTATGTTGATGTTCTAGTTTCGTGTATGTGTAGCACTCGTTTATCGTATGTGCATTTACTCGCTTCATATATGTGCATGCACAATTTCAGGTATGTGGATGTTCTCGTTTCGTGTATGTTGATGTATTCGTTTCGTTTATGTGCATGCTCTCGTTTAGTGCATGTACATGCCCCATTGTTTCGTGTTTGTACATGCGCTCGTTTTGTGTATGTGTATGCGATGTACTAGCACCCGTTTCGTGGATGTCCATGCACCCGTTTCGTGCATGTGCATGCACCCGTTTCGTGCATGTACATGCCCTCGTTTCGTGTATGTACATGCGCTCGTTTCGTGTATGTGGATGTACTCGTTTCGAGTATGTGCATGCGCTCATTTCGTGCATGAGCATGCACTCGTTTCGTGTATGTGCATGCATCCGTTCCGTGTATGTGCAGGCGATGCACCCGTTTTGTGTTTGTGGATGTACTCGTTTCGTGCATGTGCATGCACCCTTTTTGTGCATGTGTATGCACCCGTTTTGTTATGTGTTTGTACTCGTTTCGTGTATGTGATGCACTCGTTTCGTGCCTTTACATTTACTCGTTTCGTGTATGTGCATGCACAATTTCAGGTACGTGGATGTTCTCGTTTCGTGTACGTGCATGTATTCGTTTCGAGTATGTATATGTACTCGTTTCGTACATGTGCATGCACCCTTTTTGTGCATGTGTATGCACCTGTTTCGTTATGTGTTTGTTCTCGTTTCGTGTATGTGATGCACTCGTTTCATGCCTTTACATGTACTCGTTTCGTGAATGTGCATGCACAGTTTCAAGTACGTGGATGTTCTCGTTTCGTGTACGTGCATGTATTCGTTTCGTGTACGTGCATGAACTCGTTTCGTGTATGTGTAGCACTCGTTTATCGTATGTGCATTTACTCGTTCATATATGTACATGCACTCGTTCCGTGTATGTGCATACGCTCTGTTCGTGTATGTGCATGCGCTCGTTTTGTTTTAGTACATTTATTCGTTTCGTGTATGTGCATGCACTCGTTTCGTGTATGTACACTTACTCGTTTCGTGTATGTAATTGTGCTCGTTTCCTGTATGTACACTTACTCGTTTTGTGTAAACACATGTAATCGTTTCGTGTATGAACAAGCTTTCGTTTCATGTATGTGCATGCACCCGTTCAGTGTATGTGCATGCACTCGTTTCGTGTATGTTGATATACACGTTTTGTGTATGTGTAGCACTCGTTTCGCGTATGTGAATGCACTCGTTTCGCGTATGTGCATTTACTCGGTTCGTGTATGTGCATGCGCTCGTTTCTTGTATGTGCATGCGATCGTTTCGTGTATGTGCATGTGCTCGTTTAGTTTATGTGCATACACTCGTTTCGTGTATGTACATGTACTCGCTTCGTGTATTTGATTGCACTCGTTTCCTCTATGTTCACTTACTCGTTTCGAGTATATACAAGCACTCGTTTCGTGTATGTACATGTACTCAATTTTTCTGTGTTTGCATGTTTCGTGTATATGTGCATGCGCTCGTTTCGTGTATGTCGATGTACTCGTTTTGTGTATGTGTAGCACATGTTTCGTGCTTTTGCATGCACTCGTTTCGTGTATGTGTAGCACTCGTTTCATGTTTGTGCATGCACTCGTTTCGTGTATATGGATGCACTCATTTGTTGCATTTGCATGCACTCGGTGCATGTGGATGAACTCGTTTCGTGCATTTGCATGCACTCGGTTCCTGCATGTGCATGCGCTAGTTTCGTATATGTTCATGCGATGTACTTGCACCCGTTTCGTGGATGTGCATTCAACCGTTTCTTGCATATGTATGCACCAGTTTCATTCACGTGCATGCACTCGTTTCGTGTAAGTACACTTAATCGTTTTGTGTATGTTATTGCACTCGTGTCCTGTATGTACACTTACCTGTTTCGTGTATACACATGTATTTGTTTCGTGTATGAACAAGCTCTCGTTTCGTGAATGTACATGTACTTGTTTTCTTATGTGCATATTTCATGTGTATATGCATGCACTCGTTTCGTGTATGGGCATACACTCGTTTCGCGTATGTGGATGTACTCGTATCGTGTATGTTAAGAACTCGTTTCGTGTATGAGCATGCACCCGTTTTGTGTATATGCATGCATTCGTTTCGTGTATGTGCAATCACTCGTTTCGTGTATGGGCATTCATTCGTTTCGTGTATGTGGATGTACTCGTATCGTGTATGTGTAGAACTCGTTTCGTGTATGTGCTTACACCCGTTTCATGTATGTGCATGCGGTCGTTTCGTGTTTGTGCATGCATCCGTTTCGAGTATGTGCATGCGTTCGTTTCGTGTATATGCATACATTTGTTTCATGTGTGTACACTTACTCGTTTCGTGTGTATACACTTACTCGTTTCGTGTATGTGATTGCAATGGTTTCCAGTATTTACACTTACTCGTTTCGTGTATATACATGAAATCGTTTTCTGGATACGCATGTTTTGTGTGTATGTGCATGCACCCATTTCGTGTATGTGGATATACTCGTTTCATGTATGTGTAGCACTCGTTTCGTGTATGTGCATGCCCTCGTTTCGTGTATGTCGATGTACTCGATTCGTGTATGTGTAACACCCGTTTCGTGCATGTGGATGCACCCGTTTCATGCATGTGGATGCACTCGTTTGGTGTATGTGCATGCACGTTTTCATGTAAGTAGATGTTCTCGTTTCGTGTACGTGCATGTAAACGTTTTGTGTATGTGCATGCACTCGTTTCGTGTATGTGGATGTACTCGATTCGTGTATTTGTAGCACTCGTTTCGCGTATGTGCATGTACTCGGTTCATGTATATGCATATGCTCGTTTCGTGTTTGTGCATGCTCTCTGTTCTTGTCAGTGCATGCCCTCTGTTCGTGTTTGTGCATGCTCTCTGTATGTACATGTACTCTTTTTGTGTATGCACATGTACTCGTTTCGTATATGTACATGTACTCGTTTCGTATATGTACATGCACTCGTTTCGTATATGTACATGCACTCGTTTCATGTATGCACATGTACTCCTTTCGTATATGTACTTGCACTCGTTTTGTGTACGTGCATGTACCCGTTTACTGTATGAACTTGTTTCGTGTGTATATCCATGCACTCGTTTCGTGTAT
The DNA here is from genome assembly GCA_029582155.1 of Panopea generosa. Taxonomy (NCBI): domain Eukaryota; kingdom Metazoa; phylum Mollusca; class Bivalvia; order Adapedonta; family Hiatellidae; genus Panopea; species Panopea generosa. Next base: position 38,411,708 of record CM055899.1, read on the forward strand.
GGGTATGCACTCATTTCGTGTATGTGGATCATACTCGTATCAAGTATGTGTAGAACTCGTTTTGTGTATATGCATGTATCCCTTTGTTGTATGTGCATTGTATGTGTATGCATCCGTTTCGTGTATGTGTATATACTCGTTTCGTGTATGTGCATGCGCTCGTTTCAAGTATGTGTATGCATCAGTTTTCTGCATATGCATGCGCTCATTTCGTGTATGTGCATGAGCCCGTTTCGTGTATGTGCATGCACTCGTTTCGTGTGTGTTTGTGTGTAGCACTCGTTTCGCGTATGTGCATGCACTCGGTTCGTGTATGTGCATACTCTCGTTTGGTGTGTGTGCATGCGCTCGTTGCGTGTATGTAGATGTACTCGTTTCGTACATGTGCATGCACTCGGTTCGTGCATGTGCATGCACTCTTTCGTGTATGTGCATGCACTCGTTTCGTGTATGTGTTTTTACTCGTTTCATGTATATGCATGCACTCGTTTCATGTATGTGCATGCACTCATTTCGTGTAAGTGCGTGCTCATTTTCGTGTACGTGGATGTACTCGTTTCCTGTACGTGCATGTATTCGTTTCGTGTATGCGCATGCACTCGTTTCGTGTACGTGGATGCACTCGTTTCGTGTAAGTGCATGCACATTTTCGTGTACGTGGATGTACTCGTTTCGTGTACGTTCATGTATTTGTTTCGTGTACTTGCTTGCACTCGTTTCGTGTACGTGGATGCACTCTTTCGTGTTCAAGGATGCACTCGTTTGTTTATGTTTGTATGTGGATGCACTCTTTCGTGTTCAAGGATGCACTCGTTTGTTTATGTTTGTATGTGCATGCACTCGTTTCGTGTATGTGCATGCACTCGTTTCGTGTGTGTACACTTACTAATTTCGTGTATGTACATATACTTGTTTTGTGTATGTACATGCACTCGTTTCGTGTATGTTCATGTACTCGTTTCGTGTATGTGCATGTATTCGTTTCGTGTATGTACACTAACTAATTTCATGTATGTACATATACTAATTTTGTGTATGTACATGCACTTGTTTTGTGTATGTGCATGCACTCGTTTCGTGTATGTTCATGTACTCTTTTTATGTATGTTCATGTTTCGTTTGTATGTGCATGCACTCGTTTTGAGTATGTGGATGTATTCGTTACTCGTTTCCTGTAAGTGCATGCACTCTTTCGTGTATGTACACTTACTAATTTCGTTTATGTACATATACTTGTTTTGTGTATGTACATGCTGTCGTTTCATGTATGTGCATGCACTCGTTTCGTGTATGTACACTTACTAATTTCGTGTATATACATATACTTGTTTTGTGTATGTACATGCACTCGTTTCGTGTATGTTCATGCACTCGTTTCGTGTATGTACACTTACTAATTTCGTGTATGAACATATACTTGTTTTGTGTATGTACATGCACTCGTTTTGTGTATGTACATGCACTCGTTTCGTGTATGTTCATGTACTCTTTTTATGTATGTGCATGTTTCGTTTGTATGTGCATGCACTCGTTTCGTGTATGTGGATGTATTCGTTACTCGTTTCCTGTATGTGTAGTACTCGTTTCGTGTATGTTCATGTACTCTTTTTATGTATGTGCATGTTTTGTTTGTATGTGCATGCACTCGTTTCGTGTATGTGCATGCACTCGATTCGTTTTTGTGGATGTACTCGTTTTGTGCATGTGCATGCACTCTGTTCGATATTATCCATTATTTATTTACCTGAGAATTGTATGCTTTGCAATAAACAAATGAATAGTCTAGTCTTTAATATATACTGCCTCATCTGATGATGTCACGACAGGGGAAGAGCGAAGTTGGGTGCATTGTAGCCGTTAACCAGGTTTAAGCTCCCCCGCGACGTCTTTTACTACCGACCGTTTCAAGGCGATGACTACTGGGTCACAAACTAAATTTGTTGTTTTATGGTCAAGCAATAAAAAAAAAAATACAATCTTTAAAGTTTTAACAAGCCTATGCAAATCCACCACACCTGCACAAACATTCACATTTATTATAGACTCATATGTTATACGTATGTACAATGCTATTCAGTTAAATACACACATCTGATAATGAAGCCCAAGTTGCCCGGCGACTTGAAAATGAATGCAATTTATGTATCTACCTGGTGGACTCTGGCACGTGCAAATCATTCAAAACATATTTTACAGCTGGATGATTACCATTTGAGTTTAAACAAACAGACTGACATAATGCATATATTATACATGTAGAAACTATTGCATTTCAAAATGAGTAAAGTTTCTTTGTTTTTTCTTTTTGGCTTAGTATACAACTATCTAAGACCAAGAGCACATACATCACAGATGGAATATGCATTATAACATAGATTTACCAGATTGTCCATCAAGGTATCAATCTCATCTATATGTTATGCCACACAAATTATATCACGTAACTGTATAAATTATACCCACTAAGTTTTACCATCCCCGGGACAATTTGGCGGAGGGACTTAAAACATCCGAATTAGACACGCAGTAAATGTGAACACTTTTCTTGCAGTACGAGTATATGCGGTTAAAGATTACATCTAAAAACCAGACAACTTGACCTGACACTATCTGGGCTTGCACACACGTATTAATATCACCTTCTACAGGATCACAACTAATGTTTCTTTAGACATTCATACGATTATCTTACATGTTTTTTGTTAGATTTTAACAGTTGAATAAGCATATAATTGTCATATGCACCAATATAGACAAACTACATAAAATATCATACGTTGACACTCCGTTGTCAGTCCCTCTCTATGTTTATACTTATCTTGGTAATGCCGTTTTTATAAATCGTGCTCAGCGGCTTTGATGGCTGCATCTTTTGAATATTACATTTCTTTTGGTGAAATTATTTCTGCGTATAGTCCTGTAGTTCAAATGTGGGATATACCAAATAAACTTTACTTGATTGTTTTCTTGATATCTGTCACATTAAAGATGCATAACCCATAACTTTTTGTGCAGTACATTATGTTTATTGTATCACACAGAGAAAATGGTTCTATTCGAAAGCAATGTTTGATTCCGTCCTTGTAGTTTATCTTATTTTATGAAAAAAATCGTTAATACACAGGTAGGCATTTTCTCTTTTCGCGGTTCGCGATTTAGTATTTTGTTTACAAAATTAAGGGATTTTACAATACAGAGACAAAATAAAATGTATCTATGATATGTGGTGTTTGATATAAAGGTGCTTTTTGACTGCTGAGATCGAAAAACTATCGACCATATAGGTGAGGACTCTTTAACATAGTATAATCAAAATAATCATCTTTAGTTACTGGTTATGCCGCTTTAATCAAAGACACCCTTCCCATCTCCACCGTACCTAACCATATCCTTTAAAGGTTGAATGTATGCGGGACGTTAAAGGAACACATGCCAATGCTGAAATATATCTTAATCAGGTTTTCATCGAATCAATCTTCACACCTATAAACGTTTGCATACATTGCATATGGAGATATTAATTAAGGTCTTCACATTTTAGAAATTGTTATTAAACTAGTTGGAATAAAACACTTTTTATGATATTTAATAATGCATATTTCCTTGGATGTTTCCTACCATATCCTTAACAAAGATAAAATAAATCTTAAGTATTGTTTTTATTAGTGTAATCCAGGTCTCTAAGTATCACTACGGTGATTGTATTTTGTGCTACCTGTTGTGTACGGTGTTGTTTTAGGAATGTAAGTGTTTAAGTAATTATGCATCAGAGACATGAGTGTCAGATAGACAGAGTTATGTATAAAAGTGCATGTGGATTAATGGTGTGTGTGTATCTACATGTTGCATGGGATTAATTGTGCATGCCACTAACACCTTCATAAGGGGAGAATTAAAGCAATATTGGCGCAGTTCAGCCAGAGTAAGCAAGTGACAAGACCTGCCTTGTTACTATTGAACTCGATACACGTGGATGCACCGGTAAGTTTTATTTATTATTGTTCGTTTCTCCTTTATCGATTATTGACATGTGCTTTTATTGCTATCAGTTTCATTTAGTTACGTATTGTCTGTCAATGTATTTATGTAGTCTTTGTATGTCTTTCCAGGTTTTAAATATTGTAATCCATAATTAAACTACCACAAAAACAATCCAGTGTGTTCTACTTCGTTCTTACACATCAAGGGTTACATAAGCAATGACAAAACTGTGAAATAGGATCTCATTTGAACAATCGTTTACCAAAAAAAGAAACGAAATAAATAGTTTGTTTTTCATGTACACGTGTGTACTGAAATTTCATTTTTATTTTGCGAAATATGTGATTTTTAAGTCCTGTGTCATTTTAAGAAAACTTGATGACTCAAATATGGCGCGTGTCGCTTTGTGTTGTTGTATTTCAATAACCATGTATAAGGTAGTTTGTGTAAAACTATGTAGGTGTTAACGTAGCGTTATTACTTAGATAACACGTCGTCTGCTTTAAGCATAATGTATGCAATACATACCAATGTAATGCATACTCTTCTGCATTTTGATCGGGTTGATAAATATCACGTAATAAACCGTTAATATATACTTACGGAGTATTTACGTATAGTATGCTGTTTGTGCCTTAATACACAGACTGTTGTGTTGAATGTCGGTTTTAATTTAAAGAACTTTTGACCAATTTAGGCAAACAAAGTTTAAATTCTTTTAAAGAATTAACAAAATATCGTACTAGAGAGGCAGTTCATCAACATTGTAAGTTTATTTGTCATTTGTTAAATGTAATCAATAAAGCATTCAGTTACGTTAAATTACAGTCATCATGTTACTAATGTGTATTGAAACTGGTCCAGGTCGACCTGCTCCATGTGTGTCAGTCTGTACGTCATCACTTTAGCCATTACCCCCAGCATGTTGCTAGAAAGTTGCATGATTTAAACCTTTCGTGTTGACCGGTGTGTTCCATGGATCACATGTGCCGCCATACTCTAACCAGTCAATCAAACATCAACATGAAAGGGCTCGTGCGTATTTTCAGGGAGATAATGAAAGCTTGACTGATTTGTTTACAAGTTACAGCTCCATTAAATGTCACAGTGAAACATTGTTGTATGTAGTGCCGGGCCTATATAAACTAGGTGTTTTGACCAGAGAAATCAGTCTCTGACGGAGTGGGCGCTCTGGTCTGTCGCTTGGCACCTTGTATGTGGTGTCAGGCCTATATAAACTAGGCGTTTTGACCAGAAAAAGCAGTCTCTTACGGAGTGGGCACTCTGGTCTGTCGCTTGGCACCTTGCTATCTGTTGCTAAGAATAAAAAGTACTATTTGTAACACCACGTATTTGTTCTAAGTATTGCCATAGTAGTACAAATATGTAAGTTTATGTACATTTTATCAGATAGCTTACCAGTTTTTCGTGTTATATTTAAATGTAATCAGCTTACTTTAGATGTGATTTTAATAATATAGTTCTTGAAATTCTTTTTTCTCCAAAAAGACGTATACATGTATTTTGATATGAATTATAATGTTTTACGACATGTATGCATTTTCATTTTATATGTGCATAAAATGTTACTTCATCATCTCACGTGATGGAAATCTTCATCTCACGGTGAACTCACGGTGATGGAATTCTTCATCTCACGGTGAACCCAAGGGGTTGGAATTCATCATCTCACGGTGATGGAATTCATCATCTCACGGTGATGGAATTCATCATCTCACGATGATGTAATTCATCATCTCATGGTAATGTTATTCATCATCTCACGATAATAGAATTAATCATCTCATGGTGATGGAATTCATCATCTCATAGTGATGGCTACGTAGCCCAGATTCCCGGAAGCGGCGACGGGTAGAAGACTCACTGACACGTTGTCCATGGACACTTACAGTCTCTCGGGCAAATTGCACTGAAGTGAGAAATCTATTCTGCAGTTCTGATAGCACTATATGTCGGTCTTGTTGACGTGTCGTGATTCTAGGACGTCCACGACGATGTCTGTCACTCACAGAACCGGTTGTATTGTGCCGCTCGATAAGCATTCGTATTGTTCGATGTGTGCAATTCATTCGACGCGCAACCTGCCGATATGAAATACCTCTTTCAATCAAACCCACGCTTTGGTTACGTTGAACCTCATGCAAACGTCCCATTGTAGTGAGATAATACAACCCATGGCGTTTTTCTATAATATCATTCTACTGTTGGATAACACACAAGAAACATTACAATTTACTCTAACTAGTATTCACCATTTATACTATCTTAATGGACAGGGCTTTTAAAGTGTGATTTTGAGTGGATTCAATAGTATTGCTTAGATGTTACTGTTACACTGTAACTTTAATCAATTTATATCATATAAGTAGTAGTCAATGACGGTCCGTAGATGAGGTTCCTAGGCGGTTCCAGTCCAAAATCCAGGTCATTGCCTCGAGGTCATATCTAGGTCACATAGTGTTAGATTCGCGCGCTTTTATTGTTCAAGGATATTGGAAGTGGCGCGATATCAATCTGATTTAGCGCGACAGTCAATTTTCAAGGTCACTGTTATTAAAAGCGGTTCCAGTCCAAAATCCAGGTCATTGCCTCGAGGTCATATCTAGGTCACATAATGTTAGATTCGTGCGCTCTTATTGATCAAGGATATTGGAAGAAGCGCCATCCTTCAAGCGGCTGTCGAGCAGGACGGACGTCTCCTGGGCAAGCTCCAGCCTTCTAAGTGGGTCACGGTCCCTCCACTTTTACATGGAGGGATTTTTAACCTATCATCGTTTTTATGTTTTTAACGTGGTGTTAAAAAGGGTCGTTTTGAATAATCTACAAGAATCAGCATGCTACAATAGTACTACAGCTACTCCAAGAAACATCTTTTGACGGGAACCTCCATATCCACAGAATCAACTTAGCTCATAAATCGTCTTCAAGAATCATCTTTAGTCATCTTAAAACAACTTATTTACTAGAATCTTCCTAGATTTTACATCGTCGGTCTACTCGTCTGTTTGACAGCTTCGGTCTCAAATCGCTTAAACGCAATGCATTAAGCTCAGCGGGTTGAAATTGACCCAGTCAACAGCAACTTTAAACTCGACAAATAGATTTCAACAACGGGATCAAGCAAGGAAGATGTAACATCATATCGCCAAGAACCAGCCTAGAGAATAAATAATTATCCAGCCAGTGGTGCAACACCAGGAGGAGTAGCGAACCTGCCGATGCTGTCCACTGGCATCGTAATCTTCTTATCCTGCTCGCCAAAAAGCCTAGAGCTAAGTGCGAGGGTAAATAAACACTTAAACACACAAAGGAAGTGGTCCTGATGTTTGGCCTGTTTATGTCTTAACATATTGTATTTTCTATCGAATGTTTTACCGCAAATGTCACAAGAGGCGTATTGGGTTTGACCGATGTAATAAGGTCAGTAATGATCTTTATATATAAGATGATTAGGTTATGATAAAACTAAAAGATATTTAGTTTATACCACCTGCAGTGTGACCTTAGGCTTGTTAACCAATCAGAGTGCTGCAATGTTGGATGAGTATGATATAGCCTGGACACATGCTTAGATATCTAACATTGAGAAATTTCCGGACTAAGATGATGCAGGGCTGATTGAGACTTATATGGTAAACGGGATATGTTCTTATTACTGATATAATCAAACAAAACGAAATGGGTAGCGAAGGGAAACTGTGTGTTATCCTACACAACGATGCTAAAACAAAGTCTTTATATACACGATGAAATGAATGTCTTAACAGGTAAAAATACAGTTTGTCCTGGAACCGATGACTGTTGCGCTAGATCAGATTGATATTGCGCCACTTTCAATATCCTTGATCAATAAGGGCGCGCGAATCTAACATTATGTGAACTAAATATGACCTCGAGGCAATGACCTGGATTTTGGACTGGAACCGCTTTTAATAACAGTGACCTTGAAAATTGACTGTCGCGCTAAATCAGATTGATATCGCGCCACTTCCAATATCCTTGAACAATAAAAGCGCGCGAATCTAACACTATGTGACCTAGATATGACCTCGAGGCAATGACCTAAAATTTGGACTGGAACCGCCTAGGAACCCCCTCTACGGACCGTCATTGAATACTACTCATATATATTAGAAACTTTAATTGCAATAAACTGTGTGACTTTAACACCAAACTAAAACTAATAGAAATCGACAAGTGTCGTCGTATTTGCTTTCTGTGTCTTCAACTTCATCAATCTTCAAATTCATCGTCATAATATTACTTCAAATTAGAAAATGATTGCCCATCGCGTTTTCTGGTTTACTCACGGATAACCTGAGTATAATAACGACAAGAAAATTAACGACTTAATAGATGAATAAAACAAATAAAAGCTGTTTTTGGCGAATGGGGTAGCGGGACGGTAAATAATTATTTTAAAGAAGATTTATAAAACATCCCACCTCCCAAACAGTGTTAACAGTCACATCTGTGTTTTATATTTAAGTTATAAAATAAAGTAACATTGAATCAAATCCTTCATATATAAATTAACATTTAAAATATCGTTCATCTGAATTTTACAACAACTATTTTTAATTCAATTCTTTACATACCATTTTTAATGGTTCACATTGCGCATTGTGACAGGTAAACTGATATTATTCAATGTGTATATACATGTTTGTTATGCATGCGCACGATTTCATATACAATTAATATTATACCAGTTTACATTAGATCCCTTCTTTTTGTCACGTCTGGTGTAGATAACAATGTCATGGTCATATTGAACTATATTAGACAAGTACACAGAACACATAATCCACATTAAAGCAAAGAGATAGGCACATTCGAATATCTGATTACTTAATCGTATCTCCATCAGTGGCGTAGCTGACCCTTAAATGATGTGCAAGCATATCAGAGAGATAGTTAGATAGAAAAGTTTGAGACAGACAAAGCAGGGGCGGATTTACAAAAAAAAATGTCGCCAGGCAGGCTCAAACGTTAGACCTCTTGATTGACAGGCGCACGCCTTACTCATTACGCTACAGCACCACTTAGAATTAGTCTTAGACACAATCATAGCACATCAGACACTATATTGTAAGGAGCAGGCCGATGGCATATTGTTTTTCTGGCTAAATATTTTTTTTAATATAACATTGAATGAAAATAGATGAAACATAGATTTCAGTGTTGTATTGATTGTTTGTTTGCCTTCGTGGAAATCCGTTGGGGGCAGTCCATATCTAATGCGGTAGCCCAATCCGTGAATGTGTGACAGGGGCTTTAGCGGCGATATGTGTTTAGATTTAGTACCGGCAACTGTTTATTACTCACCACACTTTAACTGACTTTATTGCTGTTTATAATTGATGCCATTATTTACATGATTGACAAAGTTTTAGACTCGCGGTAATAGGTATGATCAATATATACTGCACGCCTCCCCTTTTTAACCTTAAAGGCTTAGCCCCAACTGCATAGCATGTAGCTTCCTGCACAGTTCCTGGCCATATCCCGCCCGTCCTAAGGAACGAGATATTTATGCAGACGCAGGTTTATAGTTAATTCTCGTTACCATTAAAGTGATAGCGGCCACCCATTTAAGTACTAACCCGTACTTCGTTGCTTAACTTCCAATAATATCGGTGCAATTCAACCATGTCGATATACAGGACTCTTGCTTGCACTTTTGGGAATGGGGTCGGGGCCCCTGGCTTTGGGAAAATAAGCGTTATTTTTAAAGAAATTGGGAAAACTACATAGCACAGGTTTCTTCGATATACGAAACAATATGTGTGTAATGTATTTTGAATGTATAAAAATGTGATGTTCTTCTAGAAGATTTATGACTACATTAAAAACATAATATTTAAAAATCTCCAAACTTTTCCCCAAAAAATATCTTTTGGTTTCTTTTTATTTTGACATTGGGAATTTTGTTATTTTGGATGGGAAAAATATACTATTTGCCATTGAGAATGGGGCCGAATAACAGCACTGAAATGGACAAATGAGAGCACTGCTATTATAGAAACATCCTTCAGAACTCACACCACTATTTTCTCCCTTGGGTACTCCAGACCTAGTTCTCTTTTTCTTTTTTTTTCAGGGCTTTGTACTGCAATGTTTTGTTTTTTGCTAGCATGAGTTAAATGGTCAGTATTTTAGAAATCACCACTGAAAATTTGATGCTGATACCAGCTTTCAGGACAATTCTGTGTCATTTCAGAATTGTTGGTTCGAACCGCATCTAGGGCGAATAGTTGACATATTATAACTCTGGAAATTGATAGGTCTCAAAAAAGCATTGAATTTAAAAAAAAAAACTGGTCAATGTACACTTTTTTTCTTTATAATTGCATATCTTGGACAAGCGAAGAATTTGTGCCCAGACACATGCTGCAGAATTTAATTTTTCACTCTGTTTTGGACATAAATGTTACAATGGAGCCCTAAGGGAAATGTAATAGTGGTGTGAGACGTTTACACCCCAATATCTTTATTTCAAGATCGTAGTTTTTGTGTGATCAAAATATTTTTAAACGTCTAAGATTACCTACAACTTATAGTTTTGTACAAAAAATCAGTTGTCCGTGAATTATGAATGATTAATTTGCCAAATTTGTAATTCTTTATGTGCTATTTTATTAACATTCAGTCAGGAGATGCATGTTTCCTATCCTGTTATACAAGTCCTTGTAAACATCAACAATTTTTTTTAATATCTGTAGTTGACATTGTATGTGCTGCGAAAGAAGCTTACCAAACATTTACAGAGTCTGACATAAACATCACGTATTGGCGATAACCCGAGCAGAATGTTAGTCTTTTTAGGTTTCGGGGGAATAGTGCAGGATACAGATTGAAACCCATTGTATGTTTCTTCTTGTTCTTTAGCATGCTTAGTGTATAGCACCGTCACATGTATCCTTGATTTAAAGTCCCATCGGAACAGCTGTTAATTATTTAACCAGCCCTGGGAATCTAACCCACAGCCTACATACTAGAAGTTTTGTGCTCTACGATTGAGCTAATGGGGAGGACCAGCTTATGCTATTATCAATACATTGAATACCCCCCTGGAGATAATTGTATGAAAAATTGATACAGACTAGTGATTAACTGGTCAGTGCTTATTAATCCCCATGTGTGTACACCAATTAAAGTTATTAAAAACTTGTACAATTTTCTGCTTGTCCAGGACATCCGGCTATGGGATTGTACAGCACACTCAGGGGGTGGTATTTTAACCACATTACTACACGTTGTACTAAATACAGTATATCTTTATCAAATTGTGTCTGTTAGAATGGTTTCATAATCACCTGCCTTGTATAATTTCTATGAGCATGGCGTAATCACAACGGTACCCAGAATTCATTTAGACAGGGCATTATCACTTCCCAGAATTCTAATTTTGATAACAGCCTCGAGCGAGAGTTAACGTCATGGGGAAAAAGTGTTCATGTGAAAATAAACTAGAAGATGATAGTGGGTAAACAGTGCCTTGTAGTGACAATGCAACACTGTACTATGTGATCAAATGGTATCAGAAGGTCTCCTGAAACTCTGAGTAGAACCTTCCTGGTAAAATTGAGTTATTCTTAATAAATTATATGTATATAGCTTGACTTCAACTAACAACTTCACATGTGACAGGTACGTGATATTTACTTAGCACGGAAGTGCTCTCAGTAATGGAGGCTTGCACTCTGGCATCACAATAAAACAAATGGGGTCGTCCTTTAAAAAACGTGTCTGCCCACTCTTCCCTACTTACTGAAAATCGCAGCTACCGAATAAAATTTATTACTTTTCATATCATTTATTTTTTCATTTTTCATGATTTCTGTCCATTTTTCTTTAAAATGACTATGCAAAATCAAAATCTGGCAAATAAAAATAGCTACCTAGCTACCCACATGAAAAATACTGGGTCGAGGTACAGCAAACAAACGTTTTTATGATGATTTCCTGGTCAAATATGGCAAATAGCTTGGTCAATCTTGATGATATCAAACAATTATATTGATACATATGGTGCGACATATAGTGGTTGATATAACAATTATAAAGACTTTAATTAATGAGAGATGTGATTTATGTGATTTAAATTCATACAATCTACCATTATGTCATCAACTACAATCTCAGTCAGTCTTTTTAGGTCACTTGAGACTTTGTCTCGAGGAACCTTTTGCAATCGCCTTTTGTCCGTCGCCATGCATTTTCGGCTTCTTTTCAAAAACCGTAAGCTCATTCGTAATGAAATGTTGTACGCAGCTTTGGTACCTAAGGGTGAATTAAAATTGTGAATAGTAGAATTACATGGTCCCAACATCCCGGCGGGGGGCCTTGGGGCAGGGCCAAAACAGCGCATACAAGATAAACATTGAAAATCTTCTCAATATATGAAGCTCTAGAATACAAATGTTAAGCATAATTATGGAGGTATTTGGGTCCTTTATAAAAAAAAATGTGAATTGCATGTCCCTGAGTATCACGGTTTGGCCTGGGGTAGGGGCCTATTTTACTAAATCTATATAAGAGAAATTGACAAAAAAACGTTATTTTTTATGTCTGAATAGACTTATGTGAATGTTTTCTTGACAATCTGATGTGGCGTTAAGGTCCATGGGCCTCTTGTTTAAAAACACTTAAATTACGGTTTCAAACTATGTATGTACTCATATATATAGATATAAGTCAGTTACCTCCCTGTTCATGTCATGATGTAATTATTTCAATCGGACAACAGTACTTGCAACGTACATTTATTGTCCATTGTAAGTTGGCCTTTTGCTTTGTTTTCATTAGAAATTAGGTAAATACAGTGTATATTCGGACAGAGTTCTCTTTTGTTACCGTAAACAATTTCCAAATTGTTTTTTTTAGCTTGACAATTTTAAGGAATAAAGAGAGCTATTCCACGCTCCTGGGCTTCGGCGTCACACCCTGGTTAAAGTTTTGCGTGCAAGTCCCCCATTTCAGTAACCGTTGCATGTATTCACTTGAAACTTAACACAAGTCATCAAACCTACAATAACTAAGTTAGATAACTCATGCATAAAGCATGCAAATTATTGCCCTTGTTTGACTTAGAAATTCTGGTAAAAGTTTCGTATAAGTACCATCAAGTCCATATCTCATCATCATTTTATGTATTTTATTGAAACTTTATACAAGGTATTGCAGTTGTAGGACCTACTCAATTTAGTAAGTTAGATAACTCTTGTTTGTTTGGATTTCTCATCAGTATCAATCAAATTGGTACTCTTTTTATAAAAATTCGAATAATCTGGAGCCCTGTCTTATCAATAGCTCTTGTTCTGTTTATGTTTGTATGAATGGGTTTCATGGTTTTTTTCAACAGTATCACTTACTTAACGTCGGTTAGTACACCATAAGATTTATGAAAGTCTGGACACAAACTAAAGGGAATAATATTTGGATGCCTTAGCTGTCAATTTAGGAACCTAAGTAAATGAATTTGTATATGTGTGCAGTCATGCCCAATGCTATTGTTTTTTCTTGGTACATGGGTGATGGAGGTTCAAATTACTGTCAGGTCCAAAGACTGCTTCTAAATTTTAATTCTAGTCATATGGCTCTAAAGCTTCCAACATTTGATTAACCTTGTCCAGAGAAATACATTTAGTTCAACCAACTTTTAACATTTAAATCACAAGAACTCTATTTACGGTTGAATACAACATGAATGTCTGGTGTTTAGAATTATACAAATGGTTCCTCCGGTGGCAGAGTTGTCCATAGTGTTGTTGTCAAATAACCACTTACTTCTTACTGCCGAAGTGGTCGGTTCAGTCCTCTCCGGCAGTCCAAACACATTTTGTGAGAAAAATAGTAGGTTACAAACAGAAGGACGGTAGCCCGACTGAGATTCGTTCCTAGGTCTCTTAGGTTTGATTTGAAATTGGCGTTAAACCCCAGTAAATATTCATGCTGGTTATAAGCACAGTGTAAATCATTCTATAGACATGTATTATGGTTATGTAACAGGACAAGAAATATATGCAACAATTGCGTGACTTGAACCCAGGACTTTTTAATCTACAGGGCAAGTGCTCTACCGACTGAGCTTACCAGACCGTTGACATATGCTAACAGGTTAGATTACACACACTGTGACATTTGAATTATGCAAGAATTTAATAACAGAAGAAAAAACCATGCCAGGAGGTTCTGAAAACATTTTGTGACCAGCATCCATTTATGAAGCCTGATTAATTAAGGCGTAAATGGACAGCTTTTTTATTATTTGGATATCCAATCTGCTGTCCATAACTCGGGAAACGCAAAATAAAAAAAAATATTTAAAGGCTTATTAGAGACATACATTATTTCGCACTACCAATAATTTTATGATAAGTACTATTAATGTTTGCTTTTGTTTTTATTAGAATTAGGTATTAGAGATTTAGTTCATTGAATAAAGTTTTTATCATATAATAAGTGATTTATTTAAGATAAACATAATACCTATTGAATATCTAATGGAAACATCTGCAACGTTATCCGAAACATAATACATGTACTATAAAGTTTATTTTGTATTTGTTTGTTTATTATATACTTACGAAATTGAAGTTCGACCCCAAGAGAGACAATGCATTAGTTCATATTAAATTCAATAATAATTGAGAACTCATGTGAGATCCTTTATTTATGACTAGCAGCCTCTGCGTGAATAGCATTCATTAATTCCAATCTCATTATCATATATGTATTTAAAGCAATTTCATTGGACAACGTCAATTTTTTAAAGATTTTATTTTTCGATAAAACCCTGGAACCGGACTACTTTTACGTTTCTCGCATAAACAAAGAAGTATCACAAAAAATAATGTTAGATTTAGTCCTAGCTGTTTTCATCGGTTTATTGTTTTATAGATTTCTTTGGTTCAGCGATTTAATCGGGCGTCACAATCAGACCATAAGTTGCTTTGAAGTAGGTCATAAAATGTTCACATTTGAGATGCATAGTATACCATTGAACACAACCCTGGTTTACCGAACGTGAATACTAGTCGTTGACAAAAATTTCCACAGACCAATTTTATTCTACAGGAAAAAATAAATAAAAACATGTACATTTAGTTGAAGTTTAGAAGCAGACGGTCGTGAGACAATGTAAGTACACAAACCTGGCACGTAAAAGTCGTTTAAAACGTTCCAAATTCGGATTCTCTGTAAATGAGCGTGGATTTATATGACCATTCGTAAATATTGACACATTTTTTAAAAACAAGCGTGTAGACAAAAACTAAACAATGACATCAGCGTCTACACTGTGTGGGTATTTCCTGGAATTATTTGTCTAAATCGAGAGATAAAAGGCGGGTGTCTAATTTTTTCAGCGCAAAATAGTTCGTCATTTACAATAAACCAACTAATTTTACCAGAAAAAATGCATATAATCCTATATTAAATCTACTTTTTATGTTCACTTTAACATATAACGTCAAATGTCGTCATTCATTGTACATGTTCATGACTGTAAAATAACAAACAAGAATCCATGCTTGGCCAGCCCGGAAGTACTTCATTTTTCTTATCTCCAAATACAAGAGTTCCAATAGAGATAACTCTATATTAATCGACTTTACAAATATGATATATTGCATCCTCTTTCGTTTGAATACAACAACTTGCGAAAATTACAACTATTACATTTTTGAAGTATTTAAGTAATATTAAATAACTGAGTTCACTTATAGATTATATAGTACATAATACTGACTTTAAGTAAAGCATGGTACCGACTAGAATAAAATAAGATAAATAAAATTTACTAATACTAACTGTATTAACATCACATTTTAATATGAGAATGAAAAAATGAATTAAACAAAATTAATGTGAATACCTCAAACAACCATACAAATGAAAACATAAGTATTTAATAAGCACCCAGTACAATACAACTGTTATAAAAATATGGTGTTATAGGCCCATGTGGCTTAATGCAATATGCAGGGATTATTATGCTCTTTCGCGCATATGCATTCTATCTTGAACAACTTTGGTGCTTTAAACATATTCTTATTGTCAATTTATAGAACATAATTTGATAAATGTTCTAGTTTGCGTGTTTCTCTTCCATATCGTGATCTCCTTACTTCAGGTACTGTGGATATCAAACTCATATTGTCACTATTCAGTTTTTTACTAACAATCGCGCTTTGATCTTTCGGTTTCTGGTTTGATCAATTTGTGTACACAATTTTGGCGTATTCGCAACTGCTTTGTTTATTCACTGTTGGCGGAGCGATTGCGGTAGATTTAGTTTGTGGTGTTTTCGCGGTTATATTATGTGCATCTTCTCTTGATTTCATCAGTATTTCCGCCTTCCTGCGATACAATCTGGCACTGTCACCTGCTTTTACAATGTATGATCTCGGAGTGTTTGCTGGCTTTACAAACTCAGCTGGTTTCCATCCTTCTGGAGTCTTAATTCGAACTGCGCCGCCCTCTTTGATTTCATCGCGAACTTTTGTAGCAACATCATGATACTGCTTTTGCTTATGTCGGTAACCCATAAGCTTTGATGTTACTTTCTCTGTAGTAATGGAACCTGGCCTGCATAGTTTATTTGTAATGGGTAACAGTGTCTTCGCACGTCTGCCCATTAGTCGCTGGGTCGGAGATTCGGTATCGGTATCTCTAGGTTTGTTCCTCAGATCAAGCAAACTAAGGTATACATCGTCTTCACTTTCTGCGCACTTCTTTATTAAGTTTTTGACAGTTTGCACTGCTTTTTCTGCTAGATCATTTATCTGCTGATGTAATGGAGACGAAGTTATATGTTCAATACCATACTTAGAAGTGAAGCTTTTGAACTCAGCTCAACTATACTGTGGACCATTGTCACTTATCAATGTATCCATAATTCCATGTCGCGCAATGTTCTCCATTATGTGGTTTATCACGTTTGCTGCTTTTGTGTCGCGGTTCAGTGGTGCGACGTCGATGTAGTTCTAATAATAATCTACCATAATTAGGTAATGGTTGTTGTCTAATTCAAATAAGTCAGTGTCAACTTTACTCCATGGTAATTGTGAAATTGGTTGAATCATCATTGGCTCCTTATTTGGTTTATTTCGGTGAACAAGGCAAGCACAAGTGAACAAGGCAAGCACTACATCGACTTACTACATCCTCAATCTGTTTGTTTAACCGGGGTCAATAAACTAGTTCACGTGCCCTCTGTTTGCATTTTAACATACCCATGTGAGAACTGTGAATGATTTTCAACGTGGAAGCTCATTTGGAATTACAGTCCGTTCACCGCGATATATTACACCATTATATGTTGATAATTCATCACGAAAGTCCCAATACTGCATACTTTCGAGTGGAACGCCACACTTTTTATCAGGCCATCCCTGACTAATCATTTGCTTCAGTATTTGAAGTGTCACATCTCGTTTACTAGCTTCTACTAGTTTGTCGTGATTACTGCAAGACAATGTTTCCACGTTAAGTACCATCATTTCATCATCTAAGATGTTCTCTCTAGCTTCTTCAACTGGTAATCTGCTCAAACAGTCTGCAAGACCAAGTTCCTTGCCTTTGACGTAAATCTGGTTAAATTAGTACGACTGTAGCTTCAGTATCATTTTTTGAATTCGCATTGACACTTTATGTATCGGCTTCTTTTAGATACTCTCGAGAGGCTTGTGATCTGATTCGATAGTTACATCTGTTTTACCATATATGAGTTTGTGGAATCGTAGACATCCGAAAACGACCGCCAACATTTCCTTCTTTATTTGAGCACATATCTGTTCTGCTGGCGTCAATGCCCTGGATGCGTAAGCATTGACTCCGTTCTCCTGTAATATGGCTGCCCCTAGACCCTTAATGGATGCGTCCACTGTAACTGGTTTTGTTACACCAAAGTATTTCACCACATCTATTGATATTAGTGCTGCTTTCACATTTTTAAATGCTTGTTTGTTCTCTGGGGTCCAGTTCCATTTTTCTAGTGTTTTTAGGTCTCTTAACCGGGCGTTCTATTCGCTTGAACGAGATATAAACTTCGCTACGTATGCTAACATGCAAAATACCGTCTGTATTTCACCATGATTCTCTGGGTCTTTCATTTCTTCTATAGCCTTGATTCTCTCTTTTGTTGGTTTCAGCCCTTCTCCAGTTAACGTTGCCATATGTCCAACGTAATCTAACTCTGTTTTAATTAGCACACACTTGGCTTTGTTTAGTTTAAAGTTAATGGTTCTTGCCTTTTCAAGCACTCTTTTAAGCCTATTGTTATGTTCTTCTTATGTTTGACCATTCACTAATATGTCATCAACTACAATTTCAACACCACTCATGCTACCAAAATGCGTTTCCATCTCTCTCTGAAAAAATTCTCTCCGGAACACTTTAATCCTATGGGCATACGTAAATATCTATATCGCCTTAACGGTGTATTGAATGTGGTTTACATCAAACTTTTCTCTGTCAGTTTAATCTGGTAGTACCCCATGTTGGCATCTAGGGTTGAGAAAAACTTGCTGCCATGCAACCTTGTTACAATATCTTCAATGTTGTTCATTGGAGAATGTTCTCTCAAAACTGCTTTATTGAGGTCAGTAGGGTCTATGCATATCCGCACACGGCCATTTTTCTTCTTTACACAAACCATGCTGTTTATCCATTTAGTGGGCTCAGTTACAGATGCGATGATCCCACACTTTTCTAGATGGTCCATCTCGGATTTAACTTGGTCCCGAATTGCAACAGGTACTGATATCGGTGAATGAATAACTGACTCAACTGTTTCGTCCATTTTATTTTCGTACTCTCCAGGGAGACATCCGATTTCCTCTCCCATGATATCACTGTATTCTTGGAGGATTTCTTCTGTAGCCACGTGTACATTGTTAACTCTTGCAATTAGGCCAAAATTCAGACTATCATGCCTGCCTAATAAGTTTATATGTTTCTCAGTGTTTTTTACCTGGAATTCTAAAATTCTTTTCATGTCTTTATATATGCACGGTATATTTATCTTGTCTAATGCCTTTAGATGTCAACCGCTCACTCCACTTATTATTACATCACTCTTGTTGATGTTTGCAATTGACTTGAATGTTTCTACTGTGACGCATGACATTACATTACATTTCGCCCCACTATCAATTTCGAGTAATAATTGCTGTCCTCTCACGTCAAGTGACACTTTCCAATCACTATCTTTGTCCATTATGCCATTAGTCTATGTTGTAAAAACATCATGCACTGTACATTGGTCAAACATTTGAGATAAATTGTTACTTTCACACGAATTATCCTCTACATAATGCACTTGAGGGTGTCTTTTATTTCTACACCGACCGCGTCCTCTTCCTGTGCCTCTATACGATAAACTATGGCTTTGACGGCCCCTGCATAGGTTCGATGATTTGAAATGTCCCCTTTGTCCACAATTGTCGCAAAATTTAACGAAAGCTGGACACTTTCGAAATGCATGATGTTTACAACACCTGTTACAGTATTTGTAGTTGCCTTGGTAACCTGCTCTCGGCTGTCCATTCCTCGTGTTATTTCTCGTTTAATGTGAATGACGCGTATAATTCACGTTCGGATTTTCAGCATCAAGTGTTTTCAAATGTGCACCAGTAAGTTCAACTTGACGGCATGTTTGAATAACTTTATCAAAAGTTAATTCAACTGCTGGTATTTCCATGAGTTTTTTAGAACACTTCCTATCATCAACATCATTAATAATCATATCACATACAAGTCCTTCTCTCTTGTCTCCTTATTCACAATGTTCTGCTTTGCGTTTCAATTCAGAAATATAATTATGATAGTGTTCTTATCTCGCTTTGTCGTTTGATATTACAGTAATTGTTCACACCAAAATGCCTGTAAAATTTCTCAAAAACAGTTTCTAAATCGTGCCGGTCTTCGCCAGGGTGCCCTACTATGCCATGTTCCTCATTTCCTACTATAGCTTCTGCCCACGTAAATGAATCGTATATCTTAAAAGCATCACGTCCCATGTTGGCTAGCAAAATGCCTACCTTTCGTGTTCCTGGTTTGTCATCTAATCCTAAAGCATCAAGATGCACCAAGAAATCTCGCTTGTAAAATTGCCATTCTCGCGCACAAATATTTTGGTCGGCGGGGTTAAATTCTGGTAAAGTCTTGATTCCTTTGCCAGCCATGGTTACTTATCTATCAAATCCTGTAATATCTCCCCGTATTTTACTGTACTTCTTTCGATGATCCTAGATTTTCTGACACCATTTAAAATAACCAACAAGACTCCATTCTTGGTCAGACCGGAAGTTCTTTATTTTTCTTATCTCCACATACAAGAGTTCCGATAGAGATAACTCTATATTAATTGACTTTACAAATATGATATATTGCAATAACAAAATATTTACATGACGTCAAATAATCATTGTATATGACGTTATTTTGTGACGTTTGATCAACGCCATACGATGATTGCTGGAAACTAATATATTCGTACAACGACCACGACCACTACCACCCAACCACGACGACCACCCAACCACGACCACCCAATCACGATCACCCAACCACAACCACCCAACCACAACCACCCAACCACGACCACTTAACCACCAATTACAACAACACCAACCACACCTATCACCCACCCACCAATAACAACAAGACCAACCACACCGACCACCCAACCACCAATAACAACAACACCAACCACACCGACCACTCAACCACCAATAACAACAACACCAACAACACCGACCACCCAACCACCAATAACAACAACACCAACCACACCGACCACACAACCACCAAAAACAACAACACCAACCACACCAACCACACCGACCACCCAACCACCAACTCCAACAACACCAACCACACTGACCACCCAACCACCAACACCAACAACACCAACCACACAACCACTAATAACAACAACACCAACAACACCAACCACATATCTACCATTAACAACAACACCAACAACACCAACCACCCAACCACCAATAACAACAACACCAACCACACCGACCACCCAACCACCAATAACAACAACACCAACCACACCGACCACTCAACCACCAATAACAACAACACCAACCACACCGACCACCCAACTACCAATAACAACAACACCAACAACACCAACCACCCAACCACCAATAACAACAACACCAACCACACCGACCACCCAACCACCAATAACAACAACACCAACCACACCGACCACTCAACCACCAATAACAACAACACCAACCACACCGACCACCCAACTACCAATAACAACAACACCAACCACACCGACCACCCAACCACCAATAACAACAACACTAACCACACCAACCACACCGACCGCCCAACCACCAACTCCAACAACACCATTCACACCGACCACCCAACCAACAACACCAACCACCCAACCACCAATAACAACAACACCAACCACACAACCACCAATAACAACAACACCAACCACCCAACCACCAATAACAACAACACAAACCACCCAACCACCAATAACAACAACATCAACCACCCAACCACCAATAACAACAACACCAACCACCCAACCACCAATAACAACAACACCAACAACACCAACCACCCAACCACCAATAACAACAACACCAAAACAATAAATGTGCACTCGTTTAAGATTCCATAAAACTGTGTTATATTGGTGTTTGTTTTCATTTCAGTATATAGCCCGAAACCTCGAATGCCAGTATAATCATGAATCTGAGTCGATCAAAACTGACCGAAAGTCATGTGAAACAAGAATTCAATGGAACGCCTAAAGAAATTGAAACGATTCCCGAATGCATTCGACGCCATGCCGAGAAAAGCCCTAATCGTGAAGCTGTAGTTTTCGCGTCTACAGATGAATCAAGAGAAGCAGTTACCTTTGAAGAGCTTTACAAAAAATCTGCTGTACTAGCAAGAGCACTGATTAGAATTGGGGTAAAACGACACGATTTTATTGCAAACAACTTTAGAACTTGTCCGAAATGGCTGTATCTTACATTCGGTACCATGATGGCTGGCGCTGTACCTGTCAGCATCTCGTTTACTTACAAGGATGGAAGTGATGTGCTTGCCATAATGGAAAAACTCGAACATTGTTCAATGTTAGTTGTTGATCCTGGAATGAACGGAGACAATTGGAGAATAATCAGAAATTTTATCGATGATTACAGCAGCGATGGCTTGGCAAAAAGTGAGAAGATACCATCCCTACGTTATCTCGTTTGCCACGATAGTCTTCTGGAGGATACAATAAAAAAGTTTCATGAATTGCTTTCCGATGACTCAGACCTCTGCGATGTGAAATTGCCAAACGTTGAAACTGGTGAAATAGCGACACTATTTCAAACGTCCGGGAGTACAGGATTACCAAAAATCGTCGCGCATACGCACACGTCTTTACTTGCAACGATAGGCGTAAAAGCGGAGGACAAAACTGGTAGTGTTTTTTTTAACGACAGGCCATTCACATGGCTTGGTGGATTTCCAATGAGCATTTTCGTTGGAGAGACAAGAGTGACAATTTCAGGATTTTGCCCCCAACACAAAGATAAAGTATCGTTTGTGATCGACGTCATCAAACAAGAGAAATGCACTACATTTTCAACAATGCCTCCGTTTTTGCACAAACTTATGGAAAGAAAGGTATTTCTGTTTTCGTTCATAAAGCCTCGGTTAATGAAATTCAAATTTAATCGAACAATGACAGAAATCATTTTTGCAAAGAAATGAACACCATTTAAAACAATCAAAATCTTATTTCAATGGCCCACATATTTCTTTATCAATCAACAGCAAATGTAACAGTATAATCAATATCACTAGACGCATATTGCTTATGTGCTGATTGATATGATCTGTTACATCAGACGCTCATTGCGAATGTAACAGTATAATGATCAGTATCACTAGACGCATATTGCTAATGTGCTGATTGATATGATCTGTTACATCAGACGCGCATGAAACAGTATAATGATATGACTGTAAAGTTAGTAGTAAGTTCGCAGTTGGTAGTTGGGGATTCGAATAACCAACAACCGACTAGCTGCCAGTTGGGGATTCGGATTCGTTATTATAATTACTATTTCATTTACATATTTTACTCGTGTTAATATGTTTAAAAATAAAATCATTAATAAATGTATGTAAATTAATATAAAATCTGAATCACTAACTGGCAGCTGGTTGGTAGTTGGCGATTCGGATTTTTTTTTAAATCGTTGTTTTATTTTTTTAACAAATCAATTTAATAAAAAATAAGTTTATAATAATAAATAATACACTTTTCCCGGGTTGGTTCTTCAATCTAACGAGATGGCGATTCAAAATATCCAGTTGGGGATTCGCTGCGAATCGCCAACTACCAACCAGCTGCCAGTTGGGGATTCAGATTTTTTTTAAATCGCTGTTTTATTATTATAACATATCAATTCAATAAAGAAAACAGGTTAAGAATAATAATAACACCAATGGTGGTTTGGTTCTTCAATAAAACAAATATGCTCACCAGACGGTGATTCAAAATGGCCAATTTGGGATTCGGATTTCTTTCAAATCGAGATTTGTTTTCGAAAACAAACCAATTCTAGAGAAAAACTTTTTATAACAATAAATAAACACCGTTCCCGCGCTGTTCTTTTAATGCCATGAGTATATTCACCAGGAGGCGATTCAAAATTTCCAGTTGGGGATTCGTGGCGAATTGTCAATTACAAACCAGCTGCCAGTTGCGGAATCGGATTTTTTTAAATCCCTGTTTTATATTTTTAACAAATCAATTCAATAAAAAATAAGTTTATTATGATAAATAACACACTTTTGCCGGGTTAGTTCTTCAACGTAACGAGTATACTCACAAGACGGTGATTCAAAATGTCTAGTTGGGGATTCGCAGCGAATCGCCAACTACCAACCAGCTGCCATTTGGGTATTCGGATTGTTTTTAAATCTTTGTTTTATTTTTTTTACCAAATCAATTCAATAAAAAATAAGTTTATAATAATAAATAACACATTTTCGCAAGGTTGGTTCTTCAATATAACGAGTATACTCACCAGACGGCGATATAAAATGTCCAGTTGGTGATTTGCCGCGAATACCAACTACCAACCAGCTACCAGTTGGTGATTCGGATTTTTTTTTTAATCGCTGTTTTATTATTTTAACCTATCAATTCAGTAAAGAAAACAGGTCTAGGATTATAATAACAGCAATGGTGGTTTGGTTCTTCAATAAAACGAATATACTCACCAGACGGTGATTCAAAATGGCCAATTTGGGATTCGGATTTTTTTCAAATCGATATTTGTTTTCGAAAACAAATCAATTCTATAGAAAAACTTTTAATAACAATAAATAAACACCGTTCCCGTGCTGTTCTTTCAATGCCATGAGTATATTCACCAGGAGGCGATTCAAAATTTCCAGTTGGGGATTCGCGGCGAATCGCCAACTACCAACCAGCTGCCAGTTGGGGATTCGGATTTTTTTTCAAATCGATATTTGTCAATTCTATAGAAAAACAGTTCATAACAATAAATAAACACCTTTCCGGCGCTGTTCCTTCAATACCATGAGTATATTCACCAGGAGGCGATTCAAAATTTTCAGTTGGGGATTCGCGGCGAATCGCCAACTACCAACCAGCTGCCAGTTGGGGATTCGGATTTTTTTTAAATCGTTGTTTTATTTTTTTAACAAATCAATTTAATAAAAAATAAGTTTAAAATAATAAAAAATACACTTTTCCCGGGTTGGTTCTTCAATATAATGAGTATACCAACCAGACGGCGATTAAAAATGTCCAGTTGGGGATTCGTCGCGAATCGCCAACTACCAACCAGCTGCCAGTTGGGGATTCGGATTTTTTTAAATCGCTGTTTTATTTTTTTAACAAATCAATTCAATAAAAATAAATTTTCAATAATAAATAACACACTATTGCCGAGTTGGTTCTTTGTTATAACGAGTATACTCACCAGACGGCGATTCAAAATGTCCAGTGTGGGATTCGCTGCGAATCGCCAACTACAAACCAGCTGCCAGTTGGGGATTCGGATTTTTTTTTCAATAGCTGTTTTATTATTACAACATATCAATTCAATAAAGAAAACAAGTTTAGGATAATAATAACACCAATGGTGGTTTGGTTCTTCAATACAACGAATATACTCACCAGACGGTGATTCGAAATGGCCAATTTGGGATTCGGATTTTTTTTCAAATCGATATATGTTTTCAAAAACAAATCAATTCTATAGTAAAACAGTTCATAACAATAAATAAACACCGTTCCCACGCTGTTCCTTCAATGCCATGAGTATATTCACCAGGAGGTGATTCAAAATTTCCAGTTGGGGATTCGCGGCGAATCGCCAACTACCAACCAGTTGCCAGTTGGGGATTCAGATTTTTTTAAATCGTTGTTTTATTTTTTTAACAAATCAATTCAATAAAAAATAAGTTTATTATAATGAATAATCCACTTTTGCCTGTTTGGTTCTTCAATATAACGTGTATACCAACCAGACGGCGATTCAAAATTTCCAGTTGGGGATTCGCCGCGAATCGCCAACTACCAACCAGCTGCCAGTTGGGGATTAGGTTTTTTTTTAAATTGCTGTTTTATTTTTTTAACAAATCAATTCAATAAAAAATAAGTTTACAATAATAAATAACTCTCTTTTGCCGAGTTGGTTCTTCAATATAACGACTATACTTACCAGACGGCGATTCAAAATATCCAGTTAGGGACTCGCCGCGAATCGCCAACTAACAACCAGCTGCCAGTTAGGGATTCGGATTTTTGTTCAATCGATGTTTTATTATTATAACATATCAATTCAATAAAGAAAACAGGTTTAGGATAATAATAACACCAATGGTGGTTTGGTTCTTCAATACAACGAATATACTCACCAGACGGTGATTCAAAATGGCCAATTTGGGATTCGGATTTTTTTTCAAATCAAGATTTGTTTTCGAAAACAAATCAATTCTATAAAAAAAACAGTTCATAACAATAAATAAACACCTTTCCCGCGCTGTTCCTTCAATGCCATGAGTATATTCACCAGGAGGCAATTCAAAATTTCCAGTTGGGGATTCGAGGCGAATCGCCAACTACCAACCAGCTGCCAGTTGGTGATTCGGATTTTTTTTAAATCGCTGTTTTATTTTTTTAACATATCAATTCAATAAAGAAAATAGGTTTAGAATAATAATAACACCAATGGTGGTTTGGTCCTTCAATAAAACGAATATACTCACCTGACGGTGATTCAAAATGGCCAATTTGGGATTCGGAATTTTTTTAAATCGATATTTGTTTTCGAAAACAAATCAATTCTATAGAAAAACAGTTCATAACAATAAATAATCACCGTTCCCGCGCTGTTCCTTCAATACCATGAGTATATTCACCAGGAGGCGATTCAAAATTTCTAGTTGGGGATTCGCGGCGAATCGCCAACTACCAACCAGCTGCCAGTTGAGGATTCGAATTTTTTTTTAAATCGCTGTTTTATTTTTTTTAACAAATCAATTCAATAAAAGATAAGTTTATAATAATAAATAACACACTTTTGCCGTGTTTGTTCTTCAATATAACGAGTATACTCACCAGACAGCGATTCAAAATGTCCCCAACTACCAACCAGCTGCCAGTTGGGGATTCAGGTTTTATATTAATTTACATACATTTATTATTGATATATATTTTTAAACATATTAACACGAGTAAAATATGTAAATGAAATAGTAATTATAATAACGAATCCGAATCCCCAATTGGCAGCTAGTCGGTAGTTGGTTATTCGAATTTCCAACTACCAACTGCGAACTATCTACTAACTTTACAGTCATTATTGATCAGTATTACTAGACGCATATTGCTAATGTGCTGATTGATGTGATCATTTCCATCAGGCGCTCATTGTGGATGTAACAGTATAATCAGTATCACTAGACGCATATTGCTAACATTGATATAATCTCAATGGTGACCGTTCATTTAGTTAAACTTATTTATTTTACTTCGATTGTGAAACAAGTTTTAACAAGTAAGGCATTTTTACGCTCGAAGTCTGGGTAGAACCAGCAATAAGCATATGCGGATATAGTATCTTGATCAATGACACTACACAAAGCCGTGGCGGCGGAGGATCGTACAATCGACCCAGGTTGATGCTCTACCACTAGACCACACACTCAACAACGTTCTTTTGATTAGATACATGGTTTTATTTCGCATACATCTTACTTTACAGATACATGTTGAGTAACGAATAGCCTTTGCAAATAAAATAAAATATATATTATAACAGCTTTGTTTAACTTGTAGGATGAACTGACAGAAGAATGGCCGGTCAAAGTAGTTGTCGTTACTGGTCAACCAATCAAGAAATATCTGTCTGACTGCATTGGTACCATATGCAACTATCTTTTGTGTGTGTACGCGGGCACAGAATGTGGATGTCTTGCATTAAATGTAGTCAGCGACCCTGGCGACTACGCCGAGTACGCCTGTGGTTCTCCGATGGAGGGTACCGAAGTTAAGATTGTCAACGAAGACAGAGAAATAGTGTCAATTAATGTTCGTGGTGAAATTTATATCCGTAGAAAAGACATTTTCAAAGAGTATTTAAACGACCAAAAGAAAACGACAAGCGTCAAAACTGAAGATGGATGGTACATAACCGATGATATGGGCTGGATGTCAGAGAACGGTGTTCTGTTTGTTGATGGGCGAAAATCAAATATGATAGTATCCAGCGGTATGAATGTAACCCCTGAAATGATGGAAGACGTAATCAAGAAATGCCCGGGAGTAGATGATGTTATCATTGTCCCGCTTCCAGATAAAATCAAACATCAAATATTATGCGCATGCGTGATCATCAAACCGGGATGTGACGTCACAGAAGAGGAAATTCGTGATTTCTGCGAAGAGATGCATAACGACAAAGCCGAACTGTTCGTTGTTCTTCCATCATACTACATGTTTGTTGATTTTTTTCCAGAAACGGCCACTGGTAAAATATCAAGACCACGTTTAATAGAGGTAGCAGCTAAAAAGTTTCAAACTGAGTAATAGATGCTGGGGTAACACACTTTGCTTGTATCAAGCTACCATAACTCGTCTGCGCAGAAAGCTCAGAGCTTTTATGAACCGCTCCTTTTTGTGGCATGCATACATATATTTATATAAGTATATGGCTTAAAAGAACACGCTGTCTGTTTCATCAATTTTCACCTTACTCTATTTCTGAAAATTAATATCTTCATGATACAGAGATGAAATTAGCATATACCTTTAATATCGTGTCTATTTTGAATTATGGAATCTATTTTGTAATATGGAGTTTATTTTATAATACGGTGTCTATTTTATAATACGGTGTCTATTTTGTAATATGGGGTCTATTTTATAATACGGTGTCTATTTTGTAATATGAAGTTTATTTTGTAATATAAAGTCTATTTTATGATATGGAGTCTATTTTGTAATATGAAGTTTATTTTGTAATATAAAGTCTATTTTGTAATATGAAGTTTATTTTGTAATATAAAGTCTATTTTATAATATGGTGTCTTTTTTGTAATGAGAAGTCTATTTTATAATACGGTGTCTATTTTATAATACGGTGTCTATTTTATAATACGGGTGTCTATTTTATAATACGGGTGTCTATTTTATAATACGGTGTCTATTTTGTAATATAAAGTCTATTTTATAATATGGAGTCTATTTTGTAATATTGTATCCATTTTGTAATATAGTGGTTATTTTGTAAAAAGGTTCTTGTAAATGGTTAAAGAGTATCATATTCGGAATATTCTTGGTCATATGTGACAAACATTTTCACAAATATTTCAGTTTGCTGAGTGTTTTTTTTTTTGTGTTTTTTTTGTATGGTTTTGCAGTTAAAATTCCAAACAAAACATCAATGTGCATTTTTAAGAATTTTCATTCATATGTTCAAAACCTAACATTTTATTATTATTGACTAGATTTATAAAAAATGTAACCACTTTTCTGAGATGTTAAGTTACAGAAAGTAGTACTTGGTGATCAATATTGTTATGTGGTAACATTTGATTGGATGTGAAGTTTGATTTGATGTGCGATCATGAGTAAAATTCGAATTCAACATTGCCACGCAATTCTTAAACTCAACCTTCTTTATATTAATACAAATCCATAAAAATGAAGCATCGATACATAGAGATAGTCAGTTATAAACCGAATAAGCTATTGTGAAACTACATCATTCTTTTTATAGTTGGACTCGTCCAATACGGGTAACACATTAATATTGAATATATTGTATTGTATAATGTATGTAACAGATGTTAGAATGTGCTGTCATCCTTAATACGGAAGGTTCCATCTAAAAATAGAATTACGTAGTTTCGAAATAGCATATTGGAAATACCGATTAATAAATAAATAAATATTTGCCAACAATGAGGTGGCGGGAATCTCTCGTTATCGAATAACGGGTGAACTAACTAATAGCACTTGTATTATCTGTTAATATGTCACGAACACGACAACATCCTCAAACCTTATTGTGTCAGATTTTTTGATTAACTAATACATGGAAATAAGATATTTTGTCTTATTAGTGGTGCCCATTGAGTCATTATAAAAAATAAATGTATTATTTTAATTTACACTAACAATACTGATTTTTGTACAGTTAGACTACTGTTTTTTGAAACTCTATGCTGAATCCCTTTTTTATGTTGTAAGGGATTGCTAAGCAAGGTTAGTTTGCTTCATTTTTATATTTTATATCTCTTTCTTCCTTTACCTCAAAGAATCAATTAATTGGTTGTTATAAGAGGTTTATGAGCATTTGAATCACTAATTAACAAAGAAGTTCGGTGAGATATTTTACATGCACTTGGGTTTTTGCTCTCCCAGACCGACTATATTTTCCCTCCGAAGGATTACATTCTTCCTCAGCACCTTGTCCGATAAGGCACCATGGGAGGCTTGTTTTTAATAATTTCTTACTAACATGTCATTTATATTCAGAGTTCATTTTAATATATAGTGAGACAACGAGATGTGTAAGATGTGATTTAAGATGTGATATAAAACTATTTTTTTGTTAAAAGGGAAACACTACAATTTGTTTGGTATATTTTTATTTACATTCTCCAATACATGCACTATGACATATGTTTAAACAATTCAATTTACATCATGTATAGCATTTACAAGAGTTTTTTCTACAGATAATATCATAGTTTAAGTATATCATTTGAATAATGTATAACATAGACTTTTCATATATGGTGCTATATGTTGTAAGTATAAATTTTGGAGGCAGCAAAGCAATGTTTAAGTGCATTTTATTTCTCTTGAATAATTAAAATATAAAAAAATAAAAACAAAACACAAAAACAGAACAGAGAGAAACAATATATCATATAATGTACAGACACAACGGCTCTCCCAGTACACGAGACCGACTGCCTTATGTCCCCTCCGAAGGATTGCCTTCTTTCTCAGTACGTTGCCCGAATAAGGCAGCACGGGATGCTTGCTTTTAATAATTTCTAACTAACAGGTCATTTATATTCAGAATTCATTTTTAAATATTGTGTAGGCAACGTTATGTGTAAGATGTGATTTAAGATATGATGTTTTCTATCGTGGTTGAACACTTATATTATATGATATACGAGGGGTGTTCCAAAACTTTTGTAAATGATTAATTTTTTCGGGTATGTTTAATACTAGATGATGTTGTTTGGTTTAATTACCTTCGAAATAGTCACTTTAAGCCATAACACACATTTTAATCTTTTAATCTAGTTTCTAAAACAATTTTCATACTCCTTTTTGGGTATACCTATCAGATACTGATAAATGGCGGGCCCCAAGGCCGCTCTTGAACTATATCACCTACCAGATAGGGGATTTTTCAACTTGGGAAACAAGAAGAAATCACAGGGGTGAGGGGGTGGGGGCAGGTCTGGGCTGTACGGTGGGTGCGGCAATACATTAACCTTTTTCTGACTGAAAGAAATCTACTACAACAGAGGCTTTATGAGCTGGTGCATTGTCGTGTAGCAATATGACATGCTGGAGACACTTTTAGGACGTAATTTTTTCAATTTTTTTTCACAAGTTTTTAAAACCACATTTTTATAAAAGTGTTATGCCACACATATTCAATAAAAATTGTGTCAGCATTTTATTGTTATATATTTTCTTTGACACTTGCAGATTAAAAATAATTTTTGTGTTATTATTTTTAGCGCTTTGATTAATTTGATGTTTGAAAATGGTTTGCACATGATGGTGTTAAATAACTAACAATCAAAGCATATTTGATTGAATCTAAATATACACATTTCAAGACTGATTATGGATTAAATATATCTAAAGAATAAGTTTGCAATTTTCATATTGTATGAATATTAACACATTTTATTCTGTTGTTTTCATTAAAGCATTTTAATGTATTTTTGTAGATTAACGTCTCGTAGACTAATTTGTGTCAAAACAGTTACATTTTAACAACGTATATCATTCTTTAAATAATTACAAGAGACGGCGGATTTGTATAAGTGTTTGTTTTGACAGGTGTCGCTTTGTTGCATAATGTATATTTTCTGAACTAGTACATGTACATTAAGGGATTTCGATTTAGCACATTTTGTTATAACAATGATTATTCGTTAAATCTTATTCGTGCATAAATTCAATACAAAATAGAGCGATGCGATTTTTTCTGGGAACTGGCAAATATACACCTACTGCAGCCATTTCAGGCGATATGGGTTGGGTCCCTCCAATAGTCAAACAATGGAAATGTATAGCCAGACATTGGGTACGCAACATCTATACAATTGATACAAGATTAAATAAAAGAATATTTATTTGGGCACGAAATAAAGCTAATAACTCTTGTAAAAATTGGGTTTTCACAGTTATAAATCAATTTGATAGTTTACAGCTTCATATTCATACTCAAACGTTAACAAAATTAAATTTGTTGATATATATTTGAAAAGATGATGTCTATATATATTACTGAGTGGAAAGCAAGTGTAAATCAAACAACTGGTATACGTGGTAATGGACGTAACAAATTAAGAACTTATAGACTTTTTAAAAATGATTTTGAAGTAGAAAATTATTGTAAAATTGTGCTACCAATAAAGCATAGATCAGCGTTTGCAAAATTCAGATGTGGTGTTGCGCCATTAAAACTAGAAACTGGTCGATATGAGAGTATTAATGAGAATGACCGGTTATGTCCTATCTGTAATGATGGTATAGAAGATGAGTGTCATGTTATTTTAAAATGTGCCACTTATAAAGATATTAGGACAGATCTGACGCTTAAAGCAGTAAGCATAGATGCAAACTTTAATAATTTTAATGACTGTAATAAAATGAAGTTTCTTTTTTCCAATAAAGATATGATAAGAATATGTGCCAAAACCTGTTTTACAATACTACAAAAACGTAGAAATATTTTATATAAATAATGTAATATATCTTAAAATGTAAAACAAATTAATTTTATATTATGTTGAGAAATCGGTGCTAATCAGGTCATTCCAGGTCTGATCTGGGGTGATAACTGATCTTTTAAAATATTTTTTAAAAAAGCTTTTGACTATATAGCGATGCATTTGCATTTATTTTTCCTTTCACGATTTAACAAAAGTTATTTTAGCACACTTTTAGGTCTAGAGCCAAGATTAGCGCCGGTGTCTCAATTCTTAGTGTATAATGCTTTATAGTATAAATCTTTTTCTAAAATAATGCATGAATAATCTGTGATAGATGTATATATTTTATGTCAATTAATTTTATAGCGATAGTCTCTTGTAATTCTAATATTGAAAGGCTATGTACGTTGTATGTGTTACTGTATGTTTTATTTATATGTTTGTACATAGATGAGACTTAAATAAAGATATATATATGATTGGTATTTAAGATAATCTCTATTTTATCAGACAATTTGATTAGTCATAATAAATGTTTTATTATGTTTGGCTTTAAATCGAGAAAGTTAGTTTTGAGAGCTTTAGGAAGAGAGAAGTCATATTAGAAGCGAGTTAAAAAAAGTGGTTTTCCACAGTAGTTATAGATATCGGATTTCCGAAGAAACAATTTATATATGTGTGCTAAATTAACGTTGATTGTGAATAACTAAATTAACCGTTTTGTCTGGTTATACCGACATAGATAAATAAATATTGGTTCTCCAATTGTCAAAAGTTGATTACGCTTATTATATATAAAAGGAAAGAAACTAGAAGTCGGACTTGTGTGTATTTATTTCACCCATGCACTCATATTAAATAGTTAGATTAAAACATTACAGCGTAACAAAAGCCACCAGTAACCGTCCGACCCAAAGGTACTGCAATGTGTATGATTGACCCATTGTTTCTAAAGAATATGGCACATAACACCTTCTTCGTCATCATCGTTTGTTTAGCAATACTGGGCCTTTGGTGATGTTTGTGAGCCCATATCCTGTTATAAACTTATCGCTTGGGTTCATAGAAATGATTCCATGTTTCATCACCTGTTACGAAATTGTCAAACACTTTTTCTGATATTCCGGAAACTTCTTCAGCAGTTGCTTTGCCATTTGCATTCTCGTGCGTTTCTGTTCATCAGACAGCAAATGAGGGATCCAGCGAGCACTTATTTTCCTAACCTGAAGAACCTTCTTGAGGATTAAGTGATGCTAAACCCAAGTTTGTCATTTGTGCTAGCTGTCTGACAGTGAATCGCACATCTTTCGCAATGATTGAACTGATTTTAGCAACATTAAATTGGGTGACTTTAGATCTTGGTCTTCCTGAATAATGGGCATCTTTCACTGATTCCTGACTTGAGTTGAATTTAGTAAACCACCTATAAACTGTTGAAAATGACATTTGGTTATCCCCATAAATATCCCGCACCTCATTATGTATGTTCATAACGCTCAAACCGAATTTACAGCGGCCTTTTATATAGGCCCTCATTTCGCCAACATTTTCTATTCGTCTTCTTACCATTTTCAACACAGTGTATATGAATACACATGCGGACAATCACACTTGCAATAAAACACGTGCATGGATTATCGTGATATTTATATACAATGTACAGTGATAATCAGTCGTCCGTTTCGTATTGATTTTATACATGTAAACCTCGTGATATTCGAGCGTACAGGTCGTTTGCAAAAATTTTCGAACACCCCTCGTATGAACTGAAAATATGAATTGTTTTCTAGTTTAAAGGAAAACACAGCAATCAATTTTCACTTAATACGATTGCTACAAAATATTTACAATGATTAAAAACTTTTAATTTATATTTAGGAGCAGAGCATATCTCTGGCACAAAGCTGTAAAATTATTTAGTTCACAATGTTGGTGATCTATAATAAAAGTTAAATTTATTTTCAATTTTCAAAACTAAGATGGCACCATTAGATTAGGTTTTACTTAAGCTTTATAAAGCAATAAAAGCATTGCTCATCGTTGTTTGTTTTTTTAATTTATACATGAGTTTATATACGGAGATCAAATATGATAACCTTTTTATCTCTCCTTCAATCAATAAATAATTAAAATAATTCATAAGTGTTTGTAATTTCTTTATGCAATTTTATGTAAATGATGCTCCATGATAAAGAGATGATAAAGTTCATGGAAACGAGAATAAGAAATCCAGTCATATACCACTAAATATAATGTTTTTACAATTGTTTAAACACTAAGCAGCCATTTAATTATCGATTTTGCGAGAGCAGTAAAATAAGCAGCCATACTGGGAACTAAATTCTCCTCCATCTACCCTCAGTCTGCATGGTGAGGTAGTGCGGACAAATAACAGGGTCCAAGTAGGTATATTTTTACTATTTAAACTCCCTTTTCCCCGTTGCACGATCGACCTGCGATTACATGCAAAATGTGATTACTACAGTAATTGTGCACAATTGTATATAAAATGGAACGCTGAAACCTGCACTAATAGTATTAATACATGTATATAACATATCATTATATATGATTTAGATGAAGCACATACTGTATGTTTTAGAAATGTTTTATTACCATTATCTAATCAGAAGTATTTAACGATTTATTTTATTTTATTATTATTTTTTTATGGGAGTTATAAATTATATTGATTTTCATAAGTAACTAAGTGTGTGACAAAAATACAAAATAGTTCGAGTTAATGGTTGTTCGAGCCAATTATTGTTCAACATCATACCATACATGTACATGTATATACATCGAAATAGGAATTCAGCCGGGATCAGATAAGTGGTTTGAGCTATATATGGTGTTCTAGCCATCCGTGCATCAGCCAACGAAATTCTACTGTAGATAGATATAGAGAGAGAGCTGGTTGAGTTGAATAAGTAAATAAGGAGCAGCAAGCAAACAAGCAGGAACGCAAGCAACAGACAAGCAAGCGAGCGGGCGGGTGGGCTTATAGGCAGGCAGGCAGGCAAGCAAGCAAGCAAGCAAGCAAGCAACAGACAAGCGAGCGCGCGGGCGGGCGGGCTTATAGGCAGGCAGGCAGGCAGGAAAGCAAGCAACAGACAACGAGCGGGCGGGCTGGCTTCCGGGCAGGCAACTTGACGCTGCTTTAATAGTGGGAGGGGGGGGGGGGCGTGTGAAGAATTGCATTTTTCATTACCCTTTACACTGCCGCTGTTTTCTTTGTTCGGCTACATGCTGTGCCCTCAACGACCTCCTTTATCCGATATTAGTACCCTTTCGCATTTATTTACCATCTATAATACCTGTATGAAAAAACAAACAAAACAAAAGCATCATAAAACATTTGCCAATTTACAAAGCAATATTAACCGATTAACTCTATAAGGTTAACAACCGAACAACTAGTTACCACCTACAACCCATTGTAATGTAAATATTTGAATACACACTTAATTTTTCTCCTCAGAACAGAAGTAAACATATTGTAGTTATTCAAAAATGTAAATTTATGAAACACAACTAAGTAAATTATTCTGATAAATATATACTAGTGTG
The DNA here is from genome assembly GCA_029582155.1 of Panopea generosa. Lineage (NCBI taxonomy): Eukaryota > Metazoa > Mollusca > Bivalvia > Adapedonta > Hiatellidae > Panopea > Panopea generosa. Next base: position 38,447,798 of record CM055899.1, read on the forward strand.
TTAACCGTGTTCCTGCTTAATGTTAACGCTACGGTGATAGATTATTCTCTTATTGTACAAAGCCCACAAATGAAGGTTGACGAATGAGTAATACTAGGAGTCAATAGTATATGTCCCGGGAAATATGCCAACGAAATACGTTGATCGTCAACAATTATCCCGACATACTCGTTTATTGTTATATAATCGTAATAGAGTTTGAGGCTTTCGAACAACTGCCCAGTCAATATGTTAGCATTTTTACATGGCTCATTTGATAAACGAAGATATATTGTTAATGACGTGCCTCCTAAAATGAAAGAAACAACCCGGAAAGTAGTTTTATAGATTTTACATTGCTTTAAATGTCTGCAAGAGAGCCAGAAGCCGCGGGTTGATACTGAACCTAATGTCGAGATGATCATAGAAAAAGCTACATTAGAGGTTAATCTTACTATAGACAAATCTCTGATCTATATATTAAATGTTATGCTAGAAAGTCATCCGCGGCACATCGGCGCAGTTAGCACATAACATATATGAGAGATATTAATATGATGCTCACAAACTTGGAACGGTCAGAAGCAAAACTTCCACTTGGAGGTTTAAACAGTGCCTTAAAACCCAAACTTGCACAGAAACCTCGATCTTTACACAGTCGTCACATCAGAAGACGGTAACGAGCAATCTGAAAACTTCCTGCACTGTTTTCCACTCTGTCAGTTTATAAAAACATAATTCACCCATTGGTGGTGAATTAATGCTTTCAATATTAGAGGTGTCCAAATGCGTCTATATGAAGTAAAGGGTTAAACAAACTCATGCAACAATAATGTTTGAATCAGATGTTAAACATTTTATTAGAGATGCTTTCCCTAATCTAGTTGAAACTAAAGCGTAACACTTAATGAAGAAAAGATGAACATATAAATACATTTATAACTAGTACAATAGAGTTTATTGCACTACCGTAAATCGAGGAATGAATCACACGTGACGCTGGCTCGGACAAGTAAAACTTTTGAAAAGAGTAACGGAACATATGGATCAAGGTGTTATACCCTCTATTTGTGGCAGTTTATCAGACAAACGACACATTTTTTCAGAATATAGAACTTTAAAATTCCAACGATTTGTAACGATATAATGCAGATGATTCTTGGACGTAACAAACGAATCTGCGTTTTTCTTCTTTTAGTTGTTTTCTTTGCTTACTTGATAGTTAAACGTTTGTCAGATACTATTCTGAACGGAACAGCTAACCCGCCACTTTTGTATTTTCAATATCGTCATCATAATACTGAACAGAATATTAATATTTGTTTTCGACAATTGCCGTCAAGTTTGATAATACAGATTGGTTTTTGTTATCCTTAATGCTCAACTCCAAATTTCAAGGAAATTTCTCTGATACATTTTCAGAAAATACACAAAATATCAGGCGTCGGGTTAACTGTTCCGTTCAGTACACCTATCTCTCGTTAATCGCTCAGTCGATAACGAAATTCATGCGCATATAATCCTTCCGCCAATGCTAAATTTTTACAGCATAATATCAACCGTTAGACAAGACAAACAAAACAAAATAAAGCTGAAAATAAAAAAGTTTATTGACGACAACATTAACCGAATGACCCCGTAAGGTTAATTACTGTACAACCAACCAATATGATATTCATAAAGCAAGAAAATTCGTAGCTCAATGTTTGCATTTACTTAAACGAAGCTATAACCAACCTGTTCGGTTGAGCTAAGTATGGTTTTTATGATTACCGCATGATATGGATACATGGTATTATGACGTGAGATGCAGCTCATTATACAAAAAACATACTATGTTCGTATTGTTCTCATACGAAAAATAAAAAAATATATGTCTAACAGGAGAAGTAAAAGCCAAAGATAAAAAAAACATCTTTATAACAAATTATACAAAGTAAGTGCATGGAGTTGTACATGTGATAATCATAAGAAGTAACATTAAACATACAGTCCTATATAAAAAGGGACCATTGCATTGAGACGGTCATTATCCTAACTGCCGCTGAGGGAACGCACCATATGCTAGTGATTCATCTTCTTTCACGTAACTTTTCGGTAAGCAACGATATTTTAAAAATGAATCACTGCCTTGGAACGGTCCCTATCCCAGCCGCCACTGAGGAAACGCACCATGTGTTGATGATTGATCGTCTTTCACGTTTTGCATCCTGCCCAAGGTTCACCGTCCAACCTCCCTCTTCCTCCGTCGTCACGTCATAAAGCAAGACAGCTTTATAAAAGTATCCCTGCTATTTATCCTCCTATGTACACAGTAGAATACACGCATGTATTGAACGGAACAGCTAACCTGCCACCTCACATATTGTGTACCTGATAAGTTCATGTATTTTCTTAAAATGTAGCAAAGCAATGTCCTTGAAATTATGACTTAAGTGAGAAAGAACATGTAGGCTGTGTGAATAAAATACATATGATTTGTTCATCTCATATACAAGTTTAAATAACGCTAATCAATATTTTGACGATACAAAAGTGGCGGGTTAGCTCTTCGTTTCAATATATGTGCGACAAAACAAAAACACTCGAGTTAATAAAGATAAATAAGAAATATTTTTTGCAGAAATCACAGAGGAAAGAAAAAATAGAAAGCACCTATCTCCTTCGTCCGTTTCGAGTTTATAAGAAAAGAATTCTCATCGAAACCACCAAAACAGTGCTGACCTTATGTAAGGGCAAATGTTTACATTCCCTTACTGACAATAAAGGGAATTGTCGAGCTGTGACGTTCTTAAGTACATCTTGCTTAAACTTCGAATGAATTCCAGCAAGTGTGGAGTTTAACACAACCATGACCAAGCATATTGTATCAGTATAACAAATTTTTTATAAAACATGGACACGAACATAAAACATAACGTATTCAATACGTAGATTTTTTTTCAATGTCCTCAACTAGTACAAACACTCCTCATGACTTTGTATCAAATTAAATATTCATAGATATAGTGTTTGTATATGAATGAGGATTGCCATCGAAAAGGTCGTTTTATATAAAAATATGTCGGACAAATGTCGTTACTTGCCGAAAGTTACGTGAAAGTAGATCAACTACCAGCATATGGTGCGTTTGATGCATTTCCAGGTTGTTTACGGTATTATGCTACTTTGCACATAGATCGCGACGCGTTTGGTTTTGTATCAACCGAAGCTGTACGACAAATCTCGCAAGGTGGCCCGGCCGCTTGTCGCACTTGGGGTGAAACGAAGCGAGTTCGTCGCAATCAACATAAGGAACTGTCCAGAATGGCTGTATCTGACATTTGGTTCCATGATGGCAGGAGCCCGACCAATCAGCATATCGTTCACATACAGAGACGGAAGTGACGTTGTCGCGATGATGAAAAAGTTGGAGACTTGCTCGATGCTTGCAATGGATCCAGGAATAAACGGAGCAAATTGGAAAATTATTAACAAATTAATTAACGCTTATGATCGCGATGGATCAGCCCGAAGTGCAAAAATGCCTTTTTTGCGTTATCTCATCTGCCATAATCACCCTATGGAAATACCTGAAGCAAAGTCTTGCAAGATTCAATTTCAAACGACGTACAATATGCAGTGTTGCCGGATATATATCCTGGAGATATTATGGCCCTGTTTCAAACATCCGGAAGCACAGAAGTCCCTAAATAGTTACACATACACACGAATCATTACTAACGCCGTCTAGTGTCTTTATTGGTGACGACATATTGTACAACAACATATCTTTTTCGTGGATGGGAAGTTTTCCATTAGGACTTCTGGTCGGACAAACAAGAGTTACGCTGAATGGTTTCTGTTCTCAGCCGGACGACAGGGTTGCCTTTCTGATAGATATCGTAAAATCTGTTAAATGCACAGCCATTTTGATGCTTCTTCCAATACTGCATGAGCTGATGACGAGAAAAGTCAATATTGTCAACAATAAGATATTTACTAATTTTAATATGTTATTAGTTTCACATTATATGCGGAAGAAGATGGTTAAGTGTTAATAAAACAACAACAAAGCTTTGTTTATGAAAACGTCCTCCATGACAAAGAGCGTGCCGTATCTTTAATATTTGGTTTTATTTATTTTACTTCGATTGTGAAACAAGTTCTTACCAATTAGACAAATCACGCTAAAAGTCTTCCTGGGTAAAACCAGTACTAAGCCTATGCGGAAAAATGTCTTGCTCAAGGACACTATACATAGCCGTAAGGAAGGATCGAACCCACGACCCTCCGATTATTGGTTCGTTTCTCTACCACTGGAATACGCACACCACTTATTTGCCCCTCACAGATTAAGTCGTAGGTTCTTTTTCCATTTTATTTTGTATAAACATGTTGTATTATAGTGGCGATATGTCATGTTACGTGCATCGTGAAACTTTGTAATGTATTGAATATCCAAGCTTAAAGCAAATCCAAAGATCACGGTCATATATCGAATTGTAAAGTATTTTACCCTTTCTTTAATATGTCAACTGCTGGTTATAGTTAGAGTACTTGAGTACATATATCCGGATTCAAAACAAGTGTACATATGCCTACCTAGTGTGATTGATATTATGGTAGCAGTTGTTTTATTTGGTGCAACATGTTTAAAAATGACACAATACAATGTTCACATTTGTTTTTGGTTTGATTCCTTGGACACAAAATATATGAAAGAAAATTCGACGAATAAAAATAGTCCCTGCGTTTTATTTTTTAGCGGTTAACAAGACTGCAAATAGTTGTGTTAAAATGAAAGTTATATCAGTCTGCACAACTTGCTATCAGTTAGCAAATCAATAACAGACTTACAAAAATGATTATCTGCAACATGTTAAAAATGATGTAAATATATGTTTCTGCTTTAATTTTAGTATCACCAAATGCATATGACCAATATCGACAGATTGAAAAACTCGATAAGACAGCGGGTGATTTAGCATAATTGAAGCGTGAGAATTAGTCACTGACCAGGGAATGGATCGCTTGAACAGTAAGTGAGTTGTTGTTAGTGTATGGTATTTAGCATCGCTTTCAATACTTTTTCAGTTATATCGCGATAGAGTCCATTCGAGACAGCAGTCTAAACACTGTTGCACTGGAGTATTATGCCGCAAACATATTGTATGATACCCAACCAAGTCACATTAAACTGACACCAGGCGAACACACCTAGAGCTATCCTCTAAATGCTTAGCGCAAAGCGAGGAAGCTTCTAGTACCATTTGTTAAGTCTTTGGTATTACCCGACCTTCCGCATACAAGGTGGAAGTTCTACACTTAGACCACCGCTGCGGTCAGTAAGTAATAAAAGACGTATCCTCTATTTGCGAACACGCTACTGTTTACTATACCATACACATGTTTATGCTCGTGTATATTCAAAACACCACATTGATACATCTATTATACTTTTATTCCATATTTCAGAATGAACTTGGAGACGGGTGGCCGTTAAGAATGGTTTATGTGGGAGGTCAACCCGTCAACAAAAACCTAGCCCGCTGTCTCGGCACAGCATTTAAGAAATTTGCTTGCTTGTATGGTGGTACGGAATGGTCGTTTATTGCCGTAAATATTGTTGACAACCAAGATGATTTTATTGAATATTCGTGTGGTTCCCTGATCAGCGGTAACAAAGTCAATATTGTAGATGAAATTCTATGTACGTACGAAGGACTGTTTCTGGAATACTACAACGATCTCGAGAAAACCAAGGCCGTTAAAACCACAGACGACTGGTACAAAACAGACGACATGGGTAGACTTACAGAAGAAAGTTCACTGTTTATTGAAGGAAAAAAATCAAACATGATACTGTCTGGTGGAATGAATGTTGCTTCTGAAATATTAGAAACTGTGATCAAGTCATGTCAAGGAAAATATTCTGCTGTCGAAGTTCCCATCCTACTTGAAGTACAATACCAAGTGTTGTGCTCATGCGTCACAATAAGGCCCGGCGACGATGTCTCCGAAGAAAAGATTCGCATTTTCAGCGAAGAAAAACACAACGACAAACATGACGTGTTCACAGTTTTGCCGGTATATAACTTATTTCTTGAAGAGTTTCCAGAAACAAGCTCCGGGAAACTGTCTAGAACATATTTGGAAGCAATGGCGAAAAGGCGATTTACAGTACAGTGAACATGTGTGTGAACATAATGTGTTAATATATGTACTTATGTGAATAAAATGTTGTTTAAACCAATAATGCGTTCTCCTCGGAAAGGGAATATCGAAGGCTCGAATCCCGTTGGAAACACTTTTTTTCTGATGCGGCCGGTTGACAATCGAATGTCTTACAGCCTGACACCTTTTGGGGAGTAACTGGGTACAACATATAGATGTCCCATTAACCCATTGTTGCTCGTCCTTTCAAAAGGGGTGACACTATAATAAAAAAAACACTTTGATATTTCCACCATAGGTTTAAATTGAATTATTACATGAAAATAAGTCATCCCGTAATCAAAATTGTCTTATGTCCTTTTTGTCCATATTGGAGTTATAAGAGACTTTCACATTTGTATAATACAATCATAAAGAACACTGTACATGCAACATATAACTTCATAGGTAAAACTAAAGAAACATTGCTAATCAATTGATTAAGAACTGCCATAAAATAATGATAAGACACTAAGAAGAAAAATAAGCACTATCGCACAAACTAAAAAAAATGGAAGTAAAATAGCATTAAACACGTTGGTCAGATAACCGTGAAATGGATAAGCAAAGTTGCTTTAAACGAGATAAAATAAACAGAACAGGAAACTAAAACAATGAGCATTAATGACACATGAAAGCATTATTTACTAATTAGAAATAGTCGTCTTTGTAATATTTGATAGCAGGTTTTGGCACAAATACGTATCATATTCGAGTTGGAAATCAAGAAAATGAATTTATCAATATCAGTCAGAGTCAAGAATATATTGTTATAAACTATTGCCCGATTAAATAATTGTTCTCTTAAATCACAGTATATTGAACAATCATAAGACATGGTATTCGTTTCTAATAGTATCGGAAAATGGACATAACCTTTCATCAATTGACAGACCCTCGTATCTACCAGTTTCAATCCTGATGGTTGCTACACCACAGCGAAATTTGCTAAATGCAGAACTATGTCTTGGAGGAAGAATCAATTTACAATATAGTTCAGGTACAAATTCTGAATAAACGAGTTTATACAAACGGAGTTTATTACCACCTCGTCTAGAAGGACCAGTATCATTATTTGTTCTATTGAACCAATTAGTAACATAATCGTTAAATATACCACTATAGACATCACTAACAAAATGAAGCAGACAAAGGTTCTTCAATGTTGCTATACATATGTAAGTTATTGACATTATAAAATTGTCTAATATTAAATACCCAATTTTTACACGAACGATTTGCTTTACCTGCTACCAAGGGTGCTATACGTTTAGTGACCCGCTCTTCGCTCATAGATGACAAACGTGACCAATACAGCGAAACAGTTTTCCACTGTCTTACAACTGAAGGGCTCCAATCCATATCTCCTGATAATCTATCATTGGGTGTATACTTTCCAACCTCTAGAAAAAAGCGTTGTGTTCTGTTATGTACTGCCTCAATGCAAGCAAGAATATGTACGGATAGCTCATAACGGTGCACTATAATTTAAAACCGGCAAAACAACGGAATCGTAAAATTTAGTGTATACATTATAAGGCTAGTATGACCCTTAGCCGTTTTCATTCGATCCTTCCGCGAAAATAACACACACACACACAAGAAAAAAAAACAATAAACAAAATAAATAAAAAAAAATAAAGAATACAAAAACAAAATCACACATCATACCCCAAGACAACAAAAAAAACAAAACAAATCAAACGAAAAAAAACAAAAACACTTTTCACTTTCATTTTTTCCATCCAAGATGTTAGTGTAAAGAAAAACGATATATTTCATTACACTCATTTACGACTCTTTTAACTGAATGAATCTAAAAGTTTACTCTACGACCAGTTACCACCTAGTGAAGTGTATATGGTAAATATCTACACTTCATTACCCTCCTGCAATCGTGTCTAACAACTCACATTAAGTCACAATTGCAGTTTTTGGTGAACACAACAACATGAATTATACTAATCAATAAAGACAACCTCTTGTGACAGGTACAATGCTTCATTGCATTTGCCATCAGTCGCCGGACAACATAGTCTTGTTTTTTTATTAGACTGCATTGAAACTATATAATACGATATCTTTGATATACATAGCTCTTAATTATTATTACAGGTTAATGTCATTATAAATTTATATTATTGTAAGAATTTTAATCGTTTAATAGCTTGTACAATGTACTAATTATCTATGCTTGTTATGGTATTGTATATGTGTGTCGTATAGCTACCATATTTATATGCAAAACGACGCCATATACCATTAGCAGCCGCAATGCACAGTTGTGTTTATTTATTAAAATACTATATGATACTATATTGTTTACATAAATAGTTCTTTATTTTTATTTCAGCCTGAACGAATATTCCCTCTCCGATATATAGAACCCCTCAAAGACGGTAATAAGACAGAATACATAATACACAAACAAGGCAAACCGCAACAATCATTTTTTGTTTTTACGATTTACACCTCGTGTACACATGTTACAGATATTGCTTGTATATGATGATACTCTGGTTGGGATACTGTGTTTACATTATTTTGCTATATGATATGACGAAATGGGATAGAGCGATGTCCGATACAACCATAAGCAGCTTTAAGGTCACAAATCATTCAAGGGATATCTATATTTGTGATGGCATTTATTGGAAATAACAGGTTACGGCCTTAAATGTGTTACTCTGTTTACCGATGTAGACCGCCCTTTGAAGCATACAATCCAACCAAGAAGAAAGAGGCCCATGGGCCTTAACGGTCACCTGATTATCTTGACTGAATTTGACCGTTTTGGGGACCATGCAATTCACAATTCTTATTCACCCTTAGGTATCAAAGCTGCATACAACCACTCATTACAATTGAGGTTACGGTTTTTGAGAAGAAGTCGAAAATATCAATTGTTAACGGACGCACGACGGACGACGCACAACGTACAACGCACGACAGACGACGACGGACAAAAGGCGATCGCAAAAGGTCCCTTGAGACAAAGTCTCAGGTGACCTAAAATAGCAAAGTCGGTTTTAAAAAATCGGTTCGTAACAGGTAATAAATCATGAAAATGTCAAGATGCGATTCCTTGGGTCAAATATTGTAAATCTTATGTACCTGTTGGGATGTACCTGAATGTTGTATGTTACAGATATTATATTATTTATTTTGCTCTGATCGACAAAAGCAAATTGTCGAGCTGAGTTGTTTTCTAAAGCTCTTGTTAAAATTATAGTAAAACAAAAACTACAGCAAAATGTAGAGATAAACAAAACTCGTGACCAGGCATAATTTATACATGTATATATATGTTGGCCGCTATGATAATGTTTTTATAAAACATGGTCACGAATATAGAACATTGTGTATGCAATAAATAGATATGTTTGCCAATAAATTAGTGTCACCGAAATATATTCGTATGCATAGAAGAAAGTATAATTCATGTTGCATGTACGCACACTATATAGTTGATCGTCAGAAGTAAACCTGGTTATATACCAAACCTGTCGGATCGGATAGATGTCGTTGCTCACCGAAAGTTACGTGAAAGTAGATGAATCACCAGCAAATGGTGCGTTTGATACGTTTCCAGGGTGTTTACGGTATTACGCTTCCTTGCACCCTGATCGCGAAGCGGTTGTTTTTGCATCAACCGATAAATCGAGCGACGCTGTCAGTTGGAAAGAACTGTACGACAAATCTTGCAAGGTGGCCCGGTCGCTTGTCGCACTTGGGGTGAAACGAAGCGAGTTCGTCGCAATCAACATAAGGAACTGTCCAGAATGGCTGTATCTTACATTTGGTTCCATGATGGCAGGAGCCCGACCAGTCAGCATATCGTTCACATACGAAGACGGAAGTGATGTGGTCGCTTTGATGGAAAAGTTGAAAACTTGCTCAATGCTTGCTATGGATCCAGGAATAAATGGAGATAACTGGACAATCGTTAACAGATTAATAGATGCTTATGGCCGCGATGGATCGGTTGAATGTTCAAAAATGCCATTTTTGCGTTATCTCATTTGTCATAAAAACTCTGTTGAAATACCTGAAGCAAAATCGTTGCTCGATTTAATTTCCGACGACGTACCAGATACCGAGTTACCGGAAATAAATCCTGGAGATATTATGACCTTGTTTCAAACGTCCGGAAGTACGGGGGTACCTAAGGTCGTTGCACATACACATGCCTCAATAATACATCTAAATGATAACATCGAAAATGACGACATTTTGTACAACGACAGACCTTTTACCTGGATGGGAGGTTTTCCTTTAAGTCTTTTGTACGGACAAACTAGAGTAACACTGGATGGTTTCTGTTCTCAGCCAGAGGACAACATAGCCTTTCTGATAGATGTCGTAAAAAGGCAAAAATGCACAGCCATTGTAACACTTCCTCCCATGTTGCACGAGCTGATAAAGAGAAAGGTAAAAACTATCATATTAATAAGAATCAAAATAATAAATATCATTAACTAATCTAGACTAACAAAGAGGCTCTCCCAGGGGATTTGGAGATCTGGGGAAAAAAGTCAATTATTTTATTTTGGGAGCATTGGCCATTACTTTCAGGGACCCAGGGATAAAAGGCCTAGTTTTAGAGATCTGGGGGCAAATACTTTAAGGGAACTGTGGCAAATATTTTTAGGGATCAGAATGACAATAGTCATTACTTTAAGAGATACAGGTAGGTAACAGGGACACCCGCTGGGAGGGCCTCAACCATATAACCTTTCATATTGATGAAGCTGTTAACGTGCAAATAGAAAATTAAACATTGTCACACAATAGTAAGCTATGTGTTATTTAATTTGGTTTGTTCTTCATACGAAAGTGTCACCCATAACAAAGTAATCTTATATGTTGTTTCATGTTCATTTACCTATTGCATATGAGATTGTGAGATCTTGAATCCGGGGTTTTGACCTGGATCCAAATACATAGAAATATTCATATATATGGCAGCTTTAGGTAGTACGTTTCTTCTCATTAAATAACAAAGCAACAGTTTATTAAAGAAGCTTTCGATTTAATGACGAAAATGAATTTACCTGCTAAAAGACAAAATAATTTGCCCCATTAGTGCAATAAGGTACCAAGTGTATATGAAATAAGAAGGCACTTGGTACCTTATTGCACTAATGAGGCGAAATCCTGGCATTAATTTCATAAAAGATAGGTCTCTGTACTTATGGTCGCTGTTACTGCCATTAGGTCTGTCTGTCTGTCTGTCTGTCCGTCCGTCCGTCCGTCCGTCCGTCCGTCAGTCCGTCCGTCCGTCCGTCCGTCCGTCCGTCCGTCCGTACGTACGTACGTATGTAGCAGCACTTGTGGGGTGAGTTGCCAGTACAGAATGGACTTGTGGGGTTTTTTGGTACTTGTGGGGTGAAATGTTCACCCCACAAGTGCGAATACCCGTGCAAATGGACTTGTGGGGTTAATTTAATTTTCTTCATATTTTTCTTTTACTTTTTTTCTCACCTTTTTTTCATTCTTTTTTAGTGTCATTAGGGTTGGATCTCAAGGTTTGTGATATTAGGGTTAGAAAGAAAATAGTTTTTGTTTTGTTTTCTGAAAAAAAAAGATGTTTTATAACATATCAAAACGTCACCCTACAACTACACTTCCAGCAGAACGTCCGTCCGTACGTATGTAGCAGCACTTGTGGGGTGAGTTGCCAGTACAGAATGGACTTGTGGGGTTTTTTGGTACTTGTGGGGTGAAATGTTCACCCACAAGTGCGAATACCCGTGCAAATGGACTTGTGGGGTTAATTTAATTTTCTTCACATTTTTCTTTTACTTTTTTTTTCACCTTTTTTCATTCTTTTTTAGTGTCATTAGGGTTGGATCTCAAGGTTTGTGATATTAGGGTTAGAAAGAAAATAGTTTTTGTTTTGTTTTCTGAAAAAAAAGATGTTTTATAACATCAAAACGTCACACCACAACTACACTTCCAGGAGAACGTCCGTCCGTCCGTCCGTCCGTCCGTCCGTCCGTCCGTCCGTCCGTCCGTCCGTCCGTCCGTCTGTCTGTCTGTCTGTCTGTCTGTCTGTCTGTCTGTCTGTCTGTCTGTCTGTCTGGAAATTAAGGTTAGGAATTATGGTAAATTTCTATTTGAATACCAAAAGACGAACGGCGAAGAGTAATTTCCTATTATCACACATCTCCTCCAATTTTATGAAAGACGTTATTTCTTATTTTGAAAAATAGAAAATAATACCAGTCTGCATATTTTCGATTAACCAATCAACAAGTGACTAACAATCGACAAAACTTAAATTACATTACATTTTTCCCTATCTAAATAAAGTAACAAAATACATGTGGCATGACGACCAATAAAAATGAAAGAAATGTATTGTTGTGCGATTTACTCTTAATAAAATAGCTGGGGATCCGACGAATGATAGTAATAATAACAACAATAATAATAACAATGATAATAATAATGATAATAAATTTTAGTTCTATTGATATGTATTATAACTTCTTTAGTTTGTTTTATTTTATGTCAAGACCCTAACTATATATATAACATACAGAAATCGCGAAATCGTACGCTGAAAATATACAATATTTGAATATATCAAACTTTTATTCAATATTTTAGGATGAACTTGGAGATGGATGGCCGATAAAATTGGTTTTTGTGGGAGGACAACCCGTCACTAAAGGTTTAGCCGAATGCCTTGGCACCATCTGTGAGAAATTTTTTTGCGCGTATGGTGGCACAGAATTCCAATTGGTTGCTTTAAATACCGTTGACAACCAAGACGAGTTTGTTGAATATTCATGTGGTCCCGTTGTGAGCGGCAACGAAGTCAAGATTGTAGATGAAAACGGAGAAATTGTGCCGGTAAACACAAGAGGAGAGATCTATGTACGTAATGAAAGACTGTTTCGAGAATATTACAACGATCCCGAGAAAACCAAGGCCGTTAAAACAGCAGATGGCTGGTACATCACAGACGACATTGGTAGATTTACAGAAGAAGGTGTTCTGTTTGTTGAAGGAAGAAAATCAAACATGATTCTGTCTGGCGGTATGAATGTTGCTCCTGAAATTTTAGAAACCGTGATCATGTCATGCCCAGGAGTTGCTTCCGTGGCCATTGTTCCTATTCCCCACGAAATACAATACCAAGTGTTATGTGCATGTGTCATAATGAAACCCGGATGGGATGCCTCCGAGGCGAAGATTCGAATTTTCTGCGAAGAAAAGCATAGCGACAAGCAAGGCCTTTTCACTATCTTGCCAACGTATTACTTATTTCTTGATGAGTTTCCAGAAACAAAGACAGGCAAAATGTCTAGAAAGGAACTTGAAGCAATGGCGAAGATACAATTAGTTATACAGTAGATTATATGACGATATGCAAGTACATAAGGTGATATACAGATATTGGACAGATATTATTTAATAATATATGCAGACAATAATAAAACAAGATACATGATTAGAAAGATTGAGTCATCATTTTAAAACAAATATTATATTTAAAAATTAATGTTTCAAAATCGAATATAAATATTAATTTATCCAGAAATGTATTGATAGTCATAATAAGACGTGTTAGTGCAGAATAAAGTATTTTAAATGCATTTAGTAGCATTAAGATATATTGAATACTTTAAAGAAATGTGTTTCTTTTGTATGAGGTTGTTCGCCTCTTTCCAGCATTATTTCAGTCACATTATGGTTGTCAGCGCACCTCATCATCGTTCCTTGAATCTGCCAGGAAGGTGACCAGTACCAGACACTACTTATCTCTGTAAACCAACGGCTACTTTGCCACGTATTTACAAGTGGGAGAGTCATTGCCGTGGAACAATATTATTGGTCAATCATAAAAAAGACTGTGGTCGGGCATAGATTCGAACTCATGACCTCTGGATTAGGTCAGATGCCTTACCTATTAAACAAACCGGCTCGGTTTTCAAGCATGTTATTTTTCTTCTAATCAAACATGCATTCAACTACAAACTTTCTTACCTAGAAACTCACCGAGTTCAGAATTATTGATTCAAAGTGTTAATTGTGATTTGTATTTATTTGAAAGTTAAATAGATAAAATATCAGTGAGATGTTTTAGGATTTAAATACTGATTATTATCATCATGAAATCTTCAAAAACATATTTCATGAACTTTTGTAATCCTATATTTTGTATGCATCTGTAACGTGAGTTTGCGATGAGAAAGTGAATTGTGGTTGTTTTACATCCCATCCCTTTATCTACAACAGCAGCTATACCAGTTATTCTCGACTGAAGGCTCATAAATTTCCGACTTAGTTTTGAATTTAATTTGAAATTAAGTAACGTTGTTTGGAATAAAACAATTTAACAAACATTCGGATTTCTGCTGAAAAATAAAATGTTTCATGAGAACACAATTATTTCTTTACTTCTTTTTCTGGCAATATTACACATAGGCATTACGGCTGGTGTGTTTTATTTCTAAAAGTAATGTAATAAAAATCCATTTATTCTTCTATATTATTTTTAAAGTTCAAACATATATTTTGTCATAATGAAATGCTTTATAGTCGACTTTAAACATAACATTTAATGACTTATACATTTCCAGGGATAATGAGCGGATGGGGTATAATTCGTTGTCATCCCATAATTACTTGACGAATCATCATTTTACAATTCAAACTACCATCACGAATTCCTTTCAACACAAGACACAGCAATAACATTTATTTAGTTTCTCCCTATTAAAGCGCTTCTAGCACTTAGATTAACAACCTGAGTATTTTAGCTGACCTCAGCAATACTTCAATTAAGTTCTGATCACTACACTTACACTGTACCCAATGTTTTATATGGTTTTGCACCAAACTTACACACTAGTATATATATTTATATCACCATAATATCTCTGCCATGTTCTGAATGGCAAAATCAGATATTTAATGTCTGAGTTATGGTTGTTAATATGCCAAATGTAGTATTATATGGCCATTTGTGCATTTTAGCACCCCCAGGTTTCATTGGATATTCACTTAATTTAAACAAAAGTAATATAACCATAATACTATTTGCATATTACGTAAACAAACAATCGTTTCATTTTGGTCCTATACAGATCTTGATGCAGACTGGTGTTTTGGTCCTATACAGATCTTGATGCAGAATGGTGTTTTGCAGACTGGTGTTTTGTTCCTATACAGATTTGGATGCAGACTGGTGTTTTAGTCCTATACAGATCTCGATGCAGACTGATGTTTTGGTCCTATACAGATCTAGATGCAGACACGTGTTTTGGTCCTATACAGTTCTGAATGCATACTGGTGTTTTGGTCCTCTACAGAGCTGGATGCAGACTGGTGTTTTGATCCTAAACATATTAGGATGCAGACTGGTGTGAGGGTCATCTTTGATGTCAATTATCTCCATCTTTAAATCTATTTTACAAGTTGAAAACCGTTTTTCTAGAGATGATTTAGCATATGTTTACGCTGTTATGTACTTCAGATACGTTATATGATAGCAGCAACACCCGACTGGAGCCTACCAGTGTAAGGATCATTTTTTATGTCAATATTTCCATCTTTAAATTTCTTGTACCACCTGTTTACCGTTGCTTTAGAGGCATTAGACGATCAATGTGCATAGTACACAATTAAAAATATGGCTTTAAAAGGTCTATTACAAACGCCACGCCTTTTCATATACTTCGAATTTCAACTTGAAAATTCTCTTCTTAATTATATAGCAACATACAACCAGTGTTTATAACTGACTTGTTTCAAAGTATGTAGCTTCAGTATAGTATATCCAAGTATATACACTGTGTAGCTATTGAATAACTGTTTATTGTGATATAAATCATGGATATATTGCTGGTATCGTTACCATGGAAACGCGATTGTCTAAAAAAAAATCGGATTGATTAGATTATAAGAATATTGCACGGGTCCGGATAGAAAAAAAAACAAATTCCGTCCTGAGGGATAACTGTTAGGCTCTGCTGAGTTTCCGGGGAAATAGTTACTCAAAGGGACGGGTGTTTTTATCCGATCCGAAAAAGCCAGGAATGATTTTTTTTTTCTTGAATAGCAAACACATTGAACGCTTACTTTAACTCAATTTATCAGTATAGACTTTACAACGATCCTTTTAAAGACGTATAATTTTAACGACTTATGTCATACATTTTATACGTTTCGTCATCTAGATGGTTCAAACATCACAGCGCGAGAATTCTATCTCGGCCTTTGGTTAGATTGAAATATATAACCACGGAAAAAAGCTCATGTTTCAGCTGTTTTTCTCAATTTCAAAGCATCTTTCTTCATTCAAAGGTCATATATCGAGTCTTTTATGATAGAAGACTGTTTGTAGCAACATGCACTTTTTTTTCATCCATGGGGTAGTTCTTGAAAATGCCTGATTTTGTGATGTACATGTCAGTGCTCGGAATCCCTACATAATTGTCAAATAATGTGTAAAATCTATATAATTTATAAACTTTTCAAAAAGCTGTCTATGACTATAAGCTGAAATGTCAACTCAGCCAGTAATTATAATTTATTGGTTAGATCATGCTAAAACTTTTAAAACTATAATTTGCCAAGAATATTCAATCTTGGGTTTTATATGGGCATGAATAGTACATAGTGAAAAATGTAGGTTTCATGGTCACATTTTTTATTGAAAAAATGCTGATTAAGTGCAGATATACATTTTGTATTGAGTGGTATAATGTCTTTCTTTGTTGTATTTCAGAACTACTTTTCGAGAACATGCAGTGAGGGATGTCGTTGTACTGCAGCGGAATGGTCATCTCTCAGCTTGAGACAGGAATGTGATGCTATCCTGTGTTAACTTGTTAAAGTGATGCTGGTTGTTTCTGATTGATACGTATATATAATCTGTCAAGCATTTACAACCAACATAGGATGGTGACACAAGCAACAAACAACTTCTGTAACCAATGGACATGATGGTGGTATATGGTAATTTAATAAAAAAAAATCATGGCCTGGTAAACTTTGTAATGTAATGAATCCAAAGTTGCTTGTTCAACAAAAGTAAGTGGTCAAACTCCGAGGTTTCATGATTGGTATGAGTGGTTGTTCTGGGATTAATCTATATTTTTATAATTCAAGTGATATTTATATTTTGATGCTTTTAGGTTTTTATTTTGTTTGTCACTGTATGTTAATATTTAAGCCTTGAAAAAAAAACAGTAGTGGACTACAGTAACTGTCAAACTTCAGCATCTATTATGGGGGATTTCGATCTAGACTTAATATAGAGATAAACAAAATTATTTACTTTTTTGGTCACCTGAGACTGTCTCAAGGGACCTTATGCGATCACCTTTTTTCACGGTCAGGGAACTCTGTCACAACGTAGAGTGATTCGCGTCGATAGTTTGTCACAGATTCAGGCCAACAGTATTACTTTTTTTTTGTAAATTTTGTCACGGTTACTAGTTGATAGCGGGGACATCACGAATGTTTTGAATATGTTAAATATATCCAAACATATGAAGTATATGTTTTTACATTCGGTGGAATATTATGTATTATTACGTAAAAATTGAACATTTGATTATGACTATTTCTTCAAGTTTAATTGCATTTCTCTGTCATTGGAGCTTTTTTAATACATGTATATGTTAATATCTGACATAACTACCACATCAAATCACAACTTGCATGATAAATAATAAATGTAGTCACTTTTTTGGTAAGTTTTGGTAATGCTAGAATACGCATTTATCCGTTTATATGAAATTCCAATTTTTAAAATGTCACAACTTTGTGACGGCAAGGTAACAGAGGTGTGTCGATCCTTATTTCAATGTCATGTATTCAATGTCGATAGTTCCAACATTGCAGAATAGTGCAACCCTATGCAAATACTGCCATTTACACTTGGGGTCTTGCACGGAGGCTGTCCGGCATATAATACTAGATCATCAAAAAGGAAAGCTGTCATTACGTTACGGACTAAGTCGGTGGAAGTTAGTACCGACACTGAAGCAAAACAATACCTCGGTACTTTCATCCAAAAATCAATAGTCGTGTTTTGTGAGACTCCACTTGCAGTTTAAAACTATACATTATAATAACGAATCATGTTAGACAAATTGACACCTTTTATGTAATACCCTATTTACATTTTGAGTGATGTAATTGTCCAGCCCATCGAATGATGCATGTCTTGTTCTCAATCAACTGCCCAAGTTGGAGATTCGGATTTCAAACTTTTTGGGATTAATAAAACACAACACAGCTGTTAGCGTTATATTTGCTTTTTATGAAATAATAAAACAAAATGCATACACAAACTATGATGATCTGCAGGGAAAACATGAAAGATAAGTTAGTGTAACGTGATTACCCGCAAGTATACTTGGGGTTCTGGAGATGTGCCTATTTACACAGGTCAGAGTATCGTATCTTGGACCTACCCTACTGACCCACATAAAAATAAATCTTGTATTTATGTGTTTTATTGGATTATATGTTCATTTGAAGAAAAAAAAGATGTCATAATAATATCTTATATATATATAATGTTTCGAATGAACATCAAATACAAGATTTGTGCTTATATTTTTGTGCATAGGGTGGGTGTTGTCGGTCCAAGTTATGATACTTTAACCTGTGCATATTTAAAGTCTGCCATAAAGTAATTAACTTTTCACATATCATCTGAGTATATGTAGATGTTGTGGACGACTGTCTTCTTTTAAATCAAACAGTGCGCTATACTTGGTGGTGGTGACCTTACACTGTTTACATCAGTATAATGTTTATACTGTTCTTGCTCTTTGATACGGTTTTGGAACATGCCTCATTTCATTTTTTGTCCAAAAACACATGTATAGGTTAGAAATTATTTGACTAGTAGAAAATTTCATGTACAACATCTAACCGGCTTAGTTGTTGATCTACTTTCTCTTCCTGGAACGATTTCATCAGCTTAGGAAAGAGGTCAACATCTACTGATGGTCATGACATTCTATGTAAAATGGAATGTTCTATTTTGAAAAATCTGATCAACTTTATTGACTGAGAAAATAGGACATGTTATCAATGGTAGGCGTGCATCCAGATTACAATACAGCGGAATCTATGACAGAACAGATGTGTCTAGTCCTGCCAAAAGAGTCGACTTGAAGCTGTGACCCTGTAGGGGAGAATCCGTGACATTTAAATCAACATCGACACAAACCTGTGACACATGACGCTTTTTTTCAGTATTAACAGTATTAATTATTTTCTCACTTAGTATATGTAAAAAGTCAATTAATTATAACCCTTTTTAAACAAAATTACTTATACAACAGTTATCAATGATATTCTGAACTGATTAATGTTTTTATTGACAATTTCATTTCTATTTTCGTTTTATATACATATTCAGCGAGGATTTGTTAATTTGTGAGTTTTAAACCTTTACCAATGCACACATGATCGATTTGAGCTTTGAAAATACTAATTTATATTAGGTAAAACTCAATCATGTAAAACAAAATTTAAATTTATAGCTGTATCCAGTAAATAATTGAATAGACATTAGAATATGCCGTGTTTTCCCGCATCAGATCGACGTGAATCTGTGACAAACTGTTGACAAGAATCACTGCACGTTGTGACAGAATTCCCTGACCGTACTTTTGTCTGTCGTGCGTCCGTAAATAATTGCCATTTTCGAATGCTTCTCTAAAACCGTAAGCTCAATCGTAATGAAATGTTGTATGCAGCTTTGGTACCTAAGGGTGAATCAAAGCGGTGAATTGCATGGTCCCCAATATTTATCTTCATTATCATGCCACTGAGGGCTAACAGACAATCAGTTTATCTATCAACCTTTCCTGGAATCCTGGAAGGTTAACCAATACTCCAGCACATCTATCTCCACAAGAAACTGATAACTTTCTCACTTGAATCAGCGGTGAGAGACGATTTACCAATCAGACACAATGTTGTGTATCTATCATTCACAGGTGGGGATTCGAACTCAAAACCCCTGGATTGATAGTCAGATATGCTACTGACTGAGCTAACTGGACCTGGCTTTATATTGAATTGAACTATGTGTAAATTTCATGTAATAAATTATATGTAATACACTAATTAAAACTTTTCGTGGCCCTGTCACTTGAAGAATGTGAACGAGCATTAAGTGTTCCCCTGTCCACCTGTGTGCCTAGCCATTAAATTGGTTTCTGATGAATAATTTGGAAAAGGTTCTATGTAATTCATTAATATTTGGTGTTTGGCGGTATATTAATACAATACAATCAAGATCAAGATTTGTCAATGTCAATACAATTTTACAGGAGTTCCTTTTTTACTTAATTTTTTTATAAAATTTACTAACATACAGCAAGGGCAGTTTGGGGAGGGGGCACAGTAATCCACAACAAAAACTTTGTCACATTCAAGTGGATTTGAGACACTTCTTGCAGAAGTGAAATCCGTGTCCTATGAAACAATTGCAATTAAGTAATATTCGAGATAGTGTATTTAACGTGGGAAAAGGAGGTTTCCCAACATTTTCAGAGTATCTAATAAAAACAAATCTTTTTTTTTTGTGACAAGCACTTTTAGCTCAATGACCAATCAGCACATTTGTATTGTTATTACTGTTCCTAGCAGGTAGAAGTGCCATGACCATTTTCACACTTGCTGTCTAATTACAAAATTGTTTATTAAGATCATCTTTAAATTGATTGATTGATTGATTGATTGATTGATTGATTGATTGATTGATTGAATATTAACCATCACTTTTATGCCATCGAGGGTTGACAGACAATCAGTCAACATAATCACTCTTTCTTAGGATCTTGGAAGGTTCACTAGTACTCGAGCACACCCATATCCGCAAGTAACTGATAACTTTCCAACTTGAATCAGCAGTGAGAGACATGATAATAAGACACAATAACGTATATCGAGTATCATGTTGACTGTGGCCGGGTGTGGATTCAAACTCATGACCCCTGGAAATGATATTCAGATGGCTACCAACTGAGCTAACCTGTTCATCTTTAGAACACTGAATATGAAACATCAACTTACCCAGCAACAGTTTTTATCCCAACATCAGTCATTATTATACATAATAAAGGAGTGAACAAATATATTTAAATAAACTTCAATTTCAGATTTCTTAATGTAAATAATAGTGTTCGAGATGTTGCTACTGGAACTGACACATTGCCAGAACTATTATTTTTTCAAATACAATAAACATGTTATGAAAACAAACAAATATTTTTTTTGTTTAATGTATTAAAATACATAACTAGTAAACAGACTCAATTGTTATTTTTTATTAATAATGAGCAGCTTAGTTCTGCTAGCTCAATCCTTTGTTTGTTACTTGCTTAATCAACAGGATAAATAGAATACAAGGTTAGTGCCTATCCTTACAAAGTTTATCAGGTTGACATGAAAACGGAACAATAGCTCGGCTATTGCGTTTTTTAAGCCTCGCCTAATAAACTTTGTAGGGAAAGGCACTAACCTAGTATTCTCTATATATATGGTAGCTGGTCCACACATTTGGTTGTTCATCTAAGTGTTGTTGTTTTTATTTTTATCTACCGGCCAAAGGCCAGCATGGCTTATGTCATGGTAAATTGTCTGTCGTCCATCCGTTAACCTTGTTCTTGTAGACGTGATAGCATCCCCATTTTTCATTGAATTTTAATCAAACTTGCACAGAAGTTATATAACCATAAGATCTCGGATGAGTTCTTGAACAAGCGTCATCAACCACAAATGCCCCCACCACAGTTGCTTATAAGCACATTTTAAGCGAAACTTTAAAAAACATTTTCTCTGAAAGTTCAAGGCCTAGACCTAAGATATTTTACATGTAGCATTACATGGAGGTCCTGTAAAGCATATGTTACCAGTAGAGCGTTCAGGTCATCTTGGGTCTCTTGTTTATTGATTCTTTACCGAACTTGCATGGCAGTTATGTAACGACAAGATCTTGGACAAGTCCTGAACCAACGTCATTTGACCACAGTTGCAACCCCCTCCTCTCCACCACCACAGGGCTTATAAGCATGTTTTAAGCAAAATTTTAAAAAAACATTTTCTCTGAAAGTTTAAGGCCTAGACCTTAGATATTTTACATGTAGCATCTGTTGCCATTAGAGCGGTTCAGGTCCTCTTGGGCCTCTTATTTTTGTTATTGTTATACAGAGAACTGGTATTTTTCCCACTCAACAAAAAATATTAATTTAAGAGTCTGGGTTGGGCAACAGGAAACAAACATTTTTTAAATATGGCTTTATGGTAATGAATTGGTAAAACTTTTGCTTTAAAATGGCATTGAGTGATACACCACTATATAATTCAGTTGGGTGATATTGCAGCCAATAGAGTACAGTCATGTTGACGTCATGGCTTCGTTCCCGCGCTTGACCAGATGGCTTTTCAAAAAAGAACAACAAAAATGCAGTACTGGTTGTACCCAGGAAATGAGAGCAATTCATATAAGCTATGAGCTTTCTTTTCATTCAGTCTAAAATAGATTAGTAGAAACAAATTTTGTACATGAGATTTACGCAAGCTTTGACAAAGTGTGAGTGCATGCATTTCTTCTCTGTATAAATCCTTGGCAATACTCAGTATACATATATTCACCATTATTATAAAACTTGTTCAGTCGTTCAACCATAACAATGTCTTCCAACAGGAAATAGGTGTGAATAATTGCACCTTGTTATCAAATAAAAATACTCAACTGTGAATAAGGGTCATAAAGTCACAATCCCTCAGTTTTATGACAATAATTAATATGTGTTATGTGTGGTATGGAAATGAAAGTAATCATAATGAAATTTAATTATTTTTTTTCTAATTAGTGAGAGTCTGGTGTTAGAACACATAGCTGAATAGTTATATTTGTTAACAGTGTTTGTTTTCAAACTAAAGTGTGTATTATAGCATATGTACTGGAAAGAATGAATAGAATTGGTAAATATTACTTATGAATAGTGTTAATGAATATAAAATCATAACTTACAAAAGAATAAAAATTATGTTTTAATGACTAAGTATTCAATTTAATTATTTGAAAGATTTATAAGATCAAATTCTATTTGGTAAAATGTTGTGTTCTTGACACATGGTTTACAGCTGTATACTCTCTGAATTACTGTGTATTATAGGTTAAAAGCTGTATACTCTCTGAATTAATGTGTATTATAGGTTTACAGCTGTATACTCTCTAAATTACTGTGTATTATAGGTTTACAGCTGTATACTCTCTGAATTACTGTGTATTATAGGTTTACAGCTGTATACTATCTGAATTACTGTGTATTATAGGTTTACCCTCCGTCCATCAATCTGTCCGGAAAAATTACTCATCAACTATCCAAGCTAGGCTTGTGAAATTTTGCATGTGGATAATGGTCGAAAAGGAGATAATGTAGGTCTCGGACAAAAACTGTGGTTGGTATGGCAATAAAATTGGAAAAATAACAAATACCACCTGGATCCTATGGTAACACAAAAAGTAGCCAAGCTACATTTATGAAACTTAGCTTGTGGATTTAGGGCAATAAGGCGATAATGCTTGCAAAAAATTTATTTGCTGTGACAACAAATAGGTAAAATTACAGATACAACCTGGATAAAACCAGTAGGGGACCTATGTAATAATCCAGTGTCTTGTTCAATAACAACTTTTTTTAATTTGAGTAGTCTCGATTCTTAAAGAAGACTTTGTCAAAACAAGTACATAACCATTTTTAAATCCCCCACCCCAAACATTTTTGGGGAGGGGCATAAAGTAATTTCAGTGTCTGTCCATCAGGGATTTCGTGTTCGGCCTGTAGCATTGTCATGCTTGGATGGATTTTAAAAATTCTTGGCACAAATGATCAACATGACGTGACCAGTACCTCAAAGCCAATGTCACACCTTGAGTTTGTTTGACAACACTTTGAGTCTGTTTGAGATTTTGTGTCTGATCTGTAATTTTGTCATACATGGATGGATAACACTTGGCTCTATTGATCAGCATGACATGTCACTCCTAAGGCCCAAACCTCTAATTCAAAGATCGCAATTTAAGTTTGTTTAACAACACTTTGAGTGTGTTCGAGGTTTATGTCTGGCCTCTTATTTGTCATACATGGATGGATTTCAAAAATACATGGCTCAATTGATCAATATGACATGATGACAAATTGCATGTAATACCCAGAACCATACCACAAAGGTCAAGGTCACACTTTCAGCCTGTTTGAAGTTTTGTGTCTGGTCTGTAACTTTGTCTTACATAGAGGGATTTTAATATAACTTAGCTCAAATAATCAACATGCTGTCCAACTTCTATTCCGGTCTTGGAATATTGTATGTTGAGCATAAATTTGGTAGAATAGTAATATGAACATAAAAGCAATGGATATAGTTATTTTATTGTGTTTTTTTTTTGTTTTTTTTCACATTCTAGTTCTACATATGCTTATATTAATTTTAATGAATATACCATAAAATATTCATATAGTAGTAACGTAGATCAAGTTGACTACGGAGCTAAATGATACAGTGTTAAATTTGTATACGGTTCTAGGGAATATTTTGGTTATAAAATATCAAGATATTCAATATAGAATTACACAAGACTATTTTAATATTAGTAATGACCAACCTCTGTTAATCAGTTCTCAGCAGATTTGATCTGAAGGGATAATATTTTTTTTTAATTGCGACACTTTTTGGGTAAAAGCAATCTGCCGGGTGCTTATTTACAAATTTCACAGTTTGTTTATATTCTTTTTTAACTTAATTTTAAACCATTATGTACCACTATGTGATACACTTTGGGAGATCAACAGGCGTTGGTTAAATCTTAACTATGCGACGTACTAATTAAAATATTGCTAGCTGTAAAATTATATGGTAAATCGGTAATTATTGCCAATTCGTATACTGGCGTAACTCAACTTACATATTGGACTGTGGGAATTGCCCACCTGTCCACTGGTGACTACACCTCGAGCTAGAACTCGATATGGAATTAAGCTTTAAACCAATCCGATTGCACGTTACATTTATTCCGACCAATCAAAGGCCGGATACTATATGAGTTCTAACCGAGGGTAACAAATTGCTTAGTACCTGCCGATAAAATATTAAAACTTTAAGTGAAGTTAATTGTACACTCTGTTTATTTTTATTGTTTTTTATGTAAATATTTAATAGTGTACAATAATTATAAACATATATTGTATATAAATAGCAGTATACCTAGGTATAGGGCTGTATGGTTTACAATTAACAGTAAACACTGCAGTATAATGGTGATAGGGTATGTCACATGACGTTATTAGTGTCAATGGCATTCAATATAGAGATACGCAAGACTATCAATAAATTATACTAATTAATCAGTAAATCAATTAAAATTAAGTAAATAAAGATTGATATACTCTACAGTATTCAGTAAATCCTCTACAAAGATGATCAAATTAAAATTAATCTTCGTTATTAAAGCGGTAATAAGTAAATGTAACCACCAAATGCATTAAATAAATAGGTAAATTAGACAATATGTTGAACTAATCGTCTTATATCACTGGGAAATAAGAGAATAAAATTACTCATTCATCATATATCATGTATACAGTTTTACACTAATATATATATATACGGAGATAATTATTTGTGAATAACCAAGCTAAAATGTACAGACCACACTTCGTCGAGCGCGCCTAGCTACAATGCAAACCATAGACACAATATCAAGGCTTCTGCCACAATAAATTTGGAGTCGACCATGACTTATATACTATGTATTTACATGCAACACATCTGGACTGGACGGACAATTTACATACATGAAATGATAGCTTTATATGAGTAGGATCCAGTTAATGATTCATGACTAATCACATATTATATAAAGGACTAATTTATAAACCCGTTGGATCATAGAGATACTGTGAATTTATATATATTTAATTTCATATGATAAAGGGAGGTAATTAAATTCACAACGGAATTTACTATTATTGGGATCTTTTTAGATGCTCATTCACAATGCATGATATATTTATGGAGATAATTATTTGTGAATAACCAAAACATATATATATATATTACAAGATTACAGCGAATTCATCTCAATCACTCGTGCTTCATCTTGTGAGACTCTCCGGACTGTCTATATTTATTAATAACTTCTTAATATCTGGAACATACTACTAATGGGAAAAGGAATTAGCTCAAGTGATAGAGCATGTGAAAGGTACCGGTATCGATACCCGGATTCTCCAGCTATATTTTTACAACAGGTTTCTGTTATGTTCACTTTAAACATTCGTGCTTTATTATTTGAAATTTGCTTCAACATGCTGTTTATTATTATCAATACATTTATAACATTTCAATGTACAAGTGATCATACGAAATAAGTCTTAGAACGAAATGGCCGCGTAGCTTAGTCGCTTAGAGCGTCGTGCTAATAACGCAAATAGCCATACTGGCTAATAACGTTTTATTCAAGATCTGTTAAAAGAAATATACCTGTTTTATTGCAAAATTGACAGTTGCTGTTATTTTAACCGATTCTGGGTTTCCTGAGATTGAAACAGAAATACCTTAATAATCAATTGCTGAAATATCACCATTGTAGTCTTTATGTTTTATACAAATTGAAGGGGGAATTAGCTCAAGTGGTAGAGCGCTCGCTTAGCATGTGAGAGGTACCGGGATTGACACCCGGATTCTCCAAAAATGCTTTTATAACAAGTTTCTGGATTGTTTATTTCATGTTTCATCATTTGACATCGTTTTGGCATGATGTCTGTTGTCATCAATACATTTTTATTTTTATTAATATCTTTTTAATATTTTAAATTATAACGGAAATCTACAAGTGATCCTACGAAATGTAGCGTAGTTCGAGACTAGTAGTTGTGTAATTATTGTTTCCTAATGTTGTAATATCATACTTTGCCACACGGTCGGTTAGCTCAGTCTGTTAGAACGTCGTGTCAATAACACGAATGTCGTGGGTACGACCCCCACATTGGCCATACCTTTACATTTTTATGTTTCCCTTCATTTGAATTTATAACACATGTATTGCAAACACGCCATGGAAGGCCAACCAATCTTATCTCAATCATCATTATTGTATCACTATTTGATAAAATACGAATTACTAGAATATGTTCGACATATAAACTTGCCATATATCTTAATTCACAATTTGACAAAAGAGAATATGCCAGTTGTATTCAAAAAGTGACATTTTCTATTTTTAATAGTTTCTTGTTTTTCTCAGATGGAATCAGAAAAAAACTTAAATTTGATTGCTGAACTTGATATCAGTATCATATTTTTTATGTTTTACTACGACGCAATGGGGAATTAGCTCAAGTGGTAGAGCGCTCGCTTAGCATGTGAGAGGTACCGGGATCGATACCCGGATTCTCCAAGTAACATTTTAAAAACAAGTTTATGTTTTGTTTACATCATCATTTGAGAAATTGCATTGACATGCTGTTTATTATTATAAATAACTTTTTAATATTTGAAATTCAGACCAAAATTTACCAAAATGACCAAAACTACAATATGGCCGGTTAGCTCAGGCGGTTAGAGCGTCCTGTTCATAACGCGAATGTCGTGGGTTCGACCCCACAATGGCCATACTTTTACATATTTATATGTTTCCTTTCATTTTTTACTATAGCATCCGTATTGCAAATTAGTCATTGGTAAGCCAATCTATCGTCTCTCAATCATCATTATTGTGTCACTATTTGATGAAATACAAATTACTAGAACATGTCCGGTAAGCTCAGTCGGTTAGGGCGTCTTATTAATAACGCGAATAGCTTGTGTTCGATACCTACAATTGCCATATATTTTAATTCACAATCTGACAAAAAAGAATATGCCAGTTTTATTCAAAAGGTGACACTTTTCTATGTTTAATAGTGTCTTGTTTATCTGAGATGGAAACAGAAAAAAACTTAAATTTGATTGCTGAACTTGATATCAATTTCGTACGTTTATCTTTTAATAAGACGCAATGGGGAATTAGCTCAAGTGGTAGAGCGCTCGCTTAGCATGTGAGAGGTACCGGGATCGATACCCGGATTCTCCAAGTTTGCTTTTATGAAAATTTTATATTTTGTTTGCTTCAACATTTGAGAAATGCTGTCTATAAGAGCGCCGTGCTAGTAACGCGAATGTCGTGGGTTGGTCCCTTCAGTTGTTTCTATAACACATGTATTGCAAATTATGTCATTGGTAGGCCAAACTATCTTCTCTCAATCATCAATATTAAATCAATATTTGATGAAATACAAGTTACTAGAAAATGTCCGGTTAGCTCAGTCGGTTAGGGCGTCTTATTAATAACGCGAATATCTTGTGTTCAATGCGTAAATTGCCATATATTTTAATTCACAATTTGACAAAAGGGAATATCCCAGTTTTATTAAAAATGTGACATTTTCTATTTTTTAATAGATGGAAACAGAAAGGTCTTAAAATTCGATTGCTAAACTTGATATTATCATCATATTAATTATATTTTTCTACGATGGAATGGGATCGATACCCAGATTCTCAAAATATGGATTTATAACAAGTACTTCATGTTTCAGAATTTGACATTGTTTTGACATGATGTCTGTTATCATCTATACATTTTTATTTTTTGAAATTAGGACCGAAATCTACAAGTTTATGTTTTGTTCACTTCAGTCACTCATTTGGAAAATTGTCTCCACGTGCTTATTATTATTAATACCTTTTTAATATTTGAAATTATAATCGAAATCTACAAGTGATCCTATGATATGTAGCTTAGTGCGAGACTAGTAGTTATGTAATCATTGTTTCCTTTTTTGTTTTATATACTTTGCCACATGGCCGGTTAGCTCAGCCGGTTAAAGCATCGTACTAATAACGCGAATGACGAGGGTTCGGTCCCCCACACACACGGGCCATACTTTTTTTTTTTTATGTTTCCCTTCAATAATTCTATAATATATTGCAAATGACGCCATTGGTAGGCCAACATATCTTCTCTCAATCATCATTATTGTGTCACTATTTGATGAAATACAAATTACAACGAAGTATCCGGTTAGCTCAGTCTGTTAGAGTGTCGTAATAACGCGAATATCTTGTGTACATGCCTACAATTGCCATATATTTTAAAATCACAATCTGGCAAAAGAGAATATGCCTGTTTTATTCAAAAGGTGATATATTTTTTTTTAAAAAATAATAGTTTCTTGTTTTTCTGAGACGGAAACGGAAAACCTTAATTCAATTGCTGAACTGAACAAACCGACAGATTAGGTATAATATCTAATATCCCATATCTTTGGGATGTAGGTAGGCCTATAGGCTTTCTTTTACAGATTTAAAAAAAGAAGAAGGAATTGTTAGTTATATTTATTGTGTGATATTGTTTCTTATATTTCCCCTTTCTTTTAAAAATCAATAAATGAAGATAATTCTCAAACATTTCAATATGATTTTTTCTTCACCGCTTTAGGCCTATGCTTTATTTCTTTTTCTTTCTACGTATAATTATGTTACTGGCGTGTGTGGTTTTAAAGTATTTGTTGAAGTCATACACCACTTTTTCCCCTTTTTTGTGTGTATCTGTGCGTGCGTGTGCGTTTGTGCGTACGCGAGTGTGTGCTTGCTTACGTGCGTTCGTGCGTGAAAAATCCGACCTTTTCTCATACTCAGTTTGTAGCCTAATGTTTTTCATTTTGAACAATACTATCACTGATGGATTTTTAAAAAATTGTCAACCATTTTATCAGCCTTACTTGGGTAGGCCTACAAGTCAACATTATTAAATTCAGACAATGGTTCAACGAGCCATTAAAGAAATATTAAAAATGCAGCCCGAAATTTCAGCAATACAGACTTAGAGATCTATATATTGGTAATTATTGTCTGATAGGGAGTTTCATTATTATGTTTCCATCTTCTTCTTCCTGGTAAAGTGCAAGGCCCACTCTGAGGCATAAACGCATCTCCTTTCACTTTGCTGATTTAGGTCATTGGCGTTGCTGCCTTTACGCCACATCTCACGGGCTTGGTCATTTTCTCGCAAATACATTGTTTATGCCCACAGAATGTACGAAATGTATCCTAAAATTCAAATATCCCCCCCCCCCCTCCCCCTCCAACCAACTCACGAACCTTTTGAGCTTGCACATCATTTAGGGTCAGCTGGTCACTCAATGATTATGTAATAAAATTTTATGCAAATTTTACATGTTCAAAACATCACTTTATAGCATATATAACGAATTAAATGCAAAAGGGTCGGGCTACAAGTTTTAACTACATAATTAGTTACAGCCCTCTTCAATTACAGATGGATCCGCCAAAAAGCGCAATATACAAATTTAATTAAGTGACATTTTTGCCGCTGAATACAAACTAACACATGCACATGTATTCTTTCGAACTCTTCCACATGCATACAAACATACGCGCGTGCACTCGCACGAGCACACACATACACATATGTAAAGTGATAGGAGAAATACACTGCTTGAATTTTAATGATTTAAAGAAGAACAAAGTAGACCTATATAGATTTTATTTAAGAATAAAAATGGCAACATAAAAAATAAGAAGAGTTATTATTGTCTGCGACCCAAACTTGACTCTCATCCCCATTATTCCGCCACTGCATGTTATCCCTTCCAGATCAGATTTTGTTTTATCGAAAAAAATGTAATTGATTAAATCAAGAACCCGTATCTCTCCGTGGGATTAATTAATCGAGGTAGATTTTACATATAACATTGGATATGTCTACTTCCGGTTCCTTTTCCTGAAAAAAAAATATTTTGAAAATTTGCTTCAGATTGATTATTGTGATACTAATGATAATGTAATAGTTAGACCGGAATATGACTATACATGGAATTTCAGGAAATCGTTAACAATGTCGTTTTTCCGCCGTCACTCCGGTAATTTATAAAAACAAACGTTATCATTTTAGGAGGCGTGTCAAAAAGTGGGTGGGGTATAAATTATGTTACACATGAACAGTTTGAGTGCCTTGGTTTACCTTGGTCATCTGGTTATAATTCAAACCTAACATTTATGTTACATTGTTTCTTGTAAAAAATGCCCTGTTTCATTTATGTAGTATACTAACATTTGGATGAAAATTTTATTCTTGTTTCTACTTCAGCAGTTCATTCACAAGCACAAAAAGCTACTGCATATAATATTTTAGTCAGGCCCCAACTAGAATACTGCTCCTCTATTTGTTCTCCCCATACCGACACACTCATTTACCAATTAGGGGCTGTGCAGAGATGGGCTGCTCGGTGGTGCTTTGCAGGCACTTCTAGTGTCTTGGACCTGCTACTCTATACATTGGAGACTGCTTGAGCTCAGAAGGATTGATCAGAGGCTTGTCATGTTTTACAGCATTACCCCTTATCTGGTGGCTAAACTGCCAGAAAATTATGTAACCCTCAACACTACACCTAGTAAATTGTTACATTCATTATCCTATCGCCAGTTCAGACCAGAACTGATTATTATAAGTACTCTTTCTTTCCCAGAACCATTGTCCACTGGAATGCCCTGGTACCATCTGTAGTGGCACAGCCCCTGCCAGAGTTCAGCTCGGTCGTTAGTTGAGTTGAACATGTCTCTTCTTAGAAACCTGCTCTATTTTTTTTAATCTTTAAAAAACTAACCCTGTACAGTCACAAGAATCCTTTTAACCTATCAACTGTTTTTATATTAACCTCCCTGTCAGTGACATGCGTCAGTCTAGGTCCCCAGCAGGGGTTTTACTAAATAGCAAATAGATTTATATCAATCAATCCCTGTTGAAGTCTATTTATTGTTTTCAAAGATACACTTTTAGATGTTTAACTGTTTTGTAGATTACAGTAATTGCTCTTTTAGAGAAAGTGTTTTGCGTTGTATTGTTTTACATTTCAATGTTTTAAATTACATATTGTGTGGTCTGCGCTGGCTAGCTTGGTCTGTAGCTCATCTCAGACTGTCAGTCCAGTGAGCTTTACTCCTCACTTGGCTACATACACTGTTTTGGTTGGCAATGATTTTTTTTCTACGGCTATTAATTTCCAACCTCATGATATCTTGGACATTTATAGCAATTGTCCAGACATAATACTACCTTGAAAGCATAGTAATACGCTTCACTTAATTAATGTTTATATGTTTCTGGTATTACTAAAGGACACCTGGGGTCGTATTCACCAACTGTTCTTGAGAATATTCTTAGACTTGAGCTTGAAAATCCAAATTTCAATTTTAGATATCTAGTTTACCATGGCAGATAGAATAATTGTGAGAGTGTATTTGATTATATATTAGGTGTCCCTACATGCTTGCAAATTTTGGCCTCAAATAATTGTCTCTAAGTGTGTTTTTCAAAATTGATTCTCGAGTTCAAGTCTTAGAATATTCTTGAGAATGGTTGGTGAATACCACCCAGGGCTGGATTTATCAAACAGATAACTTTGTATTAATATAGATATCATGTGTGGAGCGAGTGGTAGAGCATCAGGCCCAATTGTAGTAAAATATTCTCAAAGACACATTGTTGACTTTCAGAATATAAAATTGCATTTACTTTTCCCTGTCCTAAAAGAGTGAACATCTGCTGCTTTGTGAAGTGTTCCAACATGTATAATTTTGATTGAAGAATCAAGATGTGTAGTTATTTTCATATACCAGTATATCAGGGCTTCTTAAATTCCAAAATGCAAATCAGTACTGCGTTTTTATTGCCATAAGAATTGCTGCGGTAAGAATCACATTTTTTCCTTTTAAAACCACTGTACATTATGCCTATGCATGTTTAAATACCCCATTCTGTGCTCAGTTTTATCAGATTGTTTATTTTTCATACTTATTGTGTTTTATTTAACTAAACTTTTCTAAATATGAACATTTTATTACCGACATCATGTATTCTCATTTAAATAAACCAGTTTCAATCAATTTCACGCAAAAAATAGATTCAGGATGTAAACTGGAAGTATCGTGTATATCAGATATAGCCTTGGTTCGTCTCGAGTTGATGCCACATGCAATGCTTTGAACATTGTCAGAAGCACTTTTTATTGAATATGACAATTAAACGGACTAGCCAATAGCATTATTATTCTTGGTTAACTATATATGAATATATGTAAATTTGTGTACTAACACTTTCAACTCTGTCTCCAATTATATTATCAATTCATTAAAAAAACGTTCACATCTAATGGAAGATATTTAAAATGGAATTATCAATATAAATACTTATTGACAAAGTCCTGTTTTAAGTGAACACAAACAAACTGTACAATTACATTGCATGTATTGAATGAAACAACACATTTGCTGTTGTTTTTTTATGGAAGTGCCGTCACCCTGCGATTTTATACTTATACTTTTATACTTATTTTCAAGTTACGTTGATGATGCACAGATCTGTACTTTGTGGACAACCATTTTTCCAAATGTTATGACTAATGCAAATAATTCTGGTCCGACATCAAGACAAAATCGGTCCAGGTTTGATCAGTTTCCTTAATTATGTCATTAATATTATAATTAAAGTCATTTAAAAAAAACACAAACAAACAAGTAATACTGCACGTTTTCATCAAATATTTTAATGACGCAAACTATTATCGGTCCAAAAGTCCCAGCTTTGACCACTTGAAAAGAACCTGACACAAGCAAACAAGTTAACGCATTAACGGTATATCAAAAAAATTACAGACGCAAACACAACCGTTTTAGTGAACCAACAGAACGTGTGATATGGGTCACTGATCACACATCAAAGGCATTTTACACAGACTCTTCTGAAAAACTCGCCTACTACCGGTTATGGCTTAGTCAAAATTGACCTCCTTTCGCACAGTGGGTGGCAAAACAATCGAATTATATTGCCGCAAGGCATATTTCACAGCTCACTAAAGCATGTAAAAGACAATTTTATGATTTTTTACGACAGAAAATTTCTGGATGAATATTGTATTAAATTTTGAAAAGAAAACCGTTTTTTAACTGTAGATTTCGGTCCAAAAACCGAAAAAATGATTTTAGAAGCAAGCAGTATTTAAATATATGTAACATAAATTGGCTGGACAACTCTTTACATCTATATGTATGAAATTTTACTTCTATATGTATGAAATTTTACATCTATATTACAACTATATGTATTTAATTTAACAGGTAAAAGGGGGAAGGAGACCTCATCTTTTTCTAAAGGCAGCAATACACTTCCAAAATCAAAAACAACAAGTCCCAGATCTGTAGCGGTGACAGGAAGTAAAACACCGGACAATATTAACGGAAACATTGGTTTGTGTGTTTTGTTTTGTTTGAATATTTAGCGTCATTTTTATGCCATCGAGGGTTAACAGAAGTTCAGTTAAAAGATGACCATTCTTTCCTGATATCGTGACCTGTGAACCAGTTATCGAGCACACCCATCTCTGCAAGTAACTGATAACTTTCCCATTTGAATCAGCAGTGGGAGAGGTGTGATACTGAGACGGTATTTTGTTTATCAGTCATCATGGACATGGTGGCCAGGCAGTTGAGCTACCTGGGCCTGACTAATAGTGGTAATACTGAAAGTAATAGTAATTAACCCTTTACTCCATAGATATGCGTTTTCCCAAACCAATCACAGAAGACCCTCATAGGCGTTTATATTAGAGGTGTCCAAAGGCGTCTATATTAGATGTGTCCAAAGGTGTCTATATGAAATAAAGGATTAAAAAAACAAGATAAAATTACTCAAGGAGTGCTGATGATTATAGGTAATTAAAACCAGAATATTCGGTTATGTGTTGTTTGCTGTTCAAGTTATATATCTAAATACCATGAGAAATTAGGTCTTCAGTTACAAACCTGTTTTATATGTACGCTTTGCCTCATGCAATAATATTCATTGATGTTGCTTAAAATAAACAAAAGAGTCGGCCTATTAACATTTGTGCAACTTGTAGGTGATGGTTGGACAATACTTGCACTAAAAAAACTTCATGTAAAAAATTTAGGCTTGGAATATTTTGGAAATGGTTCGTAGAAATGGTAAATTGTTCTGCAGATGAGTGCAGATTAAAGGCTAATGCTCATAGCATATTTACAGCAATAGCAATAACACATTGTTATTTTCAAAAAAAAAGTGATTTTTTTTTAATTAAGCTGACAGATGTATTTTAAAGCTTTTGTGGTCTGTTTTTTTTATAGGAAAACAATTTGATTACCAATATAGAGGATAATAATATATTATAGTGGATACATTCCTGCTATGGAAAAACAAAACTTTTCTATGTGAAAAACAAACAACTCTTTACAGTATAGAACATGAAACAAAGTTCAGCTATTTAATGAGACCTTAAAGTTTACGTGATATATATTATATATATTTCTGTTGTTGCGAATTTAATTATCACCCTTTATGAATTAAAATATATATGAATTCACTGTTTTCATGATCCAACGGGTTTCTATGGTTTGCATTGTAGCCAGGCGCCCTCGCCGTAATCTGGTCTGTACATTTATGTCTGGTTATTCACAAATAATTATCTCCATATATATATGTATATGAGTGTGTCTAGGGCATCCTGATTTTCATATTTTATAAAGCTTCTGTTAACAATACTTCTTCTTTTAAAGGGGGAATTAATGTCTGCCTATACTTAATGGAACTTCTAACCCACCACTTACGTATTTCCAATATCTTTGTCAAAATATTGAATAGCATTAATAAAATTTGTATGTAGTATTAACCCTTTACTTCATATAGACACCTTTGGACACCTTATATAGAAGGCTTTTGAATTATTGGATGAATTATGTTTGCATTAACTGACAGAGTGGAAAACAGTGCAGGAAGTGTTCAGATTGCTTGTTACGTTTTCAAAGGCCTTCTGTGATTGGTGCGGGAAAACACGTCTCTATGGAGTAAAGGGTTAACAGACAATTGTGTATTGATTTTTAATAGGCCGATTGCGATATTCTATACAATAACTCGTGCGCATCTGTTTGGCACGAAATGTTTATTTTGCACATGCAGCACAAACCTTTAATACTTTTTGAAAAAATACATAAAAAGTCAGATGGCGGTTTATTTGTTGTGTTCAGTATACTTATTCATGATTTTCTCAAAGATGAACTACAATGTTTTAACAAGCCCTTGTGTTGTAATTTCATGCTTATTTTCGTGATTCAGTAAACTGAAGATCATAATATTTTAAAGTAAAGGGTCATTTATCATGGCCGCTCAAAAAGAAAAAAGAAAGAAAAAAAGCATTAACAATTCTACTAACGCCAAGTAATTTCAAGGTGTACTTTCTTTAATATATTTACTTATATCAATCTCTACTGGGAATTTGTGTTATTAAAGACACCTGCTATTTTCTTTGTTATTTCACAGCTTCAGAACCAGCCAGATTACCTAACACTTATGACTCGGTTCCCCGCACAGATTCTGGATTGCTACTCTTGCAAGATGAGTACTGCCCAGGCGATCTTGGTAAAAAAAATCTTTGTGTATCTGTGGCCCGTGTATTCACAAAATATCTCATCTTTTTGTGGTGACTGCATAGATATGTTTTTTTCATTTTTGAACTTTGAGTATGCATGCACCCTGGCTAAAATATTAAAAAATTTGTTTATTGGAAAACTTGAAAATAAATAATACTTAATTTTTATTTAAAATTTTCTGAACACAAACTGAAAGATATCTCAACCAAAACAATAATTGACATTAGATGTTGTCCTACGTTCTCAGCAAATAAAACCGCTCAGATTTTTCAAAATACATTTAGTCTATTTTACATAGACTGTTATGACCGTCAGTAGATGTTAACCTGCTTCCACAAGAAAGTAGATCAACTTTGTAGCTGGTTAAAAGAAACGTAGAATATTTACTGGTGTAAAAATGTCACATAACTTCTAACCTACATGTGATATCGAAACTACTTAGACATAAAAACGATAATTGAACGTTAAAAGCTTCGGGGAGAAAATTTTCAGAAGGATGGTGGTTCTACTCAATCTGACTCAGTCTGAGATCTTCCTTCACCAGTAAAATTGGACATGCCATATATAACCTAAAATGTGTTGAAAATGGCGTTAATCCCCATTCAAAAATAAATAAAAATCATTATTTGCCAAGGTAAAGAATTGGTTTGATACTAATGGTTGAGTTTGTTTTCTGTCATGGTCAAACTATACTTATGATTGAGTGAATGTTGTAAGGGGGGTGTATAATGACATTGTATGTGTATATATAGTGTTATATTTAAAGTGGTCTTGGAAGGCTTTTTAATAATATTATTCTTAATTTATAATTAATGGTTGTAGTACTTTATTTAACCTGTGCTCTGTTGGTAACTGCTTTGTGTGTGTATATAAGTATCACAGTGGATTTGGTTAGGTTAGGAAGGGTGCTAGGTTCTATTTGTTTGTTTGGTGATGGTGTCTATGCTGCTGACTGCCAGATGATGGTGCTATATATAGTTTCCTGATTGTTTTGATCTCTACATTATACATGTATTTACAGGTGTCAGCTCTGGGTCTCTACATGCTTGCATGAACAAGTCCTCAAGGTTATCTAAATGTTTGGATGATATGATAAAAGACCATGAGGCAATTCCTCACCTGATACATTACATGGAGTCATGCAAAGCATCTGCATTGATTCGTTTCTGGCTTGATGCAGAAAGTTTCCAAGCATCCACATGGACCCGGATCAGATCACATTCCTTGAACACAGTTAGCAAAAGCTCATTAGTTAAAGAAAGAGAAAGCAGCATGAAAAAATCAAAATCTATAAATCAGGATATAACCAGTCCAGTTTCGATGATGAGTGAAGACAGTGCTTATCTTGAAACCAAAACTAATTCCACAGAAGCTTTGTCAAGCTCTTGTGATTCCAACCCACTTCCTGTAAATGGTGATGAAGAATTTTCCGAGTTCCAGACTGGTCCATTATGCAACCAGTCTGGTGCTAGTGAGGATAAAAACAAAGATTCTCCACCTGTTAAAACAAATTCCACCTCTTCCTGTCCGGGGAATGATGGGAAATCTTATTCATCAGACTGTGATCAAAGAACAAGAGACAAGTGTAAAATTGATCAGGAAAAAATGGAATTTAATCTACCATTAAAGTCATGTGATAATACTGTAAACGAAATGAAAAATGTTAATAAAGATTCAGAAAGTGCAATATCATACCGGGACATAGCTTCTCCTAGCCCTACTACCCCGGACAATGATGGTCCAGAAGTTCTAACAAAACCAATATCATCTCCAGGATTTGGATCTGCCTCTAAAGACAGTCTCGCCGAAAAATTGAAAAAAAGTGAGTTTTCAACTTTTTTGGCATATATATTATTATACATGTATTAAATTAAATGTTTCATTTGATAACCAACACAATAACAATGTATTTTAGATTTTAATATTCATATTATTGAACGTATCTTTCAGCATTTAAAATGTTACATAAACTTTATATAATATAGGATTGTTCACCCACATTATATTTTGGTGTTGAACAGAGCTGACTTTAAAAAAAAACTCTAAAAAAATAACTGGGTAAGATTTTGCTTAATAACTTTCATAATAGCCAACAGATTTTGACAAAAGAAAATGCAGATATCCCTGGAATAATAGCACTTGGTATCCACCGCATTTACTGTGCTCAGTTCGCTTAAATGTTACCTAATTTGATAACACAAGTCAGCTAAATGACATGTTCGCTTTAAACATTTGCTAACAGAGCAAACACCTATAAGAGCTGTTAGAAGTGTTTGCTTGTGTTTAATCACGTGAATTAATGGAGGGAAAGTGGCAATGTAACCTGATTTCCAATTACTTTTTGTTTGTTTGGTTCTGTTTGCATTATAAACACATTAACCACACAGTCCAGATATATACAATTCTCTTCTCAAAAACTTTGATCAATCAGTTCAATTGAGACAAAATATCCTGGTATTGCAAGCATACATTCAAGAAGGTCAAAATGTTTGGAGATGATAATGCTACTATTGATGCCATACTAGGAGGTCTGGAGATTGAACTTGGATTTATCTGTAAAGGTGACATTAGCCCAGTCTGCTATGGTGAATCTCAAATGCCTTCTGGCCCGCTGAAGTCGATTTCATAGGGTTTCCAGTCAAGACTTAACCCACAATAGGTCTTCTCTTTCTCAATTCTAATATTAGTAGGCGATTTCAAAAAGTTTGACCACTCGCGACATATACATCTATTATGGATGCCCATCTGTTGTTCTTCTAGTATGAAAGTATACTTTAAGGATAGATGTAAGTTACTAACTATCTTCACGGTGGGTTGTCACACTACTTTGTGGCCACCTTCAGTGGAGGTCACCAACCTTCCCTGTGTGGTTGTACTTAAGCCAAAGTGTGTGGATTGTTAATTTTTTTTCGAGAACACACACAATGTTCAAAACTTATCTTATGAAGCAATGACCATCAGTGCGAATTTTGGAGTTACAAATTTATTTATATCATATACGAAATTCATATCATTTCAAAATATACAATATTATATATTATATAAAAAAAAAGACAGAATGACTGATGAAGCAAATTTGACCTACATGTATAACATACTTTCAGGTGTTGAACAGGATGCTGTACGAATATTCACGAAGTACCTTGCTCAGGAAGCCACCCATCCAATAAGCATCACCGATGATCTCAGAAATGAAACTATACGTACGTGGAAATTGTCTTTGTTCACATCTCCCTCTCTATTGTTACGTTGCACTTGATTAATGGGGTTTAATGCCATTTTCAACAAATCACAGTTTTAATAAAAAGTTTATGGGAAACAGTTTCACAGATGGAGGATGACCCAGATGTAGATGTATATACATAAAGCTGGGTTTAACTACTGTCCTTCTGCTAGTAACTAGCAAGCTTTCTCTCATTATATAGTATAGTCAAAACTGTGTAAGTGAGCCCCTTTATTAAGCATTCACTTGTCTTAAGCAGCCACATTTGCTTTTCCCCATTTCTATATGCTTTCAGAACAAATTGAACTGTATTAAGCAACAGTCTGTCTTAAAAGATCATATTTGCTCATTTCTTTGACTGGCTGCTTAGGACAGGTTTGTCTGTATCGTCTTTCTGCTAGTAACTAACACAATTTTTCACAATGAATTCAGCTATGTCTTTCTGTGTTTGGACTAAACTGGCCTCAAAACCATAGCCTCAGAGGTGAGAAGTAAGATATATTGAGATAGTACCCTAGACCACTTGTCCATAGAGGATCCTCTATTAAAAAAAGTCATAACAATCGCTTGCATTTGGTGTTACTTGGACGACAAATACATGTATTTATCTGTTTCTGTGTACATTATTTTCCCTCACAATTTAAAATTGTGGGTCATTTGTCGTCTGTATAATGAGACTTGATAGGCAAATTGGAGAACTTTAAGGGATATTTGATAAAAAAAGTATGGCAAAAACGTTAAATTTCAGGGACAACTGTGCGTGTGTGTGTGCATAAGTTTTTGTCTCCAAATAGTCATACCCTTGAAACAATAAAGCAGGGAAATGCTGCCATAATAAGAATTAAATATTAGTCTTCAGTATCATTGATGTTTGATTTTCTAAAAGACAGATCTATGTGTTTTAACTTTGTTAAGAAAATGTTAGAAAAAGGAAGTTAGATTAATTGTCTGAGACAAATGAGCCTTCCCCTAAATAAGATGTTTTAAAAAAATTGATGATATTAATTCATAGCAAAATACATTTTGTACTATTGTCCAAGATATTTGCCACATAATAAAAGCACACTATCATATAAATACAAAAATAATGGCATGGTAATATCCTGAGAGCAACAGCTATATTGGAATCTATGGAATTTGCTGCAGTACATAGTGTATATATAGTCTGATTGTTTGTTTCAGCCAATGAGAAACTTTATCAGTCTTCCAGTACAGTTTTTTTTTTCAATGGAAAAATTATCAAGATTTATCTTTTAGATAAACAATCATCAAAGGTAATCAAGCCTAATTACAGTGATTAAACAGCCAGTGTATTGAGAATAGATATGACATTGTGTCTCGTGATCATTCATCTCTCATCGCTGATTCATGTTTCATGTGGAAAAGTAATCAGTTACTAGCAGATATAGGTGCACTCAAGTACACGTTTATCTTCTAGGATCCCAGGAAAGAGTGATTAGGTCAATTGCTCCTCTGTTATCCATTGATGCCATAAAAATGATAATAGATATTCAAACAAATATATTGTGTTCAGACCTTTTCATTGTTTTGTAGGCAAAATTTGTAGAGAGGATGGTCAAGTAGATCCAGAGTGTTTTGTGGATTGTCAGAAGTTTGTGTTGGCGCGAATAGATGCAAGGTAAGTCATTTGTGTAATAAACACAGCATTGATGTTGTTGGCATAATTCATGTTGTTATTGAATGATGTTTAGTGTCACTTGTAACACTTTTTCAGTCATATGGCGACAGTGTCTACTTGACAGTATTCTGTGTGCTGCCAAACTGGAGTACCATGCCCCAGACACATGGTATGATACCCCAACCGGTCACAGTACTGACATTGGGCCATCCAGACCTAGATCTAGCCTATAAATGCGGAGCTCCTTGTGAGGAAGTTTCTAATATCATTTTTCAAGTCTTTTGTATGACTTGACTGGGGATTGAACCAACAACCTCTGCATGCATTGCAGTTTTTGCAAAACACATGTCTATCATATAAAAACAGTGTTTGTTATACAGTGATCAGGCTAAGGTATTTATATGTGGATAGGTTAGAAGCTATATTTTACTTAAAATGGACTTTATTTATAATTATTAAACCTTGCACTGGTAACTACAATCAATGTGACTCTGGGGACATCTGTGGCTGATTAGTCTAAGATGCTGTCATTTAACGACCACTTATCTCTTACTGCTGGGATCGTAGGTTAGATCCCAATTCTGTCCAAAAATGTATGTGAGAAAGTTTGCCAGTTACTTGTGGAAGGACGGTGGTTCTACCAAATTAATTCAGAGGTCTTCATAAGGCTCCACTGATAAAGCTGGATATATCAAATATAACCAGCTGTGTGTTGTAAAATGGTGTTAAACTCCAGTCAATGTTACTGTGTATATGTGACATTTTATAACTACTAAGTTCGCATTGTTTACTCTGCAAGATGCTCTGCAGTTACATAGTTACATGTACTCTTGTTTTATATCGCGTATATTGTACATTAAATTTTGACACTTCACAGATATTTTGATGGGTTCAAGTTGAGCGTGTTCCAGTGTAAGTATCAGGTAGAAGTGCTGACAGGTGGGCAGGTGCACCTTACAGATGTCTTGTATAATGAAACAGCATTGTTTTATTTCATGGAGGTAAATTTTTAATAAATGACCTTATAGTTGTTATGTATAAAGCCTAGTTAATTTGTTGGATTGCTTCTTATGTGGTTTTGGTAACTAAATGGAACACGATAAAGAGTTAGTTTAGTTTGTACAAATTTATTTTAGCTCATGCCAGGTACTGACATCGCAGGGGTCGTGGGTTTGAATCCGGAAAGTGACAAAAATTATTTCCAAAAATTGTCTGTGGTCAGGTTGAATAAGGCATACATGTCACTCCTCTCCATTGAGGCATAAAAAGTAAGAAAAATATGATAATAGAATTGAGATATTTGAAAACTAAATGCTTATATGAACCACTTCCAAGTCCATTTCCTGGTACAACCATAACTGATTGATTGCGAACACTGTGCTACTGCCACACTTCAGGCAAAGATTTGGGTAAACATCTAATGACTTAACAAACTGTACATAGCATCCAGCTTTATTGGTGGAGAGATGCTCCAGAGTAGAACCACCAGCTTTCACAATTAACTGGTTCACACAAAGTTTTATACTCAAATCCACCACCTTGGCATTGAACGGTAAGCTTATCATAAGAGGATAGTGTTCAAGTGCACTCTTCCATGCAGAAACCTTTTGAATGGTTTGAAACACTAAGATCATTACTGAGGAAAAGAGCTCAAGTTTCACCTTTGATTTTAACTGAGGAGTTCACCAATTGTCTGAATATCATTTTATTATTTTTTATCTTTCTATTCATTTATTGATGGGTTTAGAATTTTTATATTATATCATAAAGTGTAATTTCCTTAATTAAGATATCTAACTGTTTTTTAATGGTCACATAAATCAGCTGTTTTACCTTTTCCTATATATACAAATATGGCTTTAATATGGATATGGTTACAGTTTGTGTTAGATTTTGTTATTATTATATATACATAATATTAAAAATTATCTTATCAATATACCTATACATTAAATTATTATATAAAATAT
This sequence comes from Panopea generosa, assembly GCA_029582155.1. Classification (NCBI taxonomy): domain Eukaryota; kingdom Metazoa; phylum Mollusca; class Bivalvia; order Adapedonta; family Hiatellidae; genus Panopea; species Panopea generosa. The sequence goes on from CM055899.1 coordinate 38,491,362, forward strand.
GAGAAAAAGTCATGTCAACTTCAAAGTCTGATCTGGAGATCCTTTGTGGTTGAGTTGTATAAGGCACTGTTATCTACTGACCTCTCACCTCTCTCAGGTGAGGTTTTGTGTTCGAGCTCAGCTTGGTCCCAAATTCCTTATGTGAGAAAATTGCCCGTTACTTTTGGAAGGATGGTGGTTCTACTCAGTTTGATTCTGAGGTTCTTCTTCTCTACCTATAAACTGGATATGCTATATATATAACTTGCTGTGTGCTGAAAATGAGTTAAACCCTATTCAAAAAACAGCCAGAAAGGTTAATACAATTTCACATTTGTGATTTTTAAAGTTTGTTTTAATGATAGAGTGAACAATTGATGGCTTTTCACGTTATGACTTTCATTCATTCACAAAAGGAAGTATTAATGTTGCGATGAACTCTCTTTTTACAGTACATGGAACAAGAACATTTGTGTCACCTGTTGCATTTTGTGATAGCAACAGACAACTTTGAGCAGCTGTTAGCATCGCAGGAAACCTATGATGGCCTACAGGCACAAGGTGATGCCATGGTGCTATATGATAAGTAAGTTTCCATAGGTTGTCATTGATACATGTATGGTAGGAGGTTGAAGATCCTGTTTAAACAGCGCATGTTCCATTGGTAGACCATCAACCCATGGTCGTGTGTTTGATTCTCCCCCACAGCTATGTGTGGTGTCCTTGAGCGAGACGCTTATTCTGCATTTACTTAGTACTAGTCTTCCCAGGAAAATTTCAAGCTGATTTGTATATTAACTTGTTTCATGATCAAAGTAAAATAAATAAATTCAGTCTTGCTATGTTCATGATCCTATTTAGTGTACACCTACCACATTGAATGAAATGAAACTTTTGATAACATTTCCATCTGACATGGTGACTTAAGGGATTGAACCCAAGTGGGGAACTGGTCTAAAGCAATCTTGCCATCAGCAGCTGCTGGGCTATTGCAGAATCTCGTCGTAGACTTTCATGAAATATGAAACTGGATATATAGCTCAAATCCTACCGGTTTTCGAATTGTTATATCAAAGAATGAGTGTTGCTGTGATTAAATAAAGGTTTAGGGGTTCTCCGTGGTTGGGTGGTCTAAAGATCACTTACCTCTCACTGATAGGGTTGTAGGCTTGAGTCCCACTTACTTTTAAAACTTACTGTAAAAAAGTTTGCCAGTTACTTGCAGAAGGACAGTTGTTATATATTCAGTTTAAGTCTGAGGTTATTCTCCACCAATAAAATTGGATATGGCGTATATAATCTGAAATGTGTTGAAAATGGTGTTATACCTAATTTTAAAAAAACAATGTTTTAACTGTAAAATGCATTAAATATTACATACTGATAGTTGTGTGGCATGTTGTACATACATGAAAACATATATTTGATAATATCACTTTAAACAGTTTTGAAACTACAGATCAATCTTTAAGACATTATTTTTTATGTGTTTCAGATATTTCTCCCTCCAAGCCGCCCAGCCCCTGGGTTTTCCAGACACAATCAGGTTTGAAGTTGAGGGCAATATATGTAGGGAGGAGGGCCCATTGCCTGACTGCTTCTCCAAACCCAGACTCATTGTGCTACATACCATAGAAAAGGTAGAGATCCATGTAGTATCACATCTGTTATCACTCACAAACTGTATGTGCTCTGTAAAGCCTGCATGACATTAAAGTGCATGGTTGCTTATCAGTACATCACTGCTCGGACATCTTCTGTGGCAGAGTGGTCAAAGGCTTTATCTTATGAGTACCTATCTATCCCCATTGAGCAAGGTTGTGGTTTTAGACTAGCCTTGGTCCAAACACTTTATGTGACTTGACTGAAAAGGCTATATTCAGAATTACTCTGTCTGTAAACTTACATTTGAATCAAAACACCGTGTTGTGGCCATGTCCATCTAGCTCATTAAGCAATGAATCTGACTGTCAATCCAAGGGTCATGAGTATGAATCACAATTTTCATGAGACTATGCAAGATTGCCCATGAATCTCCCATGTTTGAGTATGTGGGGAAGTAGTCAGCTATTTGCAGATATATGATGTATTTAATACTGGTTAACTGCCTAGCTGATTCCATGTGCACTGACAGAGTTATACGTACATGTACTGTTGAGTAAAAGGCACAAAACTTGATACAAAAAAATTAAAATATATGTTGTTATATGCACGTTCTATTCTACATAGTCATTTTTGTTCTGTTTTGTTTTTATTGTCTGAAAGCTATGAAAGTGTCATGGTCATTGGAGGTGTCGTAATATTTACAAATTTTCTTTGGACCAGAGCAGTAATTGTTTCATCTGTCTATTATAAGATTATATTAATAAGGTAATGTCAGATTAGAAGAAATAAGGAAATAATTTATTTACATGTATATAATTAATGATAATATATTATATATATCTATAATGCATGGTCAATTATTTGTTTTATTGGGCTGGGCCCGATTAGCTCAGTCGGTAATCCGTCTGACTATCAATCCAGGGTTTGTGAGTTTGAATCCCCGCCTGGCAACAGTCTCCGTGATGATTGATATACGAGATTGTGTCTCATTATCATTCATCTCTCACTGCTGATTCAAGTGGGATCCCAGGAAACAGTGGTTAGGTTAACTGATTGTCTGTTAGCCCTCGATGGCATAAAAATGACGCTAAATATTCAGTCTACAATTCAATTGTTTGATTGGTAATATTGAAAATCTGTGTATTTCAGCTTCATTTTCCTCGTTACCTGACGAGTGATGTTTATTACAAGTATCTGTCAGAACTTGTTTCCACAGTTCAAACAGCTCAGGATTTCCCTCTTGGTCAAAGAAGACGGAGAGGTGAGTGTTTCAGTTCATGTAGTTTTATATGTACTTACAAAGTGTGCAAGATTAATCCATGTTTGTTTCATGTTTGTTTTGGTATTTTTCTTGATAAATATGCTTTATCTAAGGATTGAAAAGATCATTTTAATTTTCATCAGGTGATAAAAAACAGTAGGCTAGTTTAATGTATGTGAGACTTGAAAGGCATCTGGTAACATTAAAGTAGGTCATCCTTAAAGAATGTTTGCTATTTTTAGCTCTACTGGCTAAAGGCCAGAAGTGCTCATGTGATGGCGCATTGTCCATCGTCTGTTGTCTGTTAGCAGCACTTTCTCTGAAACCATAAGGCCAATTAAACTGAAACTTCACATTGATGTTTCTATTGTATAGGAGACAATACAGAAGATTTTTTTTCGATCTGAAATTCAAGATGGCCACCATTACTAAAAAAGTCTAAAACTTAAAAAATCTTCTTCTCATGAACGGCTCAACAGATTTTCAAAATGTTTATGTGGTAATGATGACCAACTATAGTTTTGTTAGGTTTTCTTAGGGTTAATAATGACCCCGCCCCGAGGGTCAGATTTTCAAAATGTTAATGTAGTAATGATGACCAACTATAGTTTTTTTAGATTTGGTCAAATGGTGTCCCTAGGGTTAAAAATGACCACATCCCCAGGGTTTAATTAGGGGACACATGTCATTATAATTATTTTTTTTTAAAGAGGGTAAATATTGTGAAATTTCAAAAAGGGCTATGGCCACTATGAGTCAGTAGAACGTCCTCAGGCCTTCTTTGGCCTCTTGTTGTATCACTAACCATTCCAAGGCAGTAGTACCTGCTATAATTTTTTCTGTATGATTGTAGTTTTTTATATTATTCATTGTTTATATTCTTTCTCTTACATATTCTTATATTTGACATGACTGAAGCAGTTTCAGGTCTACAGGTCTATGATTTTATAATGTGTGTGTGTGTTTGTCCGTCCGTTCATTTGTCAGCCAACTACATGGAGTTGCATTTAGGTCAGTTTCTCAGATACTGTTAGGAATAGAATTTACACATCACACAATTGTCTATGTAGATGATCTGATATCCACTGCACAGGCCTCTGTTTCACCAACATTTTCTTAAGATTTACTGAAATACTTAAGATTTACTGAAATACTTATGTTTTACTGAAATACTTAAGTTTTACTGAAATACTTATGTTCTACTGAAATACGAAAGATTTACTGAAATACATACATGTATGTTTTACTGAAATACTTAAGTTTTACTGAAATACTTATGTTTTACTGAAATACTTATGTTTTACTGAAATACTTAAGATTTACTGAAATACTAATGTTTTACTGAAATACTTAAGATTTACTGAAATACTTAAGATTTACTGAAATACTTATGTTTTACTGAAATACTTAAGATTTACTGAAATACTTAAGTTTTACTGAAATACTTATGTATTACTGAAATACTTATGTTTTACTGAAATACTTAAAACATAACTTAAAATTTGACTAAATACTTAAAAAAATTTAAACTTTAACTAATTCTTAAACCAATGTCAGTAAAACAAACTGCAATTTTTTTTGGAGCCAATCTAAATTCATGATCACCTGGATGCATTTCTGACATAGATTTAAAGTTTTTAAGTATTTAAGTTTATTTTAAAATATATTGGTAAAACAGAAGCCTGATTCTACAACTTTCTATTGATTTGAAACTATTTATTACAATTCAGGGAGTGAAACATCTTCAGAACACAGTGTCGGTGGATCAAGTGTTGGCGGCCAAAGTATAGGAAGTGAAAGTATTAGTTCCAAAAATACTCTGTTGGCCACAGGTAATCCTCGCCGTATACAGCTGAATACACTGGATGAAAACATGCGCAATATAGCACTTGATCCTGGACTGCTCAACCCAGACTCATTGTGGGAAAGACCCATTGCAGGGTAAGTGTCTACAGAGATGTTTTATATTTTGGATCTTGATTTTAGATAGCCAGATTGTGGGAAAGGCACATGACAGGTTTATTTTTGATTGGTTTATAATACCAATAAATTTGAGCTTAATTGTGAAGTGAGCCCTGGAGCTTATATGAACGCTATTGAGCCTACGTCCTCTGTTGAACCGGTATTAAGTGTTGTTTTTGAGAGCCAAATGAAGAATTGTTGATTATCAGTTGAAAGAAAGCCCAAAATAGTATTTTAACTCTCCATGTGAAATATATGAATGATTATTCAGTTGAATTAAAGTGATACATGTACTTAGAAAAGTGTGATCATTTTACTGTCCTCCGTTATCCGAGTGCTTAAAGGTGTCATTGTTCTAATCCAGACCATATCTACATCATACATGTGTTTAAATGCTGTATGTATAAGCTTTGTAGTTGGTTTCTGATCAATGATAAAATTAATTTGCATCTTTCTTCACCTTTACAGGAATATGAGTCTAGGAAAGATAGACATCCTGGGTCAGTTTGTGTCAGATTTTGTTCCTGATCCAGATCTCACTGTTACAACAGATAAGAAAAAAGGAACCTCGGGTGGTTCTCGATTCTTCAAGAGCAAGAAAGATAAAGAGAGGGTACAAAAATTAACTGTTTATTTTTTCTATGTGTATTAAGATTCTCCCTGGCCTAGTGGTGTAAGGCCCTACAGTATAATGACCACTTATCTCTCACCACTGAGATCGTGGGTTTAAGCCTCTCTCACTTCAAACACTTTATGTGAGAAGGTTTGCCTGTTAATTGTGGGAGGAGGATTTTTCTACTCAGATTCATTCTGAGGTCATCGCAAGTAAAAACTGGATATGCCATATATAACCTTTCATGTGTTGAAAAGGGTGTTAAACTCTATTCTATTTGTATTTCTGATTGTCTTTTAGTATGAGGTTGTGAGATATTTCACTTTGCTGTTTCATGCACTTATAATGAATGTAATGATAACAAACAGCATATAGATGAATGTATACATACATAGATAAAACAGGGAGACTCAAACAGATATGACTTTGTAGTACTGTTACATGCAATATTCTATTTACTTGCTGATTACAACAAAAGGTGGTGCATGCCAGTAAATGAAAGTATCAAATAGAAAACAGTATAAAATATAAACTGGAGCTCATGGTCCAGTTGTAGTGCTTTATTTCCATTATCGGAGAATCGTGGGTTTGGTTCGCCGCCACGTTGATGTATGGCATACTTAAGCAAGATATTTTTTCCGCATATACTTAGTACTTATGGCCCATAGATTGATGGTCAAATGTGCTACTTTCAAAGCTAACCAGGCCAGGCACATGTAAAAATCAATTTAATGTGTAACCCTGAGTGCAATCAAGCTCAACATTGCCTTTGCCATGAATATTTCTTCTCAAGCCTTGATTGTTTTATCTACCTCACATTTATAAGTTGAGATGGAGATATTGGAGACTATTGTGTAACTTGATAAAACTGCCATAATAGACTCTCCAGTGATGTAGAAGCTGAGCATAAAGTGAGCTACTACTTGTAGCGGCGTGAACTCTGTCAACATTGTAACTTGTGTTAGTGGCTTGAGCTGAAGGACATATAGTTTGGGCGCATGGTCCAGTTGTAGGGCATCGGCTTCAGGATCAGAGTCGTTTGTGCGATCCTTCATCACGGCTTTGTGTGGTGTCTGTGCGATCCTTCATCACAGCTATGTGTGGTGTCTGTGTGATCCTTCATCAAGGCTATGTGTGGTATCTGTGCCATACTTCATCATGGCTATGTGTGGTGTCTGTGTGATCCTTCATCACGGCTATGTGTGGTGTCTGTGTGATCCTTCATCACAGCTATGTGTGGTGTCTGTGTGATCCTTCATCACAGCTATGTGTGGTGTCTGTGTGATCCTTCATCACGGTTATGTGTAGTGTCTGTGTGATCCTTCATCACGGCTATGTGTGGTGTCTGTGCGATCCCATACGGCTATGTGTGGTGTCTGTGCGATCCTTCATTATGGCTATGTGTGGTGTCTGCGATCCTTTGTCATGGCGATGTGTGGTGTCTGTGCGATCCTTCATCACGGCTATGTGTTGTGTCTGTGCGATCCATCATCACGGCTATGTGTGGTGTCTGTGCGATCCTTCATCATGGCTATGTGTGGTGTCTGCGATCCTTTGTCATGGTGATGTGTGGTGTCTGTGCGATCCTTCATCACGGCTATGTGTGGTGTCTGTGCCTTACTTCATCATGGCTATGCGCGGTGTCTGTGCGATTCTTCATCATTGCTATGTGTGGTGTCTGTGCGATCCTTCATCACGGCTACATGTGGTGTCTGTGCGATCCTTCATCATGACAATGTGTGGTGTCTGCGATCCTTCATCACGGCTATGTGTGGTGTCTGTGTGATCCTTCATCACGGCTATGTGTGGTGTCTGTGCGATCCTTCATCATGGCTATGTGTGGTGTCTGTGCGATCCTTCATCACGTCAATGTGTGGTGTCTGTACGATCTTTCATACGGCTATGTGTGGTGTCTGTGTGATCCTTCATCACTGCTATGTGTGGTGTCTGTGCAATCCTTCATCACGGCTATGTGTGGTGTCTATGCGATCCTTCATCACGGCTATGTGTGGTGTCTGTGCGATTCTTCATCACGACTATGTGTGGTGTCTGTGCGATTCTTCATCATAGCTATGTGTGGTGTCTGTGCGATACTTCATCACGGTTATGTGTGGTGTCTTCATGATCCTTCGTTACAGCTATGTGTGGTGTCTGTTCGATCCTTCATCACAGCTATGTGTGGTGGCTGTGCGATCCTTCATCACAGCTATGTGTGGTGTCTGTGCGATCCTTCATCACGGCTATGTGTGGTGTCTGTGCAATCCTTCATCAAGGCTATGTGTGGTGTCTGTGTGATCCTTCATCACAGCTATGTGTGGTGTCTGTGCGATCCTTCATCACAGCTATGTGTGGTGTCTGTGCGATCCTTCATCACGGCTATGTGTGATCCTTTATCACGGCTATGTGTGATGTCTGTGCAATCCTTCATCACGGCTATGTGTGGTGTCTGTGCGATCCTTCATCACGGCTATGTGTGATCCTTTATCACGGCTTTGTGTGGTGTCTGTGCGATCCTTCATCACAGCTATGTGTGGCGTCTGTGCGATCACGGCTATGTGTGGTGTCTTTGAGCAAGACACTTTCTCCAAACATGCTTAGTTCTGGCTATACTCAGGAAGACTTTAACCTTGATTTGTCTAAGATGTAATAACAAAGTAAAATATATAAATTTAAACTAAGGACATATATGTGTTAATACAACCTGTATCTTTACTGTTTGTACAGGAACAAGAAGAGATGGCAAGAAAAGTTGCCGAGATGATTCTAAAAGATGTTACATCAGTGACCCAGGCTATAAGTGCAATAAAAAACCCAGTCCAGCCTGACAGTGATGGAAACACAGGATGATAGAATCATCCCCAAGTTTATATTGACAACCTCATCTGTGATAGGTATGTTATTTACATGTCTTTTGCAGGGTTGATGTGTGTGTGTGTGTGTGTGGGGGGGGGGGGGGGGGGGGGGGGGGGGGGGGGGGATGAAGAGCTATTGTCATGACCATCGAGTTGTCATCTTCATTGTCTTTTTATGTTAAGCTCAGCTTTTTCTCTGTTTCTGAACAAACTGTTTTTGTTATAGTGTATAAACATATTCATATCATGTTATACAAACAATCTATAGAGTTGACTTACCTGATTTTCAATATTGTAGGCTTTAAAACTTTAGGTTTTTTGTTTCACTCGTGTTTGAATTGTTTTATTTCTTTTTTTGTTGTTGTTACTTTTGTTACTTTTTCAGTAATAGGTATTTATTCTGTAAACTGATCAAAATCATGTTAAAATAAGTTTACATATTTGACCTTGACCTGCTTAATGAACAAACACAAGCACCTTTCCCCACATGTGTTGCTTTTGTATTTTTGTGTCACTGACCTTTGAAGAATGAGGGAGAGGACATCCGTCCCAAAAGCACATCTGCTCAATAGCTTAAGAGGGTCCTCTTTGATCAAGTGGTCAAAGGCACTGTTATCTAATGACCACTTATAATACCTCTCACCACTGATATGTCTGTTTAAATATGTGTTTAACTGCTAATGTGTTCAAAATGGTGTTAAACCCCTTTAAATAATGAAACAAATAAACAATTTAATTTGTGTTTAGGTCTAATAATTACATATAAATGCCTGAAATAATTAAAAAATTAATGTAGTCAAATTCTTTTCTAAGTCTCAGAAGATAGGACCAGGATGAACTGAAATATGACACTTGGCATTGGATGGGGATTGGACAATAATTCTTAAATGCCAGACATGGATTTCCAATTTTTTTACTGGGTACAAAAAGGTCACCCTCCACGTACCTTTCCTACACTCCTTACGCTGTGACATAAATGAGTTGTCACCTTAAAAACAATTGCGGTAAAAAAAAAATGACGCTGAATACAATTGGAATAATTATTTACTGTGTTTGGTATGCTAGAAAAAGAATCATTTGTGGCTTTTTTGGTTCGGATAGAAACTTCCATCCCTTGGCAGAGCCTAGTTTCCAACAAAACACTAATCTCACATATGGAATTTTGTATCCGAACCTTAAACCCATGAAAGATTGTTAGACATCTGGTCCTGGATTTGATGCTCTACACTCCATGGTGTAAAATGGAGAAGTACAAATTACCAAAATCAAATCTATCGTGGGATATTCAACTCTAGGGAAGGTTATTTATAGAAAAACAAGCTGTAGTTTTAATGTTTAAACATGAAATGTTATTATAGCTCAGTATTTATATTCTACTGCAATCAGTATAAATAAACTATATTGACAAACTGCATTTTATTTCACAATTAAAAAGCATTAACAACTGAGTGGCGCTAAATATAAGTAAACATTTCATAAGCTTTGCGATTTTGTTTTGCTTGTGCAATGTTTAGTTTAAGGCTACTTAAGAACTTTCTGATTAACCCTTTACTCCATTGATACATGTTTTCCCGCACCAATCACAGAAGAACTTTGAAAAAAGTGCAGGAAGAGTTCAGATTGCTCGTTACAAGCAATCTGAACACTTCCTGCACTGTTTTCCACTCTGTCAGTTGATATAAACATAATTCACCCAATAATTCAGCCTTCTATACTAGAGGTGTCCAAAGGTGTCGTTATTAGAGGTGTCAAAAGGTGTCTATATTAGAGATGTCCAAAGGTGTTTATATTAGAGGTGTCCAAAGGCGTCTGTATTAGAGGTGTCCAAAGGCGTCTATATTAGAGGTGTCCAAAGGTGTCTATATGAAGTAAAGGGTTAATACATAAAACTCGCCTTAAATATTTTCATCAATGGATGAAAACTCAAAATTATGCCTTCAATCCTTGAATAAGTAAATCACACTATTTTTGTATACCGGTATATACATTTGTTATTTTTCAGAATTGGTGCAACATATATGGATATTTTTACAAGTACAACGTCAGCCACTTCCATATAGCCAGATATTTTTAGATTTTATAGTTCTGTTTAAGTGACGATCTGAAACAATGATTACTTGAGTTAATATGAACAACTTTGTGGTATTTGTGATGATGAATGTATATTATAGATGACATGTGTTGCCATGTTCGTTTTGTATACTCATATAATACTGTGTAAATTCAAGGTAGAAGGGTCCTGAAGAATGTACTTTGTCCACATATAATTGTAAATTTTAATTAAATGAATTGATATTTAATGAGGGTCATTCAATAAATTATGACATTGGCTTAATATCTCATGGTGAAGATACATATGATGTAAATCTAAGTAAGAATTATCATGATTTATTTTCATAAAAAATCTCAATAATCTGTATCACAAAAATGTAATAAGCGATTGTAATAAAATTTCTGATCGAAATTAAATATTGCAACCAAAACTTCATATAAATAAAAAATTTAATGGGGTGTCTATTAATCTCTTTGATAGAAGGATTGAATATATATGTTGTATTCATTCCTGCCAATAACTGATTTAGTTTTCATGATTGTAACATTAAACTGACCATTTCATCTGTACATGTATATTGATATTGTGTATTAAAGTGTATACCTCACTATCTGAACACTCAATGTAATAAAGCGGGACAGTGGTGTAATGGATAGAGTGTTGACAATTTGTCAATTCACAAATAATTTGTTGAACTAGGAATTTTAACAATTTATTGCTCAACAATTTTCCATGGAAACCTATCAACAATTCCTCTTGAAACATGTATTTGTTTAAATAAGGCTCGCCTATAAAATAGCTAAAAAAATATGTGAATTTAAAAACAATTGACATAAAAATTTATTAAAATTGAAATATTATGCAAAATGTCATTTCGTAAAATACATTTGTAAATATAATAAACTATTCATACATGTATTTATAACTTATCAAATGTCTAATATGCATTATGATCTCTCATTAAACCAATTATATTTAAGATGATAAAGTATTTGTTGGTGTTATGGTTTCCTTGGTGACAGACATGATTAAAAAGAAATCATTCATTTTGCATAAATTTTGACAGATTACTTCGGTGAATTCAACTTTGTGTTTTGTTAACCAAATATCAAAATGCACACATACATGTGTTGGTAAATATGAAAACAGAGAAATTTTGTTTTGGAGACAATATTGTAGTTATCCTTCACATTAACCATATAAAGCCAAATGAGTTTTCACTGTCAGTGCCTTTTGGCCTTGATCTGTTTAGATCTTGGGTACTATCATGTTAAAAGTATGTCATAATCAAAATGGATTCCTTTTTACCAAAATATATATTTATGACAATCTTAATTTAATTTACTGAACTGAAGCAAATATGTTCCTTTATATCCATGTTCTTACTTAATATAATTGACATATAAGGTAGCTTTTGATAATACAAGCCAACGTATCTAAATTGTATGTGTTTGCTGCAAACATTTGCTAATATTAGCAAATGTCTTTAAAAATCCTTGACTTAATCATGACTTGAAATGGAGAAATGAATGGACGGCTCCAATGTAATCCAATTACTGTTTACTGTTCATTCAGTTGAGCAATATTACCGTTCATAGATACATTCAATATGTTTAATTGTACTGAATGCAGCCCAGATTATGAAAAACAGCATACAGATTACTTGGATATCATCCTTCAAATTAGAATCCAAGATACTGGGATTGTACAGATTAATTTGACTGCGTATAGCGTGGTAAGCCTGGCCCGATTAGCTCAGTCGGTTATGCATCTGACTATCAATCCAGGGATCATGAGTTCAAATCCCAGCCTGGCAACAGTCTCTGTGATGATTGATTTATGGCATTGTATCTCATTATCATTCGTCTCTCACTGCTGTTTCAAGTGGGAAAGTTATCATTTACTTTCAGGATCCCAGGAAACAGTGGTTAGGTTAATTGATCATCTGTTAGCCTTTGATCGCACAAAAATGAAGCTAAATATTCAATCAATCAAATGAACGAAAGGTAAATGGAAATCTGACTATATTGCCACTGTCCCTCCATTTCCCATTAAGTCACATGATTAAACACAAGCAAACAGCTCTCAGAGATGTTAACTCAGTTAGCAAACATTTAAAGCGAACATGTTCAGTTCACTTCTGTTATCCAACTTTCATAAACAAACTAAAAATTTAAGAGAACTGAATGCAGTCTTGGATATCAACCTTCAAATTTGTTTCCAAGATATTGGAATTGAGTCGCATTCACTCCAAAAACTTTGTGTGACAATGTTTGCCAGTTACTTGCGGAAGAACAGTGGTTTTACTCCGTCTGACTCAATCTGAGGCTCCTCTACCAGTAAAACTGGATATGCCATATATAACCTGAAATGTGTTGAAAATGCCGTTAAACCCCATTCAAAACCAAATAAACTTGTAATACACTTTATAGGGAAAGAAACTTTGAAATTCTTGGTATTTTCTATTTTAATTCCATTATCATGTTTTATTTGACATTGTGTGACCTTATAAAAATTAAGTTTATTTGGCATGTAACATTATAAACATTCTAGCATATTATTTTGTTATCTTCTTGCAAATCATTGTCTGGGATGTTGCGATTGAAACCTAAACATTTACATCGTTGAATAAACATTCTATCATATTATTTTGTTATCTTCTTGCAAATCATTGTCTGGGATGTTGCGATTGAAACCTAAACATTTACATCATTGAATAGAATAAGACGAGAGCCTCATTTTCTTGGGTTTTCTTAACCTCACCTAAATAATATATTTTGTTGAAAAAAGCACTCTTAACCTAATAATGTTGTAGATTTATGAAATAAAATATGTTTAATATGTATTCTCTGTTCAACTTTCTGATACTCTGGAGAAGTTGACGTGATGTTTGTTTTTTATTATGGCTTTTACAGAATACTCTGTAATTTATGTTTTATTCCTAAACCTCTTTATTTATATATGTATATAGTTAAGTTGTTTCAAGGTGGTAATTTGAATTTGGTCATTCTACATTTTGGTGAGTGTTGCAGGATTACCACCTATATTTGTTATTGTGTGACAATTGCATTTGTAATTGTGTTAAACAGCTTCTATTTTGTTATATAAACTAAATGTTTAGTTTTAAGTTATTTTATTGTTAATTTACCTTTTTCAAATATATATATACATCTGTGCGGTCAAACCTGTGTAAACAGCTACACTTGCCATTTCCCATTTCTATGCTTTCAGAGTAATAAAACTGTATTGTAAAGCAACAGTTGTTATAAAAGGCCACTTTTGCTCCTTCCATTGACCGGTTACTTAAGACAGGTTTGACTGTAAACTGCTGAAACTAGGCATTGTTTTGGTTTAAGGAACATTATTACATGTATTAAAGACATTTTTTCATTTATTATGCATCATAGTTAGTAAAATTCATCTCTAACACAGCTAAGTGTTTTAACCATATACTTATGTATGTTACATGTCTTTAGACATCTTTATTACCATGTGACCACAGTGATTGTCTGGTGGTAGAATTTCTACCTCTCATGTGAGGGTTCCATCCCCAGCTGGGTCATACCAAAAACTTCAAAAAAGTTATCAGAAGTTTTTCTTTCTTGGCACTCAGCATTTGTAGGATACATGTCGTTCCTGCACTTGTCAGTTCGGTTTCAGTATAATGTGACCAGGTGGGGTATCGTAGCATGGCAGGACAATATTAGTGGAGTTTCAGATTTCTTAATACGATGAAAAATTGTTGAAATCAACATTAAATATAATATAAATACCATACCAAACCAGAGAGTACCATATGATACTTGTATCCAAATCACCATACGATACCATAGATGTAAATTGTACATCATATATTATATACATGAGGAATTGTAATACATGACTAAAACCTGGACTGGTTTAATGTTGTTCCTGCAGCAGGTGTCATTGTATAGCAAGTGAGAGGATTGGTCATACGATGATATTCGATTCGACATTCTGAAGTGATGAAGTTCATGTCCAATATCCTTTTGTATGTTCTGGTGCTCTAAACATGTTACTTAAAATAAATATAAAGGGTCCGTATTTCAGCATAGGATTGGGTTGTTTGCACACTGAAGAAGAAAATAACTGTGTACTCTGTGAACATATGATATTTTACATGTATATGATTTGTACATCCCAGTTAAACTAGCACTGTTCATTATCATGTGACCATGCAGTTTAGTTTAGCTTTCTAAAATTCTTAAAGAAAATGTAATGTAGATTTTAAGGTTTAAATAAATTCAATGATCAAGGCATCAACAGGTTTAGAGACTAGCTCTGTCAAAAAAAACTTTTATATGATAAAATTTGTTGGTTACTTTGCAGAAGGAAGTTGACTCTAATGGGGTTCATACATGTATATATTATACCTTCTTAATATTGAAAACAGTATTAAATACATGACCAACCAGAGATATTCACAGATGCCATCCTTTTAATTACTATAAAATCATTAATTTTCTTGTACTAATTTTCGTTAATTTTGTGAAGTACCTTGACAATGAAATAAAATCCCAGTGATTTTGGGCACCATCTGTTTATTTCGAAATGCTCAATGATGACAAAATGTCATCTTGGTTTGCCATTTAAACATCAAACACATAGTGTCATACCTTATAGTAATTTTCATCCAAATATTGCATTTCGAGCAAATTGGTGCCATTTTGGATGCCATCTTGTTCATTTCAAAATGCTCAATGATGACAAAATGTCATCCAACATACCATCAAAGAACTATAATATACTACCATTTTAGCAACATTTTTTTCTACACTCTTATGCAAGGTACAATGAAAATATCCGGATTATCTACCGGACTCATTACCCCATGTTGCAATTACCCCATTATTACCGCCCTTGTAGGTACAGACAGCAACTTAATACTGGTACAGGTTAGTAATTAAAACGCATTATGTAATAGAAATGCTCAAATTCAAAGATTTTCTAAAATTTGTTTCAACGTAATTAAATTCCTACGAATTAGTCCTTGAACCAAAAACAACCAAAATTAATGTTAAAATCACAGTAACTTTAGACTCTTAAAGCTGATGGTCTCCAGGGTCTAACTTCATGGAACATTCAAGTCTAAAACTCCAGTTAAGTTATGAGAAAAAAGTTTTCATGTTCAGAGGCTTTCTTTTGAAAAAAAAAGTGTAATAATATCAATTGTTTCTACCAGAATAAATTTTTCTTGTTGACTTTGTTTTAAAATGCATAATAAATTTCAAATGAAAGTCAAGAGTTTTGTGTTCACATATGTGCTTACTTTATAAACAGAGTTGTTTCAACTGATTGTGGCATTTTTGTATATTTGTTTTGCCACAAGTTAACAGTGCTTTGGTAATTAAAAACAGTAGATAATGTTTTTCATCAACTTTTGTAATTACGTGTTATAATATGGACTGGCTGCATGGATAACATTTTGTGCCCTGTTTATTTTAATAATGGTGATTGGGCAGCAATCTATCCGTATATTGATGGATTTCTGTTGAATATACATGTGTAACTTCTGAAAGAGTGTTATGGAGTGGTATTTGTAAATGTCAAATTCTAAATAAGTTATGACCCCTTTACGAACTAATTTTTTATTAAAATGTACCAACATTTAATGGGGGACATCAGTGCCCTATGGACACATTTCTAGTTCAAGGTCTTGTTTATTTGTTTGCATTACAAAGATCATAATTGCCATTATGTAAAAACTTACCCATTTGTTTGCTAAGAGGAGTTGAATAAATGACACAATTAAATTGTTTTCATGATTGTTATTTAAATGAATCAAAACTCTTAAAATGAATAACAATATTATATATTTTGAAGATATAAATGTAGATTTGTGTTGTTGTTTTTCATCTTCCATTAACTGGTTTCTGCCACGGCTGAATGGTCTAAGGCACCATCGTCTAACTACAGGTTAACTCCCACAGCTGATGTAGTAGGATCAAGTCCAGCTTGGTCAAAGAAACTTTGCGTGAAAGTTTGATAGTTACTAGCAAATGGACTGTGGTTCTTCTCAAATTCATACAAAGGTCTTCCTGGATACGCCATAAACAACTTTTAATGTGATGAAAATGGTGTTGAATATTTCCCAATTAATCCTAATCAAAGGGGTCCTCTGTGGCCCCAGTGGTCTAAGGTGCCATCTCAAGATCACTTATTTCTCACCACTAAGGTTGTAGGTTAGAGTTCCGCTAGCTCCAAAGACTTTTAAGTTAAAGTTTGCCAGTTACTTGCTGAAGAACAGTGGTTTTACTTAAGATTCATTCTGAGGTCTCCCCCCCCCCCCCCCCCCCCCCCCCCCCCAATAAAACTGGATATTCCATATATAACCTGAAATGTGTTCAAGCCCATTAAAAAAAAAATCCTAATTGGAGGTATATTAAGAACAAGATCTAATTTCATGTTTCATCTAATGTCGGAGTTGTGGCCATTGAAACATTAAAAAATGCACTATTTGACCTTGTGTCACAATGGCCCCCGCATTATTCATTTGATCCTCACCAAACTTACACAGAAGTTATATAACCATAATATCTGGGACAAGTTCTTGAACTGGCCAAATTGGATAATTAATGTCAGAGTTTTTCCCTTGAAACATTAAACAAGAGGCTGAAGGGAACCTGAAGCGCTCTACTGGCAACAGAAGCTATGCTGGTTCAAGAACTCGTCTGAGATCTTGTGGTTATATAATTGCTGTGCAAGTTTGGTGAGGATCAAATGAATAATGCGAGGGCTAGAGTGTACACAAGGTCAAATAGTGCTTTTTTTTAATGTTTAACTACAGACGACATTCGTACTTGCGAGCTAAAAATGCACTATTTGACCATTTGTGCACTCTAGTCCAGGCATTTTTCATTTGATCCTCACCAAACTTGCACAGTAGTTATATAAGCATAATATCTCGAACAAATTCTTCAATTGGCCAAATCAGATTACCGATATTAATGTCAGAGTTATGGCCCTGGAAACTTTAAACAGTGATTTATTTGACAGTGTTTGCACTCTAGCACTCACATTTTTCATTTGATTCTCACCAAAAAATGCAGGTGCTAGAGTGCGCACAATAAAAAGTTCACAGATGGACGACAGACGACGGACAACAGCCAATCAGAATAGCTCACCTTAAGCTTTGCTCAGGTGAGTTAAAAACAAGTTACATGACACTGACAAGACAACATTCAAACCAATTTCTTTATTAGACCAAAAACATTTAATAATGTCCATTACAATAATCAAATATGCTGAACAAAAAAAAGGGAACCTCTGCTAAAATTGATCTTCAATGGAAATTTTAAAGATGTCAAAATGTGTAGATAATCAATTTAATCTAAGCTTCTCGATTTGGTGATAATGTGTGACGGCACCTTAGACAAGCCCCGACCCTTGCATCAAGTTAACAATTTGTCTGTTCCCTATATAATTCATGGCATTCTAACTGTTGAGAAAATCAAATAACATCTGAAAACTATCTAGTAGTAATCTGTTTCCTTTGCATTAATATAACTGACAGTAAGACAAGATAAAAACTTATGCTAAGAAATCACATGGATTTACCAGGATCATGCATGCATGTCCAAACTGGGATTCACAACACACCTATTGTTCGCTACATAACCTGGCGGTTTAAATAACTGTTTTGGACACCTTGGCTCAAGCCTCATTAGATGAATCACATTACAGAAGGTAATTAACATTAAACACCAGAAAAAGAATATGTATAGTGATTGGGTGTTTTTTATTGATCAGTATGCAAAATGGGAAAAAAATTTACCATTGATAATTATTTATATTACTGTAATTAAATTACATTTTTATGTTTTATTAAACAATGTATAAAATTTCTTAGCTCTGATAATTAACATTTATTAATGTCTTAATTCTTAATTTTAATGGAATAACAAAAGGGTTTATGTATAATACATTGTCACACTTTTCTGTAGTTTATAGCAGTCATTTAAATAACAGTTTTCTCCATGCTGTGAACTATAATTATAGTAACATTCTATTTCTGAACTTTTACACCATGTGCAAACTCCAATTCGGGTTGTGATTCTGCTCCACCATCTTCGTACCATGCTACACAGTTTGTGACTTCATCCTTATACATATATCTAGCATACCATCTTCGTACCATGCTACACAGTTTGTGACTTCATCCTTATACATATATCTAGCATACCATCTTCATACCATGCAACACAGTTTGTCACTTCATCCTTATACATATATCTAGCATACCATCTTCGTACCATGCTACACAGTTTGTCACTTCATCCTTATATATATATCTAGCATACCATCTTCGTACCATGCTACACAGTTTGTCACTTCATCCTTATACATATATCTAGCATACCATCTTCGTACCATGCTACACAGTTTGTCACTTCATCCTTATACATATATCTAGCATACCATCTTCGTACCATGCTACACAGTTTGTGACTTCATCCTTATACATATATCTAGCATACCATCTTCGTACCATGCTACACAGTTTGTCACTTCATCCTTATACATATATCTAGCATACCATCTTCGTACCATGCTACACAGTTTGTCACTTCATCCTTATACATATATCTAGCATACCATCTTCGTACCATGCTACACAGTTTGTCACTTCATCCTTATACATATATCTAGCATACCATCTTCGTACCATGCTACACAGTTTGTCACTTCATCCTTATACATATATCTAGCATACCATCTTCGTACCATGCTACACAGTTTGTGACTTCATCCTTATACATATATATAGCATACCATCTTCGTACCATGCTACACAGTTTGTGACTTCATCCTTAAACATATATCTAGCATACCATCTTCGTACCATGCTACACAGTTTGTGAATTCATCCTTATACATATATCTAGCATACCATCTTCCTACCATGCTACACAGTTTGTCACTTCATCCTTATACATATATCTAGCATATCATCTTCGTACCATGCTACACAGTTTGTGACTTCATCCTTATACATATATCTAGCATACCATCTTCATACCATGCTACACAGTTTGTCACTTCATCCTTATACATATATCTAGCATACCATCTTCCTACCATGCTACACAGTTTGTCACTTCATCCTTATACATATATCTAGCATACCATCTTCGTACCATGCTACACAGTTTGTCACTTCATCCTTATACATATATCTAGCATACCATCTTCATACCATGCTACACAGTTTGTCACTTCATCCTCATACATACATCTAGCATACCATCTTCCTACCATGCTACACAGTTTGTCACTTCATCCTTATACATATATCTAGCATACCATCTTCGTACCATGCTACACAGTTTGTCACTTCATCCTTATACATATATCTAGCATACCATCTTCGTACCATGCTACACAGTTTGTCACTTCATCCTTATACATATATCTAGCATACCATCTTCGTACCATGCTACACAGTTTGTCACTTCATCCTTATACATATATCTAGCATACCATCTTCGTACCATGCTACACAGTTTGTCACTTCATCCTTATGCATATATGTATATCTAGCATTTCATTTTAAAACTATAATAAATGACTGCCAGTGTGCGACATACTAAAACAAGCATGCCATAACCCATGAAAGTACAATGTACAAGCTTGACCCACTATTTGAGAATATATTATGCTTACGACACTACTCTGACACTATTATAACGGTATAGATGGAGCTTATTGCATCATCCTAGAACCTGTGAAACCATCAATGGGCGGAAACTATCATGACAGCATCTGTTGTATTATCCTAAAACTTTTTACATCATCAAATATTTTGGGGCTCTCAATTCTTTTTATCCTGTACAAAATCAGTAGATACATACATCAAAGATGTCATGGTCATGGTACGGGATCTTTATTAATAATTCCCTCTGACACTAGAAAGTCGTATATTTTGCGTGTTTTGTTGACATCTATTTTAATCAGGACCCTTGCCTGTGCAAGTTTGAGACTGCCCTGTTTTTGGCATTCATTCAACAAAAGATTTTTAAACTCGAGAAATGCTCCAGGAACCAGTCGGATCTGCGAACACAGCTGAAAAACATGAAATCCAGAAATAGTAATACAAGCAGGTATATTATAATACATGTACTATTTTCAATATAATTTATTCATTATAGGGTCTTAATATTATTAATTTTTGTTTCCTAAATTTAGCATCCATAATCTATTCAATAGCATAATTTTTATGTAAGAAACAGTAGTACTCCACCAGTGTGTTTTATTACTTGAATAGTTAAATAGATTTGAAGAAAATAGTTCAATATCCGTTTGCAAAATCTTGATGCGATATTGTTTTATTCATACATATATGTCAAGTTAGCTGATGTTTAAATTTAATAAGTACTTAAGGTAGAGTCACCGACCTAAAAGTTCAAATACATATAACATGCATATAACATGTATATAACATGCATAATCTCCTTATTACTCTCTATCACTGGGGTAGCATAAGTCTTTTTTATGTTATCACATGATCAAGATTTTGCACTATTTCTTTTATATATACCATTGCCATAGCAACCAATACATGTATATTGGTTCTAACTGAAAATCACATTGTCATTACTATGGCAACTAAAATATTGGTCAGACTGGAAAATTAAAATAATGTGCATAATCTAGTTATGGAAGGATCTATATTCTGCGGATGGATTGTCTGGTGAACCTGGTATAGGGCTAATAAAACTAACAATATTCTGTTGATACCTGTAAGGTCACAAAATTACTTTTAGTTTCCCGGACATTTTGCCTATTTCATTAATGAGCTACGAATAAGAATAGGTACTGATTATTCATCATTTACAGTGTACTGGTAGCTTAAAAGAAATATGCCATTAGAAAAATAAAACTGCCAGTATTTCAACGATATTTTGTTGCCAAATAGGTACTAGTGTATTATATACGATGAACAGTTTTCTATAGCATGTATCAATAGATATATGTACACATGGTCCAGTGGTAGAGCATTGGACCGTGGATCAGTGGACCTTGGGTTCGATCTCCTGCCACAGCTATGTGTGGTGTGGTGTCCTTTAGCAAGACACTTTCTCTGGGCACATGTATGCTTAGTACTGGTTCCGCCCAGGAATACTTTAACAGTGATTTATCTGAGATGTTTCACAATCTATGTAAAACAAGAGATGCTGATGTAACTTCTGTTTGGGCAATTATTGCCCCCTGAGTGACCTGTTAAACATTGCCAGGACAACCAATTCTTGTTGAACAACCAGCTCCCAATAGGTGTATTATATCTATTGTAGTTAGTTCTACCATATTAAAGGAAATATATAAGGATTTTTCAAACTTTTAAAATTCTTTAAACATTTTTTTCCTATCTATCAAGCCTACATGTATATATACTCACTGATCACATATTGCCAAAAGTTTATACTTGGGCTACATGCCTAGGTTAGACTAAAATAGATTTCCCACTTAAAATTGCATATTTTGTGATCTAATAAATAAGTAACACAGTTTCATTTTGATTTCCATTTGATCTGTTATACAGGATTACACATACTGTTTCATTTTAGAAAGAGTTTGAATACAATGTAAAGGTCATCAAACAGTAATTAAGTGCTGTCTATTTTCAGAATGTGGATTTTGTTTCAAATTTATCACACCAATTCAACTATCAATTTTGTCACGTTTTGGTGGATTTGATATACGAAACCTAGTTCAGATTTTATTTCTAAATAATAATGAGATGCTTTTTATCCTTTTCAATAAGACATTAATAGCGTTTTTTCCTCGTATACTCCCTATTAAAGATGACTGGTGCATTTTATATTTGACAGGTAAAAATGCTTTTTTTTTATTTATGATAATGAGATCTTTTTTATCCAGTTTAAAAAATAATAATTATAAAGACGTTTATAGTGTTTTTCTTTTAAATGAACTATGGTACTGAAAAAGTAATGGCAGTTCCAGCAATTGATATAAATAGAAATCATATGCTAAATTTTCAGTCATGCTCTAAATTATAAACACCATAAATAGACCACACACCTCTCGTTCTCGAATATGCAGTTTGTCGTATCCTGGCAACGTAGCAATGTCCAATGGGGGCGCAGATCTTCTTGCTGTTTAAATAGAAAAATAACATGTTTAATATACAACATATGTAAAACAAAAGTACATGTACCACAAATGTTCACCTGTGATAAAAGAGATCATGCTAAATAAAGCATTTTTTTATACCGGTAATTCAAGGGCAACAACCGAGACATTTATTATCAATTTTGCCCTGTATAATTATGTAACTAATGGTAGGTTTGGTGAATATTCAAAAATAAAATGCAAGTGTAAGAGAGCAAATGTAATCAAAGCTGCCATCTATATCACCTGTAACGGGTGTGGTCTTGTATATCAACTTAGAAACCCTTGATTATTTCGTTCACTTTAGGAATAAAACCTGTAATTGCTGGACATCTGCTTTTGCAAGCTCTCTTTCCAGTCAACACATGCCATGACATTTCAAACTAAATTGAATTACTCAGAAAAAAAGTAAAATAACTTTAATTTGTTGTTTGGTCTGAAAATGGATATCTAATTTGTTTTATGAACATAATTTAAATTTATAATTTGTTTAACTTTTTTTTGGTCCACAGGTAAAAGATATCATTATACAAGCCATTCATGTAACAAGAAAATATCAGTGAAACCGATGGATGCACCCCAAAGTGTGTGCTTGACTCTGTACCATATGGTAATGGTATTGAACGGGGGAAGTAACTGTAAGAGTTCTAAAGAGAAGTCAATACCTTATTTTTAATTTCGTGATATAATACATTGTACAACATACTTTGAAATAGGTCATTATGATGCATCCAAGCAAGTTTCATAAAATTCCAACATGGGGTTGTAGAGAAATAGCGCAGACAAGAATTTGGTCAGACTGAATCAAAGGGCCATTACTTTGTGAAAAATCATCGAACCGGAACAAAAAGACAATATGCACATCCCCACTTGGTAATAATGCATCCTAGCAAGTTTCATAAAATTCCAACCACTGGTTGTAGAGAAATAGTGCAGAAATGAATTTGGTCAAAGAATCAATTTAAGGGCCATAACTCCATGAAAAGTCATTGAACCAGAACTCAAAGACAATATGTGCATCTCCACTTGGTAGTGATGCATCCTAACAAGTTTCATAAAATTCCAACATGGGGTTGAAGAGAAATAGCGAGGACAAGAATTTGTTCAGACAGAATCAAAGGGTCATTACTCCGTGAAAAATCATCGAACTGGAACACAAAGACAATATGCGTATCTCCACTTGGTAATAATGCATCCTAGCAAGTTTCATAAAATTCCAACCTGAGGTTGTAGAGAAATAGCGAGTACAAGAATTTGTTCACAGACTCGATTAAAGGGCCATAACTCCCATGAAAAATCATCGAACCAGAACACAAAGACAATATGAACATCTCAACTTGGTAGTGATGCATCCCAGCAAGTTTCATAAAATTCCAACCATAGGTTGTAGAGAAATAGCGCGGACAAGAACTTGGGGGACGCACGAATAGACGCACGGACGAAGCGGCGACTATAGCAAAAATAAACATAAATCTAGAATTTTTAGACTTTGGTCTCCCGTATTCATACCAAACAATAAGCCAATGACTTGTTTTACATCATACTCACGTGCATTAGGCAATGGTACAGACACTCCCTTATTGATATTGTCTAGTGCTGCCTGTCGCTGCAACCAAGTCTGACATGCCGTCTCATCCTGCACAAAGAAAATGTTTGAATTTTGTTTGAATATTTAGCGTCCTTAGCGTTATTTTTTGTGCGAGATGAATGACAATGAGATGTAGTGTTGTATATCAACACAGACTGTGGTCAAGTGGGGATTCAAATTCATGACCCCTGGATTGTTAGCCAGACGCAATACCAACTGAGCTATCCATGAATCGGACAACTATTATCATTCATTGTTTTGTATTATACCTACTTTAAAATGACAGGATTGACACATGTCTTATTCACCTGTTCATGGACAATTTTGGAAATATTTTTTGCCACTTTGGAGATTCGAACTTACAGCCCAGGGGCCGTGGGTTCGAATCTCCATAATATCATTCAATTCGATTTTTATTAATATAATAAACACAAATATAGATACTTCTTGCCAACATTCATTGTACATATGTTTACAAGTAATATACTACATATAAACACACAATAAGTACAATCATAACAGTAGTGTTTTGATAAAAAAAAAAATAATGAGGTTTAACTTCATTTTCAACTCATTTAAGATTATATATGGCATATCCAGTTTTACCGATGGAGAAAGACCTCAGACTGGGTCAGAATGAGTAGAACCACCATCCTTCTGCAAGTAACATGCAAACTTTCTCAAATAAAGTTTTTGGAGCAAAGGAGAGTTGAGAGGTACATGTAAGTGATCTTGAGACAGCACCTTAGACCACTCGGGCCACGGAGGACCAAAAACTGAATATAAAAACAATTAAATAATTTCAAGGAATGTCAAGAATATCTATATGTTCATCTTTAACAATGCAACAATCATACACTAACAAAATAGCAAACTTCATATTAATTCATTGAATACCTGTAGCTTTTCAGGTAAATACATGTTTGAGTTGACATTGAAACATTATATGTTGATGTTTACTTAGACCTCTTTATTAACACATACAGTACCAAAACTGGATATATCTGTATTAACGAATCCGACAATACAAACTTAGAGTAATCATACCTTAAGGTGAGTAAGAACATCATTGAGCAGGTGACGATCACAGCGTTCCCGGCGGCGATTCTTCTTCAGGTGACGGTAGATCTTGGTGTGACGCAGTTTGGTTAAACCTTTCCTGCGATACTCCTGAAGGTTCCTGATCTCGTTCTTTAGCTCCTGCTCATCTGTTATACGCCGTCATATGATGATATAGGTAAATATTATAATTTGAATCAATAGTATTTAGTATGGGTATAGTATTTATTATATTTAAATCAAATAGTAGTCAGTAATGCATTGTATATAGTACAAGGTATTTATAATTCAATTACTTTTGACTGTAAAGTGTTTATCATCACTTTCAACAACTGTTCCGTTACATCACAACATTGCTTATACAGTACACTCAAACCTATTTTAGTGGTCACTCCTTTTAAGCACTCACTTGTCTTAATAAGCTAAATAAAATCTGTTTTTACAGTTTTCATTTTCAACAACTTGTATAAAGTAGCCAACTGCCTTGAGAGGTCATTTTTACTTTTCCCTTGAATGGCTGCTTAAGACAGGTATAGCTGCATTATACATGTGAATACTACCTCACTCCAATTAATCATAATGTGAACATATGACTTGGCTTGATACCCTGCCCAGTAAAATAATACTGGACACTGGTCAAACTCTTAGTAACATTGTTCTACAGGTTTTTTGTATGACCAGGTCACAGCTACTCTATACCCTGTATTGAAGTTTTATTTATTTTTTAAACATGTCTCAATCAACTGATAGCGAATCAATTTTATATCATACTTACAATGCAACGATTCGATGAACATTTCATAATCATCTGGGACAACCAACTTTGCAAACACTCGTAGATTATCTATGATGTGACCCAATGTTTTATCGTACCAGTATCTGATTCCTGTGTAACACAATGCTTATCATTTAATACAATCCTGAATTCATATGTATAAGGTGCATTTTAAATCATACAAATATAATATAATATTTCTTTATTGTAGAGTGTCCTCCGTGGCCGAATGGTCTAAGGTGCTGTTGTCTTATGACCACTTACCTCTCACTGCTGAGGTCCTGGGCTCAAGCCCTAATTAGTCTGTAAACTTATTGTGATAAATTCCAGTTACTTGCAGAAGGAGAGTGCTTCTACTCAGATTCATTCTGAGGTCTTCCTCCACCAATAAAACTGGATATGCTTTGTATAACCTGCTATATGTTGAATATGGCGTTAAACATCTTTATTATAGCTCCTTCAACTTTCAAAATACAGGTATTGACATGAAGCCAATATACATTGAACTTCTCGTGTCCCAGTGGTAGAGCAACAAATCCAAGACTGGGAGCTCGTAGGTTGGATCCACTGACACTTCCATGTCACCTGTCCTTAAGCAGGACTTTTTTATTATCAAATGCTTAGTATTGGTTCTACCGAGATTTACTTCGAGCATGATTTAAGTAAGTTGTAAGAACTTGTTTCACAATCAATGTAAATAAATAAGTTTAAAATAACATTATTGTTTAAGTTTTCCATAGACAGATTTCCTTATTACATGTATGGAGATATCTATTGATCCAATCCTAAAAAAAGCTAATGATTAGCCGTTATTCCAGTGTTAACTTTAAACGCATGCATAATATTGACATCAATGTTAATCAAATGACAAAATGGAAACCATCTTACTTGCATTTTTACGCATGTTTATTAGGCCATACCGACGGACAAGTCTGAAAAAGGAATGTCAGAAAAATAATGCAAAGTTTATGAATATCAAAAATTATTAATTTTATTATCAAGGATTGATAGAATGTTTTTTTATTACCATTTTTAATAATATAACTAGAAATTGTCACAAGCAAGATTTTTCATTTGGAAAATTCAAAGGGCATAAAAAATCACTGAACAGGAATGCACAAGGAATATGGGAAACTAGGTTTCAGGCTGATCCTTTGGAGCAAGTGTCAATGAATTCCAACTGATGTTTCAAAGGAAGAAGTGTGGACAAAAATTTTCATTCCAACATCAAAATGGGCCATACATGTAATTTAGCTTAAATGCCAATGTTGGTTCAATTGAAGAAGTAAGACGTGTTTTAGTTCCAACAAGAGGCCCATGGGCCTTAACGGTCACCTGATTATCAAAAAAAATTCACATACATGTTAGTCTATCAAGAAATAACGTTTTTTGTCAATTTCTCTTAAATAGATTTAGTAAAGTAGGCCCCATCCCCCAGGGCCAAACTGTGAGACCCAGGGACATGAAGTTCACATTTATCATAAGAACCCATAGGCATCAATAATCATGATCACAATTTGTTTCTGAGTGCTTCCTATTATAAGAAGAAGATTTTTAAAGGTTATCTTTAATATTTTTAGGCCTAACTCCCAGTGCTAGACCATGAGATCCAGGGACATGCAAATCACAGTTTTTATAAGGGACCTTTATGTGTCCATACTCATGCTCACCATATGTTTCCCAGTGCTTCCAATAATAAGAGGATTTTTAAAGTTTGCCTTGAATTTGACTATTTTAGCCCTGCCACTAAGGCCCCAGGGGGGTAGGGACCATGCAATTCACAATTTTAATTCACCCTTAGGTATCAAAGCTGCATACAACATTTCATTACAATTGAGCTTACAGTTTTTGTTAAGAAGTCGAAAATGTTTACGGATGCACGACACACAATGACGGCGATGGACAAAAGGCAATCACAAAAGGTCCCTTGAGACAAAGTCTCAGGTGACCTAAAAATGCAAAGAGATGTAACTCAATAAAAAATCATCAAACTGTAAGAAATATGAGCAACTAGACCTTGCATTGATCCTTCCCAGAAACTTTCGGGTAAATCCAACCACAGATGTCGGAGGAGTTGCCTAACAAAATTTTGAGACAGATGGACAGACGGACAGAAGTTCTTAAAAATGGATGTTTAAGTGCTCCTGTGTGCTAAATTTTAACCATATAAAAGCATTTTTTTTCAACTGTTTTTCAATCGTCCAAAAAATTACTAACTCTGAACTC
Source organism: Panopea generosa (assembly GCA_029582155.1). Lineage (NCBI taxonomy): Eukaryota > Metazoa > Mollusca > Bivalvia > Adapedonta > Hiatellidae > Panopea > Panopea generosa. The sequence continues at coordinate 38,519,485 of CM055899.1, forward strand.
CAGGCATCTAAATATCCATTTGTGGGTACAGACGGAAAGCGTAAAAAACAATATAGAAGAGAAGAGGAAAAATAATCATGTCAGCAGGATTTATCTGTTTAAGTGTAGAAGTTTGGATGAATTTCATATTGTGAGTTTGTTAAACAAATTGTCCTACCTTTTCCTTCTACCTCTCTCCTGTATACATCTTTGGTACACATCAACAACTGCAAGCTTCATATCTGAGAGAATATATACATGTATATTCAATTGTTTAAAACATTAAATTTTCACCAATCATTGAAAGAGAAGGACTTATGCACAGCTTTACACCAGAATCCCCGCCAGGTTTAGTAATAATAATAATAATAATAATAATAAAAATAATAATAATCATCTGGGTTTTCATTTTAAAATTTAACAACCGATTAAAAGAGAAAAACAACAGATCAGGCGGGGGGTCAAGGGGGCAAATGTTCGATGTTTCTGGAAAAACAACCGATCCAAACCTGATTTTAACCGTTGATTTCAATTGGTGATCGGTTAAAAATGAAAACCCTGAATCATAATCATAATAATGTTATTTAATGAGGGTAACACGGTTAGTTGCACTAATTTTAACAGTGGCCCTCAACAACCATACAATGAACATAATTCAACAATGCAATAAAAAACATTATAAAATAAATCAAGCATTCATAAAATGCTTACAAATTCAATGACATAAATATTTTCATTGAATGCTTACAACCAAACAGTCAGTGTGGAGCATGCGGTAGAGCACCAAACCCATGATCAGAGGGTCATGGGTTCGATCCTCCGCCATGGCTATGTGTGGTGTCCTTGAGCAAGACACTTTTCCGCATATGCTTAGTACTGGTTCTGAGATTTGCCTAAGTTGTAAAAACTTGTTTCACAATCAAAGTAAAATAAGTAAGTTTAAACTAAACCAAACAATCTATTGCAGAAGACGATTTTTTAGATCGTTTTTGAAGCTGTATAGACTGGATGAAGATCGACTTTCAGTGGTAAAGTTGTTCATTAAAAGTAATCCAGAATAATAAAATGATCATTTGTAAAGTTCTAACATATAAATTTCTATTTGTTACGTGCCTTATACTGACTGTATGGGTTGATATTCCCATTTATGTTAGTCTATTTCACAAATATGTAGTTGCCTAAGCATTTAAACTTTCACAGATCAGTAATAATTTATGATATTGAATCCTTATCATACTGGCATCCAGTTAAGTTCTTTAACCCTTTACTCCATAGATATGCGTTTTTCCACACCAATCATAGGAGGCCTTTGAAAACAGTGCTCGTTACGAGCAATCTGAACACTTCTACACTGTTTTCCACTCCGTCAGTAAATATAAACATAATTCACCCAATAATTCAAAAGCCTTCTATATTAGAGGTGTCAAAAGGCGTCTATATTAGAGGTGTCCAAAGGCGTCTATATTAGTTGTCCAAAGGCGTCAATATGATGTAAAGGGTTAAATAAGACTCTGCAGCTGAAAGAGGATCCACATTAAGGATAATTCTTGCTGCTCTTTTCTGTAATTTTAGTATTCGATTAAATCCATCTTAAGCGCAGTTATTCCAAACTGTGCAACAGTAATTAATTAAATAATGGAAGTATATAACCACTGTAAAATAATTTCCTTTTTTCAAGAGTTGCTTTTTTTACTTTTGACAAAAGGTTTATATATATATATATGTATGCATGATGTAATGACAGTGCATACCAGTATGGTTTAATTGACTTGACCATTTGACCACTAAGGTTCAACTGTAACACCTAAGAGTTTCTCACATTGAGAATTTTGCAAAATAATTGCATTTTGGTTGAAATATGAAATTGAGATACTTATAAAATTGTTTGGAAACATATTTTTCAACTAACTTAGACAAAGCTGATAATACATTTAGGTTTGTAATATGTTGCCTCAGTTGTTTTTTTCCTTTTTGTGCATAGGAGTTACTTTTGCATTTTCAAAAAGTTATGGGAACTTTCCACTATCTATGACTATTGAAAATAATTGACAATGAAGAAACTATTGCAAATGCACTTACTCGCAATATTCCAGAGTCTATGTTATCTAGTCCAAAGTTAACTATCAATCTTGGGGTCGTGAGTTTGAATCTGTGCTCGGCCCGTCTTCATGATGACAGATATACCGCTGATTCAAGTGGAATAAATATCAGTTACTTGTGAAGACGGTTGTGCCTGAGCCTTCAACAATCCCAAGAAACAATTACTAAGTAACGAAGTTGAATATAGAAAACTTAACATGTATGCTAAGTTACTACCCATAACTCAACTATGGACCAAATTAGGTGACTCTAGGTAAAAAAGCAACAGAGCTAAATGCAAAATCTTTTGTTGACTGTTGACTCTGCTGTTGACAGAAAAATAACATTTTGGTGTCTTTTTTTTTCTTCAGAACAGCAAGAAAAATATTTAACCTGTTTCTAGATGATCATCCTCGGAGTCGAACTCGAGTGTACGTAGATCATGCTCCGTGTAATTTTCATGCTCTGTCATAAAATCTCCCCTTCCAGGCATGTAGCCCGCCATCTCTGTGGTTATAAGTGACCCTTCAGCAGGTCGCGGCGGATCTTCGCTTACTGGCAATAATCAGAACTGCATTTTAACTTCTGTTTGACATACAATATACATGTAATTACAGTCACACCTGTGTAAGTGATCACACCTACTGAGTAGCCACTTGTCTTAAGCAGCCATATTTTCTATTTTCCATTTCTATGCTTTCAGAGTAAATTAACCTGTATTAAAGAAACAAAGGTCACTTTTGCTTCTTCCCATAACTGGCTGCTTGAGACAGGTTTGACATTGTGGCAAACTTTAAAGAATGAATTCCATATGTTGAATTTTAATGAGATATGATAGAAGATTTAGATTTTTTTAGATTTTAAAAGATTTTATTTTCTCGTCATTGGTCAAATGGGATTGAGGCCATCCCCAATTAACTGTACAAAGTTTCATATAAATTTATGCATTTAGTCACAAATGACCACATGCAAAGTTAGTGAAATCATAAGTGGATCATCATACTTTGTCTGATGCATGTAATATCATATCTCAAGAGAATGTTAAACAAATTTAGTTTATTCCTTTTATTAACAATTTACTGGTATATTATTAATGAACCCAATCTATACCAACATGTTCTATTAACCAGTTTTCCAGCACTTTATACTAGCAAATATTAAGATGTATCCATATGTTCAAGTTTGTTAATAGCCCAGCTAGCCCTGTCAGTAGTGCGTCTGACTAGCAGATAATCCAAAGGTTGTGAGTTTGAATCCCTGCTTGGCCGCAGTATCTTTGATGATTAATGTATAACAAGTCATCTCATTGCCATTCATCTCTCACAAGTGGGAAAGTTATCAGTTACTTGCAGAGATGGTTATGCTCTAGTACTGGTTAACCTTTAATCTAAAGATAGAAACTGATATCTCCCAAATCATATCTATTAACCCCTAATGAAAAAAAGCTGGAAATTCTATGCCTGCCACACAATTCAGAGCAATTGAATGCTTATTAAACTATGACATTCAATCTTTCCCTAAAGCAACGGAACAACATTCTCAAATGTGCTGCTGTTTAACGGACCCAATTGGGAGTGCTGGGTCCGTTCTACAGACTAAGTTTGCCTATAAGCACTGGATGGCATAAAAATGATTCGAAATATTCGAACAAACAGTTACAGATAAACAGACACTGAAAACTGAACTTACATTTGTATACAACTGGACAAGGAAAATACGACAAATTTGCTTCTGGAAATTCTGAAAAATAAATTATAAATAATAAATAAAACATACTTGGTCAACTATTCCCCATCTTTTAAATTGACAGTTTTCAGATATATAGCTATCACTCGGTTATCTTAGACTGTTTAAATTATTTCATAAAGCTATGGAATTTTCACACTTCATACTTTAATCAATTAAATTGTGATAGAGTAATCAATTGATAACCACCACAATATCCAGGTAGATGTCTCTACCATGACCCACTATCCTGCATGAGAGATTAGACATCTAGCAGCATGTGTCATAGATGTTTGTAGATATTTTTAACAATATTTTATGTTCCAATTTGAAATAAGTTAACTTAAAACTTACAGCTATACATAACTATGTTTGGTACCAGTCACCCTTGTGAAGTTTCACTGAATTTCGGCCAATGGTTGCTGAGAAATGGCAATCACAAAAATTGAAAAATATGTATGAAAAATTCAAAGGGCTGTAACTCATTGAAAAATTATTCTTGCACAACATGCCAAAAATATGCACAACTAGGCTTGGTACCAGTCACCCATGTGAAGTTTCATTGAATACAAGCCAACGGTTTCTGAGAAATAGCAATTACAAAAATTGTCCACAGACAGACCAACAGACGGACGAGAGCAACTCCTATATAGCCACCATATACGTTGTGCCAGGAGTCCTTCATGACAGAGTGTTAGTCTAAGTAACCATCTCAAGACAACTAACTTCATACTCCTGAAGTTGTGAGTTGAAGTGGAACTTGGTCCAAAACCTTTATCGGAAACAGTTTTCCTTTTACTAGCTGAAGAATGCTGGTTCTGCTCAAGATTCATTCAGAGGTCATCCTCCATTAATAAACAAGGACATCCTATATAACCAGTAATGTAACGAACATGGTGCTTAAACTCCATTACAAAAAAATAAAAATGAAGAGAACATAAATTCTCATTTATCGTGTTTATAATGTTACCATGGTAACTTACTAGGCAGTCCCTCTACTGGGTTCTCTATATATCTCTGGTTGTAGTGCCGTTCACATTCGTGATGGTTTTTTGTTCGTACTTTATGAGCAATATCCACCCTGAAATCATAGGACAGTAAAAACATTTTTACCGGTACATTATTTAATTTTCATTAAATATAACTTCATGCAATTCAAAAAACAAACATGGCAAAATTCACAAATACGGAAGTGTTAGAAAAGTGAGGTAAATTCCTGAAGACACAACAGTTGTACCATTATGTCTCATTATTTAGTAATCCAAAACATGTTTACTTTACATCAATTGTAAAATAAATTCTTGTAACTTTACAAATTGACCTTTTCAAAGATTTTCACAAAACCCCTCACATGTGTCCAACTGTGATGAAATTTAACAAGAGGGCCAATATGGCCCTTATTGCTCACCTGACTGACCTTGAGTCACCCAACTTATGTAGATTATATAATACATGTACACTCAAAATTCCAGAAAGATGGGATGGGCAAGTAGTTAGAATTTTGATTTTTTATGAAGATGTAACAGATGCGTAGAAAAGTTCAAACTTGGTAGAGGTTCACCCATGGTAAATGTCAGTGAAATTACATCCAAATCAGGTCAGTAGATTCTGACAAGAAGACTTTTGAAGATTTTACTATAGCTGCCTATACATTTGGAGATTGTTCTTCGAACTAAGATAAAAATCCAGTTCCAGCAAAAAACTAACCTGTTATGTTTGAGAACGGTTTCAAACTAAAGCATCGGACTAAACTATTGTGCATGAAACAATCCACAGCACAATAAATATTCCTATGAGTTTCAAACACAAGCCTTCCCAAAGCCTATCGCTTGAAAGAATCTTTGTCGCAGTGCACTCTCCCCCAAAAACAAATAAGCTCCTCCTCCGAGATTTCAAGTACACTTTGACACTGAAAATCTCAAGCAGACTTCTTGCTGTGAAGAAACTAGCTAAAAATATGGTATTGCTTTATTATGAAGCAGTAAACCATACCTGTCTGAACCATAAAAACTCTTACTTTTATATTCAGAAAAACACTTATTTTAAAATGGTTCATGATTTATGAATAATATTTCAATCATTGATTATAATTGTATCATTCATCTTTTTATGATGAATTATCTTTTAAAACTTATATCTGGTATAATAATAGCAAAAAAAAAGTTTATTTAAAGAGTTTATTACTTCTTCTTATAATAATTGCTATATAGACATTTATGCTATAAAACAACGACATTAATTTGACATAAAACTAACCCCACCCCCTGGCTGCCATGTTTTTTGACAAATTAAGATGGCTTGAACAAACTTAGTAGAGAGTCACCCAAGGAACATTTCTGTGAAATTATTTTAAAATCAAGCCAGTAGTTTCTGACAAGAAGATTATTTAAGTTTTTACTATAGCTTATTTAGTAAACTAACCCCACCCCCTGGCAGCCATGTTTTTTGATGAATCAAGATGGCTTGAGCAAACTTGGTAGAGGGTCACCCAAGGAACATTTCTGTGAAATTATTTTAAAATCAAGCCAGTAGTTTCTGACAAGAAGATTTTTAGAAGTTTTTACTTATTAACTTGCCACACACCCTGGGGCCATGTTTTTTTATGAATCAAGATGGCTTGAATAAACTTGGTTAAGGGTCACCCTAGGAACATTACTGTGAAGTTATATCAAAATTGGCCCAGTGGTTTTAGAGGAGAAGTTGTTAAAAACTAAAAGTTAACGACGGATGACAGACGACGGAACCAGGCGATCACAAAAGCTCACCTGTGAGCCTCGGTTCAGGTGAGCTAAAAACAGATTCACTAGAAAACTAATGAAAAATTAGTTTAACTTTATAATGTCAACAGATTAGTCGATGGTGATATCGGAATTCTTCAGAAATTGTAATCTTTATTAAAAATGAAATTTGAGCTAAAGTGTATACTGGCATTTAGATTCTTCATGGGTACAGGGCCTATAGTTGTCACACCTGTCATACATACCAGTTACCATATCCACATTCTGACGTGGCCTTTATCAGGTGTATTTCTTCCAAGGCACTCCAGTTTCTATCAAACACAGGAAAATTATTTTTCTGAAACAATAAGTGTAATTAATTTTCATGTGTGTGATTGAGTACTGGTTTAATCTTTCAGGATCTCAGAAAAGAGTGGTTAGGTTTAAATAACTGATCATCTGTTAGCCCTTGAGGAATTCAAAAGGATGCTAAATATTTAATCTGATACAATAGATAAAAATCTAATACTAGACCTGTAACTCTGCCAAAACAATCATAAACAAAAGAGTAATTTCAGGGACCATAACATTGTTTTGCAATATTTTTGCTTGTTTTTAATGACCTGTGGTGGTAGAGTGGTCCCAGTTACATTACCAGTGGGGTCACAGCCCCTGGATTTTTTTATGGCCCCTGGATTAATGTTTTTTTCAAACCCATTCCCACAGTGCCTTTTTTCACCATGAAGCTGTGAAAGAATGCCATCCTTAAGAGCTTAATTAAAGTCATCAGTCCAGTGTGCAGGAAGAAAAATATTATAAAAGATATCACTGTATTGCTGTCTGTGGTTTTTTTCAGCCATTTTTAAAGCCGTAATTGGGTTATATTCCCAATGGCAAAAAGTATCTTTTTTTCCCAATTAAGTGGTAAAAATTTCCAACTAAAAGCTTCAAAAAGTGACTATGACATTGATTCTTTAATTAAATGGCCAGAGAAGCAAGTGTACACATTTTAATGAAGTTGAACAAATATATTTAATGCAAAAGTTCTTCCAATGTTAATGAAAACGCAGCTAAAATTCCGAATTCCAATGGTTTGGGTCATCTTCCAAAAATGGTGAAAAAAATACAGGCTATGTTAATCCCTGGTGAAAGACCCTTACACCTTAAGTCCCGAGAAATGAGGCAGTATGAATAAATAGAGAGTTTTTATTTATTGTTGTAGTATTTTGTAAGTCTACTCACAACTATTGAGTATGGATGATCACTCTGGTGCCCATCAAACTCGACACCTTTGGCAAAGCAGTGAAGACATATTGTTACTTTTCTTTCCATGTCCACCCTTTTACATGAAGCACACTGTATGTAGGGCTCCATCAACACAGATGAACATCCGAAACAGGATGGCTCAAATTCAACAATCTCATCCATAGTCTGTACTTGATATGATTCTGGTAATGTTATTTTTAACCTGAAAATAAATCAAGCCATACTTGATTGTCACTATTAACTCAACTAAAACCTATTTGAAATTAGTTGTGTAAGTAAGTAAATTTTCGATTTATAAAAGATGACTCAATTGGTAACAATTCCTTGAGGCCCTCTGTGAAATTAACAACACCAATCTTCATTGAGGCCCTCTGTGAAATTGACAACACCAATATTCCTTGAGGTCCTCTGTGAAATTGACAACACTAATCTTCCTTGAGGCCCTCTGTGGAATTGACAACACCAATATTCCCTGAGGCATCTGTGAAATTGACAACACCAATCTTCCTTGAGACCCTCTGTGGAATTAACAACACCAATCTTCCTTGAGGCCCTCTGTGAAATTGACAACACCAATTTTCCTTGAGGCCCTCTATGGAATTGACAACACCAATATTCCTTGAGGCCCTCTGTGAAATTGACAACATCAGTCTTTCTGGATGCCCTCTGTGAAAGTGACAATACCAATCTTCCATGAGATCTTCTGTGGAATTGACAACACCAACATTTCTGGAGGCTCTCTGTGAAAGTGACAATTTCAATCATCCTTGAGGCCCTCTGCAGAATTGACAACAACAATCGTTCTTGAGGCCTTTTGTGAAATTGACAGCACCAATATTCCTTGAGGCCCTCTGTGGAATTGACAACACAAATATTCCTTGAGGCCCTCTGTGAAATTGACAACACCAATCTTCCTTGAGGCCCTCTGTGAAATTGACAAAACCAATATTTCTTGTGGCCCTCTGTGAAATTCACACCTTGAGGCCGTCTGTGGAATCCACAGCAACAACCTTCCTTGAGGCCCTCTGTGGAATTGACAACAGCAATGTTCCTTGAGACCCTCTGTGAAATTGCCAACACTAATCTTTCTTGAAGCCGTCTGTGAAATCGACAACACCAATCGTCCTTGAGGCCCACTGTGAAATTGACAATACCAATATTCCTTGAGGCCCTCTGTGAAACTGACAACATCAATATTTCTTGAGGCCCTCTGTTAAATTGACAACACCTTGAGGCCTTCTGTGAAACTGACAACACCAATCTTCCTTGAGGCCCTCTGTGAAATTGACAACACCAATCTTCCTTGAGGCCCTCTGTGGAATTGACAACACTAATATTCCTTGAGGCTCTCTCTGAAATTGACAACACCAGTCTCTCTTGAGGCCCTCTGTGGAATTGACAATACCAATCTACCTTGAGGCCCTCTGTGAAATTGACAAAACCAATATTCCTTGAGGCCCTCTGTGTAATTGACACCACCTTGAGGCTGTCTGTGAAACTGACAACACAAATCTTCCTTGAGGCCCTCTGTGAAATTGACAACACCAATATTCCTTGAGGCCCTCTGTGAAATTGACAACACCTTGAGGTCCTCTGTGAATTGACAGCACCAATCTTCTTTGAGGCCCTCTGTGAAATTGACAACACCAATCTTCCTTGAGGCCCTCTGTGAAATTGACAACACCAATATTCCTTGAGGCCCTCTGTTGAATTGACAACACTAATATTCCATGAGGCCCTTTGTGGAATTGACAACACCAGTCTTCCTTGAGGTGCTCTGTGGAATTGACAACACCAAACTTCCTTCAGGCCCTCTGTGGAATTGACAAGTTTCATAAAGCTTCTGAATATAAATTACCTTTGTCAACATATCTCAAGACAACTTTTATAGCACAGAAAATGACTTTATTCCTAAGAAAAAGCAACTATAACACAATTTGTCTTAAAAGTAGATCTTTTCAAACTTTCCTTTCTTGGTCCTTATAATATCACATGTATGTCCACGGACTGAAATAATAATCATTATAAAAAGTCATTTATCAGTTTATAAAGTGAAAAAAAGTCCAGAAACAACTAATTTATGGTCTTCCGTTTTTAAACAAAACATGAGTCATTTGCATTGGCTCGCGAGCTGTTTTATTAAAAAATTAGGACCCCAAATATGACAACGTGCACATGATACACAGTAGTGCATATCAAAGCACGTTTTCGAACGATTTTTATATTTTTTTATTTGATCGTCGCTTGTCTCACCCCTATTACGGCGATTAAATGAGACTAGATACACAGGGGCTGGTCCCGGTTTTTTTTTTTAATTTATCATTTAAAAAACACCTTGTGTTCGTGGAAATATCACCATAAGTTACTCCAGGATCTCATCTATGTTTGTGCATCACTGGTATTCATCTATCAAAAATGTTAAAATACCTATGTTGCACCTGCCGTTACACAAAATTAGCGTTGCAAAACATTTCCGATTCTGAACCACGAAAACACCTGACATGATTTGTGTAAACACACACATGGGGCTTACAGTTATCTCCCCTTATTCACGGGTGCTAAATATGTATGTATTTATCAAGCTCATCGATTGAGTCATGTCTTGTTCTCAATTAACTGCCCAAGTTTGAGACTAGGATTAAAGTCTTCCATTTCCCCCCATTATTCGTTTTCTTTTATCTAACAAATAAGAAATTTAATTAAGATTTGAACTTGGAACATTTTCAAACTTTTCTGGATAAGTTAATAAAACACAACACATATGGTAACGTTATCTTCGTTTTTTCATGAAATAATAAAACAAAATGTATACAAAAACTATCATGATCTGCTGGGGAAAACATGAAAGACAAGTTAGGGTAACGTGAATACCTGCAAGTATACTTGGGATTCTGGAGATGTGCTTATTTACACATGTCAATATATCGTACATTGGACCCACATCACAAAAAAATAAATCTTGTATTCATGTGTTTTATACGTTTTATACGATTATATGATCATTTGAAAGGAAAAAAGATGTAGTAATGATATCTTATATATATAGGCTCTATTCAGCAAAAAAGAAACGTCCCTCTTTTTTATAACTGATGTAGCTCTGTCTGTGTTTCATGTCCAATGTACATGTATTTTTTACCCTGGCGATTTTGAGAATGAGATCATATGCACCGTGTACATAGCACTTAGTGCCCAGGACATTCATTTCCACTTTTTCCACGTGCACATGCGGTCGATAGGTTTTGCAGTCCACGTCATACGATTCATGCAATATAGACAAAATTTGATTTTTTTTTTAGTTTTTCACATATTTCAACATGCAACGGATTTCTGAAAACGGACGCAATAAAATGATAGTGGGTGTGGTAACGGCCATAGTGGTCGCATTCCAGTTATGGTGCTTTCGCAAATAGAATGAGCGACCTGAGGCACGTTTCCGATATACTTGAACTGTTTACAGTCACAGCGACCTGGTAAAGGTAAACCTGTAGAGACAAAGACCGGAACCGAACATTGACGGTCTTACGTCAGTGTCTGTTGCCACGGCTACCTTCGCTGCTTGGCAGCATGGCGTTTCAGTACAGAATATTCGTTACCGTTTGCGTCGTAACTCCCAACTAATCAGAGTGCGAGGCGCCCATACATTAGAACTGGTCAAATAATGACCCGACGTTACCTCACTGCCATGCTTTTATGTGTGCGACGTCATCTGAACTGGAGTTAAATGGCAGCCCATGTTCACCAGGTAATACTTGAACCAGGTCAATGTTTTCACATGGCATGGCCGGAAGTTTCCCTTGATCCTTGCAAAAATTGAGAATATCTGGGTCATTAAACCACCAAAATGATAATCTCTGTGATTTAGTTTAGGCGTTGCTACGGAGACCGAGGAATTTGCCAAATGCATTGGTTTTGCGTTACGTTACGTCGAAACGCCGTAAACTTATTGAATACCTACCTGCAAATGGTAGATTGACAAATTCTTACTCAAACTCGATGACCTAAACGTTACATAAGGAGTGTCTGATAGTTTGTGACTTTTTATTTTGACCCCCCCCCCCCCCCCCCCCGCCATACACACACACACACGCGCGCGCACACACACACACAAATACACAAGCACGCATGCACACACGCACGCACGCACAAACACACACACAGGAAAGAAGTTAACATCTACTGACAGTCATGACATTTAATGTAAAATGAAATGTTTTATTTTCGAAAATCTGAGCTGTTTCATTGGTGGCTGAGAAAGGACATCTAATCAATGATAGGCCTTCATCCAGATCACAATACAGCGAGGAATCTTAGACAAAAGATATGTCCATTTCTGCCAATAGTGTCGACTAGAATCTGTGACCCTGTAGAGAAGAATCCGTGACATTTAAATCAACATCGACACAAACTGTGACACGTGAAGCTTTTTTCAAACGGAATTTCTCACATAGAATAAGTAAAAAGTCAATCAGTTATAACTCTTGTTTTAAACAAAAATACTTAAACAAGTTATAAATGATGTTTTGCACTGATTAATGTTTTTATTGACATTTCATCTCTGCTTTCGTTTTACATACATATTTAGCGAGAATTTATTAATTCTTGCGTTTTAAACATTTACTAATTAACACATGATTGTTTGGAACATTGAAAATATTTAATTAATATCAGGTGAAACTCAATCTTGTAAAATGTTTAAAACTTATAGCTGTATCCAGTAAATAATTGATTTTATATATCAAAGTATGCAGTATTTTCCCGCATCAGATCGACAAACTGTCGATGCGAATCACTCTACGTTGTGACCGAGTTCCCTGACCTTGATTATTATCGGCAAATCTATAAATGTTAGATGCCTCCGTTTAGCCCCCGTGATCAAGTAGTGTTTCCCCCGTGATTGAACCATCCGATAGATGGCGATATTTGGGACTATTTTTACCACCATTTTGTATACCAACGCACATACTTATTTGCTAAAGTTGTAAAAATTGTTCTTTTAGAATATAAAACTGCCGTGAAATTATAAAAAATATATTAAACAAATATAATTGGTTGAGAAAACCAGATGACAATCTGACATTTTGCAAATATTGGCATTGACAGTTGCGGATGAACACTACTTCGGTGGCTGTGTTATCAGGTCAAAAAATTTGGAACCTCGGAAATTCCTGTTTGGGGCGAAAACTTTATGGTGAAAATCCCAAACAGTTTGACCAAGTTTACACAGTACACGTTGTTTTGTGCATTAAGCGAGAGTTCCTTCTGAAATAAACATTTGTGAATAAGTAACCGATGCAAAAATGGCGAAGTTGATCGCAGTTTGCCGATCGGAAGATTATCAATTTGAAAGACGTCAAATCCCACTTGTAGTTGACGATTCGCTGACGGTAATAACAAACTGTACCTCCTATTTGTATTCAGGGTTGGAGAAAGTGTTAATATAATTGCTACAAATAAGAAACGATGTAACGTTCAAAGGTTTCCTGGTTTGAAGTAAATGTTGACAAGGTCACTATACCCCACCCACAAAATGTTTACCAACTTTACGTAACCGCTTCTCATGTTTATGTGTAAATAGAAGAATGATTTGGATTATATTATTCACCACTAGCGTTTGTGGTGAAAGACAAGATAAAAAAGTTATTAGCACACAACAATATATAATTCAAATTTTGAACGTTCCTGTATACTTGCACTTTAGCAATTGGAAATTGATTATTATGATTTATAAGTAAAGTGACAGTGGTCACCCGTCCAAGTATTAACTAACCTTATTACGTTTTTGGTTTAATTGTTTAAATGATACGCTTTCAATTGAACGCAAATTGTTTTCATTGTTCAAATAATTGTTGTATTTGTTTGCACAATGTACATCTCAAGTAATCAAGTTTACCTTTATTTTTTAAGAAGTACGATTGTTGAGTTCATTGTTTAAACATAAAAAGACGTATACTTGTTCCTTGTTTAACGTACCATGTTTATTTCATGAAAATTTTAATGATTAATAACTACAATATATGTTTTATGTATATAATGATTGTTATGTATGTATTAATATAATAAATAACACAAATATTGCTATATAAAATAGAAATAAAAAGTGGGGCTGGATGGACCATGCTAAATGGGACCCGATTCTCTAGGGGCTGGATTCTCCATAGCCATTTTGGAGTGGGGCCGGATTATCCAGGTTCCATTTGTTTTTATAGAAATGACATTTCAATAATATTAAAATAACACTATCTTCACTTGATAGTTATTTGGTTATAGGTGGGGAGTGGGTTACACTGTTGTTCATTGCACTTCACAAGATATCACTTTGGTAAAAACTTGATAAAAGATTATGATCCATTATAGCAGCTAGTTTGTTCGAGACCCCCAGTTTACATTTTTCAAATTTTACCTACAGATGGTGGTCCAGTTTGCTGACAAGTGTATCGACTGTGATCATGTCAATGGGATTAAATGCAAGGATATGGAGAGATTTGTGCAGAGATTCAGCGTCTTGTCAAAGGATGAGATAGCTGTTGCAATGATGGTCACGAGTAAAGACATAATGAACCTTCTTACACATTTGGTTCCCTGTGTGGGTTGTAGGAGAAGGTAAGTGTTTAAGCTATTGTTTTCAAACTAAGGCTGTAATAATACATTCAAATACTTGGTACATGTAATATGTTCCATAATACATATGCATATTCTCAGCCTGATTTTGTTAATGAAAAAAATATTTTGATATGTCTCAAATCATAACAAATTGGATCACAGGATGGGAAGTTGGCATTTATTTAGAGAAGCCTGTACCTTCTTGTCGTGTGAATCCTCCGTTGGTCGATTGGTCTAAGGCCCCGTCTCAAGATATTTTACATCTAACTGTTAAGGCCGTAGATTCAAGTTATTTGCGGAAGGGTGGTGTTTTTTCTCAGATTCTTTTTGAGGTCTTCCTCCACCAAAAAAAATAGATGTCGTATATAACCTGAAATGTGTTGGAAATGGCATTAATCCTCATTCAAAAAGAATTTGATCAAGTGCATAATCATGTAAAATAATCTGTAACATCTCGGATACCTTCAGGCTTCTCCACAGCAATTGAAGCACAGGTCATGGCTGAAAATTTGCACTCGTTCGCTCAACATGACGAGTGAACATTTGGTCGAGATGAGTAAGATTTAAGAAAATGACCTAATATTTATTTGATTTTAACTTTTCAATTTAAAATGTTGGAAAGGGAGGACATGTAGCTTTTATCAGAAATGTCCAAGCCTTGACAGGTGCACCCCAGTGCTTGAATATCACAAAATAGTATATACCCAGCAATTGATTAATACCAAGTCTTACTAAACCTACAACAGTAAGTGCTCTACACAGGGCTTCAAAATATTTTTGGTCGATTGTTTTAGTGTGAGCACACTTACCCCAGTGCTTGAATTCTGACCTGTGTATAATCCTGACCTTCAATATCTTTGGAAATGCTACATTTTTCGTAAATCTAATAGTTTTACTTTGTGAATATGTATGAATTTTGTTATGTTTGCAGTGTGGAGAGGTTATTTAATCAGCTTGTCACATCTCAGCATCCAGCTCTAGAACCCTTAATCATAACCAAAAGTGCTGTGATGTCTATAAATAGAAACTATCTGTTTGACCCCAGGGCCTTGTATTCACTATTCTACATTCATGGGTAAGTCCATTTATCATTACATACATAAATTTATCATGTAGAGTTGCAGATATGCAAGTTTAAGTGGTATTTAGTGAAAAATCATGAATAAGACTAGCATAAGTTTGGCACAAGTGACCTACATAACTAAAATAAAAATATTGACTAAAATAATCAGAGTTAAAAACTAAAAGCTTTTATGTAGTTTTTATGTACATTACAATACTATACATGGGAACATATTATGGTATTGATCACAATGTAGGAATCTGAATTGTTAATTCATTGTTTTTCCCTCTTGGGTTTTACCACTTGGTTCAAGGTCACTGTTGAAGAATGATTTTTACGTAACTTTTATTAGGAGTGAGACATAAAGAATGAAATATTGCCATCATCTTGGTATGCAGGTAAACTGGATGGAGAGGAAGTAGGGATTGTTTATGTTGTCACTAGGATTAATCAGTGTTTTCTCCAGAGCGCGTTTCTTGCGTTTTTTACGCAATTAAATCTCATTTGACGCAATCAAGTTTGTTCAGTGCCTCCACTATGACACAACCTTAAAAATACAGAAATTCAAATTACGCATATTTGTTTCGGCAAGCTGGTTTCAGAGTTAAGTTTTACAATGCTAGCTGTTTTGGCAGATCACGTGGTCTGATTCAGGGAAACCCCGGTCACGCAATTCTACTAAGTTATGTAAATGCTCTAATTGGTTATTAACACTATATTGATGCAGTTGCATAGACGATTATGATCACACACATAATTTTCAGCAAAGCAATAAAAACGTATGCTGCAACAATAGCACTGATATACACCCAGTTTTAGGTTGTTTGTATATTAAGATGAAATGTGGAAATCGTGAAACTTTTCAAGAAAGTTGTTTGAAGTGTACGGACGTTACTCTTTCAGAAGACCTTTCTATTTTGTTTTCTATAAAGTATCGAGATGCGCATGCGCAACATTTTAATACCAGTTTAAACAGGCCTGTCCATTTTTTTACGGCGGTATTCCCGGCGCCATTTATGTTTCTTACGGACGTTTAAAAGGTTATGGACAAAAGAAAATTAACTTTTAGAAAATAATATTTATTTTGAAAAATGATTTTATAATTTCAGAAATTTAACTTATTTTTGTTAAGTTGCCATTAAAATGTTATAATATTAAGGTAACATTATTCTAAAATGAGTCTAGCTATGCACCAGAAGAGAAATGGTTTTAGGAAAAAGAAAACAACAACAAAGTTTTGTTTTCCAAAGAGTATAATGCTTAGTAATGGTGAACATGAAGCTCAGCTGAAATACAAGCTGTTGAAATAATTTTAGTGTTTTTCATTATGAATAGTAAGGGCCATGGTGATCGAGCTGAAGCCATGACATTTGAAAAATTCATGGCCCTGTGGCCACGATCATAAAAACATCTAGTTTCTAGTTGTTGTAACTTGTTGCCGAAAAGTGAAACATTCCTTTTAAGTTATGAACTTAAATTGCAGCTTTGATTGAGAAATTTGTGTGAAACAGAAATTTAAACTGTTTTAGTAAATTTTGTATTTTTTTACCACCATTTATGCAAGTTGATTTAGTTTAAAACTAGTAAACTGATGACCCCCAGATTTGGAAAATGACCCCCAGATTTTTAGTCAGTGGGTCATTGACCAAAAAAAAATTGGGGCTGCAGAAAACACTGGATTAATCTGGTTAACTCAGTCGGTAGCATGTCTCGCCCGGCCAGGTCTCTGTGATGATTGATGTACAACAATTCTTCTCATTTTTCATATCTCTCTGCTGTTTCATGTGGGAAAGTTACCAGAATCTTATGGAGATTGGGTGTACTTGAGTACTGGTTAACCTCCCAGGATCCCAGGAAACAGTGGTTAAGTTAACTGATCATCTGTTAGCCCTTGATGGGCATAAGAATGATGCTTAACATTCAATCAATCAATGTTTGGAGTGAGATGTTGCAAAAGATTTTATGTGAGTGGTAGGTAGGCTGGAGAGAAATGTAGTATTAAAATAAAATAAAAAGATCCATAGTGATAACATTACTGAAATTTAAAAACATTTTAAACAAAATTGTTGAATATGGTTGGGATGTTTAATTTACTGTCTTCATTTTCTATATCACATTCTTGTATTTTAGGGCAAAGTTATCAACAATGGTTGAAGCCATTCCTAAAAGTAAAAAGAACAAGCGATGTAATCTACACTCCCTGGAAAATCACAAAACAAAAACCACTGGGTAAGATTTAAATTTTTAGCTTGACTATTCGGAGAATAAAGAGAGCTATTCTACTAACCCAGGCGTTGGTGTCACACCTTGGTTAAAGTTTTGCATGCAAGTCCCTATCTCAGTAACCATTGCATGTTTTGCCTTGAAACTTTACACAAGCATCCTAGTCATCAACCCTAGTACAATAACTAAGTTAGATAACTCTTGCATGAATATAATACACGTATTGCCCTTGTTTGACTTTGAAATTTTGGTTAAAGTTTTGCATGCAAGTCCCTATTCTCAGTAACCATTGCATGTATTGCCTTGAAAATTAACACAAGCCTTCCTAGTCATCAACCCTACTACAGTAACTGAGTTAGATAACTCTTGCATGAATGTAATGCAAATTATTGCCCTTGTTTGACTTAGAAACTATGGTTAAAGTTCTGTGTGCATGTACCATCAAGTCCATATCTCACCAACCACTCAATGTATTTGATTGAAACTTCACAGAACCCTCCCAGTCACCAACTCTACTACAACAACTAAGTTACATAATTCTTGCACGAATATAATGCAAATTATTGCCCTTCTTTGACTTAGAATTTTAAGTATAAGTTTCAGTGCAAGTAGTGTCAAGTCCATATTACACCTGAAACAGCTGTTTTGATACATATATATTTATAATTGGTTTGAGTGAACAGAAAATTATTTGCCTAACAGGGACGCCAAAATGAAAATTTTTTGCGTTTTCCACGAATTTATGAGTAAAATACTCAGCTTATCTGGAGCACTGCCTACATTCCGAAAAAAATAATTATGGCAATATTGATTAACTCTGTTGTGGCTGCATGTAATTATTATTTTATTGTAATTGAAACCAAGAGATGGATATTTGAAGTTATAATCTGTAATTATTTATAATTTATCCAATCAGACTTCTGTTAAATTTAAAATTATAGAGGTCAATGAACCATTAAAATATTGTTCGCATTATTGACTCACGTTAAAGTTATTCATTTAATCCCGATAACTAGGAACAATGATGTCTTTTTTTACAAGCATGTACTCTGTTTTGATTTGAAGTGAAATTCTACAATTTCAGTAGCTGGATAGATATCTGGGACCTGCTGTCTCAAGAGTGTAGAGAGGAGGTGGTGCTTGTAGATGCGGACAGTCTCCTCGACACCCTCGAAAACTACCTCCGTAAACATAGGTAAGTACATTCTTAACATTTCCCCATTAAATGTCCTAAAACAATTTATTAGAAAGAGTCCTCCAGTCTGATTGGAGCCTTGCCATCCAATCTTTATCATATGAAATTAAGGTCTCACTACACAGTCGCACCCCTTTTTTGCCTCGGTAACATGATTCAGAGAGTGCTATGTAATTTGGATTAAAATATTTTCTGATATATTGCTGTGATTTCTTCCTGCAGATGAATAAAGCAAAAGCTAGTATAGCATATACTGCAATAAGACACCACTGGTGTTTAAAAAAATGCTTCACAAGTAACAGATGCATGTATAAAATGATGAGCATTTGAGGAATTCTTGGTCAACCTACCAATTATTGTGAATTTTTATGTGCAAGTAAATTTCTGCTATGAAAAAAAAACTTCAAAAAAGATTCTGTGTGGAAAATTCTTCTTTTCTGTGAAATCCTAGACTTCATTTTATATAGAATAAGGAACTAAAGTCAGCTGTGTAGTGAGACCGGCAAAGCCATCTTATCCATACATGTATGCAGTGTTTTTTTTCACCATTTTGGGAAGATGACCCATACCCTTGGAATTGGGAATTTTAGCAGCATTTTCATTAACATTGGGAAATTTTTTTGCATTAAATATATTTATATATTTATAAAAAGTGTACACTTGCTTATCAGGCCATTTAATTAGATAATCAATGTCATACTAAATTCAGAATGGGGAAAACTTTCTTTATTTTATCAAGGAAGTATGGCAAGTTTCAATTTACATTTTTGAAGCTTTCAATTGGGAATTTTAACTATTCAAATGGGAAAAGAAGATACTATTTGCCATTGGGAATATGACCTAATAACGGCTATAAAAATGGCCGAAAAAAACACTGGTATGTCAGTAGCCTAACTGCTTTCCATCGATGAAGCCTTGCATAATAAGTTCCTATCTTTGTACTTCACTATGCTTGTTAAACTATATAATTTTTGTCATTTATGTTTTATACATGACATCGTAGATAGTTCCAAGGTCACAGGCTCAAGAATATTATCTCAGCACTAGGATGTAAAAATACAGATTTCCTTACACATGTAATTGTTTGTCAAAGTATTGATTACACTCTAATGACGGTACATGCTCCAAAAAGGTAAATAGGCATGGTTGTTATTGCACACCTGCTAGGCCTGATTAGCTCATCAGGTTACATGTCTGACTATCAATCAAGGAATCACAAGTCCAAATCCCAACCTGACAACAGTCTCTGTGATGATTGATATACGACATTGTGTCTCATTATCATTCATCCCTCACTGCTGATTCAAGTGGGAAAGTTATCAGTTACTTGTGGAGATGGATTGTGCTGGAGTACTGGTTAACCTTTCAGGAGTCAGTGTTTAGGTTAACTGATCGTCTGTTAGTCCTTGATGGCCTAAAAATGACACTATATATTCAATCAATCATGTAATTGCACTGGTGTAAAGTCAGATATCACACTCCATGTAAGGTTAACAAATGTTATCTATCAGGGTTTTAGTGAATGTTTATAGAGGTTTATAAATGGACTAGTGAAAGAACATCAGATCAAGGACAGGAGGGCCATGGTTGTGTAATTTAACAAGGCATTATATCTTCATACTTATATAGATGTAACCGTGTTTTCTCCAGAGCATGTTTCTTGCATTTTTAATGCAATTAAATCTCATTTGATACAATCAGGTTTGTTCAGTGCGTCCAATATGAAGCAACTTTAAAAAAACAGAAATTCAAATTACACATATTTGTTTTGGCAAGTTGGTTTCAGAGTTATTATTTTAACAATACAATGCTAGCTGTTTTGACAGATCATGTGGTCTGATTCAGGGAAACCCCTGTCACACGGTTCTACTAAGTTACGTCAACTCTTTAATTGGTTATTAAATGATGCAATCCGTAGACCATTATGATCACATACCTAATTTTCTGCAAAGCAATTTTGTAGTTTGAAGAAAACATCTGTAAAAACAAATGTACGTTTCTTTAATGGACGTTATGGCATTTGAAAAGTTTATGGCCCTGTGGCCATGATCTTAACAAACTGCCATTAGGAAGGAAAAAACAACTTGTTACTAGTTGTTGTAACTTGTTGCCAAAGTAAAACATTCATTATTTAAGTTTTTTAATTGTGTTGAAGTTGTTAACTTCAGTTGATTTTGAAGTTTGTGTGAAACAGGAAGTAAAACTGTTTTAGGGCTTTTCCAGAATTAAATGTATGGGGGGGTCGGACGGCAGTATAATTAAAATTTTATGCCTGGTGGGTGTTTTCATAAAAAAAAATGATGCCTTGTGGGGTAAAAGCTTATTAAAATTTTATGCCTTGCCGGTATTTCCGTCTCTGAACCGAATTTTTTCTTCAACACCGTTTTCCTTCTCGAAATTTTATACATTTTCTGCCCAGATTTTTCCTCCCGTCGTATACAAAAACATAAAATTGTCCTTCCCCATGTACCGCACCGAGTCGTCTAGATTTTGGCGAGCGTCTTATCTTTATCGCAGCAGAAACTGCAGGTCTTTTAAATTTACCTTGATTTGACCTTTATGTTTGCCACTGACACGCGTGTTGTAACGATTGTAATACACAACCTCCAGACATCATGACCAAGTGAACGTTTACGCGACTACACAGTTGGACACTCGATACACTGGTGTTGTTTATGTTAGGGATTGTCTTCAATTAACTTTTTCATCTCAAACTGATTGATCTTTTTTTGTTAAGACCGCTATAATGTAATTACATCACCCGACAACAACATATGATTTAATTTGTTTGTTTGAAACAAAGTATAATTATCTACCTTCGGACTTCCCGAAAAGTGACAAGAAACATACTCTTGGTCGTGAATAAATTATTTACACGGAAATGTACGAGCTAGTCAGATGGCGGAATACACTCGTAGCGGGCCGTAACCACGTCTACTTTATTAAATTGATGCCGAGATGCCGTGTCACAAAATTATCTCCTCAAGTAAATTTTACGAACTATATATCAATATTTGACGTATCGGATATGTTACCAAATACTCCAACACGGATATGAATATACAGACGTGTATATTATTAAATTCCGCAAAACTTACGATTCAACTCTACGGCGGCATTGCTATAATTATATGCATATCCGCGCTGTTTGACACTAATTTATTCGGCACAAAAAGAAACACCAAGAAATGCAAAGTCTATTGTGACAAAAAATCTAAATTAGGACATTGCGTTAGCAGTGAAAATAAAATCCACATTCTCAGATATGTCACCCAACACCCTATACGCCTCATTCTTACCCCCAGTGTCTGAAAAAATCATGGCGAAAAGCAGATATTTCTTAACGGTCGTACAAAAACATAAATTGGACTGTGAAATTGTCTTTGAGCATCCATAACCGGATTGTTTGCCATCAGGTGTGCGAAATGAGGTCAAATTAGGTTAAACCTTTATCGATAGTAGGGAGTAAATAACATGTGTCATAATAATGTTTGTTTCACTGTCAGAGTGACGTCATCGGACATTGGCACAAGGCGTTAATGAAAGGGACAGCGTGTTCATTCTGTGCATAAATTTTGGCATGTGTAGCATAACTCTCTTTACGGATCGTATCAATTTAATAGTAATTCTTTTTTAAGAAATTAGTATACTGAAAATAAACATTTTAGAAGACAACTAGTTACAAACAAACACTAACCTTTAATTATTAATATGTTGTGTTTTTTTATTTCGCGTTTGTTATCTGTAGTGCCCCTTTATTTAATTCTCGACCTGAGATAATTTGTGACGTAATATCGGCATTAGATCAAAAGTGTAACGTCGGCGTACTTCAAAGAAAGTAGGCAACCATCCAGACTACTAATTTTGGAAGCGTTATAATAAGAAAACATTAGAAAGGGGATTTTAGCCTCTTTTTTTTATTTTTATTTTGTGCATGGTGGTATTTTATCTAATTAAAATTTTATGCATGGTGGTATATATCACAATTAAATTTTATGCTCTGTGGGTAAAAAAAATAAGTGCCGTCCGACCCCCCCATACATTTAATTCTGGAAAAGCCCTTAGTAAAATATGAATTTTTTTACCTCCATTTATTTAAGTTGATTTAAAACTAGTCAACTGATGACCCCCAGATTTTGAAAATGACCCCCAGATTTTTAGTCAGTGGGTCATTAATGAACCCCAAAAAATTGGAGCTGGAGAAAATACTGATGTATATTTAGTACTTTTTGAGCTGTATGCTTTTTTTTGGTTCTAACCAGGAAGAGAAACACTTGTCAGAGATTTATGTAACTTAAAATGTTCAAGTTAAAAAAAAAAATCCTAGTTCACAGGGCTTGAAATTTCTGATTAAAGCTACTCGTCCCACATTCCAACACTTTTAATTGAATGCTTAAGATCAAAGAAATATGTAGGTCAGTTTCTTAAATCTTACTGGTCCTGACCAAATGTTCACTTGTCATGGCGAGCGAATGAGTGGAATTATCCAGCCCTGCAGTTAATGTAAATGACCTGCGTGTACAACCATTTTTTAGTTTAACTTAATTTTTGCCTTTCATTGCAGGTTTTGTTCTGAATGCAAGTCCAAAGTGTTGCGTGCCTATAGCATCCTGGTCGGTGATGTAGATAGTACAAAAGAGAAGGGTTACTGTCCAGCGTTATACGAAGGTCTTCGGTGCTGTCCACAAGAACGACATATACATATGCTCTGTGATACAGATTTCATAGCTCACCTTATTGGCCGGGCAGAGCCCGAGTTGGTGGGAAGGTAGGTGTAGTTAGGGTTTTAGGAGTTCTTCATTTTCAAATAGTGTAAGTCAATGTCAGAAGAGCAGTTCCTCTTACCACTGATTTTATTGGTTCAGGGCCCTCTCTATCCCAAAACATTATGAGAAAACCTGTCATTTACTTGCAAAACAATCATAATACTACTCGGGTTAGATTAAATTCTGAGGTCTTTCTCTACAAAAAAAGTTGTATTCCATATATAACCTGTTATGTTTTGAAAATGACATTAAACCTCATTCAAAACATGTTTAGGGCTCACATTAAGCCCTTGCATTTTGCAACGCTAGTTGATTTAAAATAATAGGTGCATTTACTGATTCACTCCCCCTTAAAAAATGGGTCGGTCAGTCCGCCTTTATATTATTTTTTTCTATATAAAGGTGTCACATTTATAACGGTGACCATCCATTTTTCAGTATTTATGTTTTGGTATTTTTTAAACAATAATGCACTGCACATTGTAATGCAGGATAAAAAGCATCTCATTATTGTTAATGAATAAAATCTGAATCCATCAAAATATGACAGAATCCATATTTACATTAGAGTGGTAAACTTGAAACGAAATCCCCATTCTAAAAATAGATATCACTTATATGCGACATGACAACCTTCATAACGTCTCAGGGACACTTTCCAAGATGAAACAATCTTTACCACATGTACATGTAAACCTGTATAACGGATTAAATTGAAATCAAAATGAAATCTCATGACTCAGTTAATATGTCACAAAATATGTTGCAATTTTAAGAGGAAAATCTACTTTAGTCTAACCTAGGTGTGTAGCCCATGTTGGGAACTCCCTCTTGAATATATTATATTGACATGCTTAAATGTATATCCTTTTGCAATACACGGTCAGTGAGTATATGATATAGGCATGACATGTAAGGGGAAAAATGTTTTTAGCCAAGTTTGAAAAATCCTGATAAATTCCCTTTATTATTAAATGAAAAACTTAAAACAATGTTAAGCTCTGAAATGAACAAAAAAAAATGCAAGAATAGGTTTGTGAGTTTAAAAAAACATGTGGGTAAAACAATAGCTTTTTAATCCTGCAGTTAAGACTATCATCATGCATTCTTTAAAAGGCAGTGATTACATGTAGATTATACATGCAGCAGTGGTTACTTGTTGACACAGTTGAGATACGTAGTTGTTCAAAAACTGTTTCAAATTAATTGTTTATATTTTTCAATTGATCCATGAGCGATTTTCATATTTGTATTATTCGTTGCTACTTATCATCAAATATACTTGCTCGTTGACCAGGTGCTATGTTAAAAACATTAATTTTTTTCTGTACTAAAATTTTAAAGTGAATTTAAAGGAGAATGTTGATTCTGTTTCTGACATTGGAAATTTTACTCATTTTGGTTCTTGACTAAGTAGCAAAATTAAATTTGCACTGCCCATTTATATTTAATTTGTATAAATATAAAACCATATATACATTTGTGTTTGACTTTTATTTGCCAAACATTTATAATTTTATAAAATACATTACGCTGTAATATAAAATTCTAATTTTCACATATTATATATATACATGTACAACTGACAGTATTTCAGTATAAAACAGAAGTAATAAAGACTGAATTATTCTGTATTTAGTAGTGGACGTCGTGATCGTCATGCCAAAACTCTGGACATAGCCCAAGAAGAAGTTTTGACATGTTTGGGCATACACACTTATGAACGTCTTCACAAGATTTGGCAGAAGTTAAAAGCAGAAGAGCAAACGTGGCAAATTCTGTTTTACCTGGGAGTAGATGCCTTAAAGCAAAGTTTTGAGGTAGGTAACTGACATATGTAATTATTTATAAAGGGAGATAAACATGTACAGGATATTGTCGAGAGTGTAACTGTATGTTAGTGTTATATTATATTGATGGGGAAAATATCAGACATCAAAGAAAACTGCTAGTTCCTTTCATATCAAAGGCCCAAGCACTCGCTCAAAGAATTGAAAAATCAATGCACCTACATTATTAATATTTTTTTGGGAGTAACATTTTAGCGATTGCTCAAAAGTTTAATAACTGCAATAAAACTCTTTTGCAGGCTTTTTGCTGAGTTACTACAATGGCAGTTCTTTTAACCAGATTGTTTAACCGAGTAGAAACTGTGAAACTAACTTGATCCAGTAATGTCCAAGGGGTAGTAACGTATACTTTTGTTGAAAGAGAAATTTATTTTGAAATTATTAAGAAATATATATATTGTAGATGAAAAAGCAGTGTTGCCAAACAATAGCGTTTTATTAACCAGTCTGCAAGATTCATCTGTCATTGTTAACAACTGTTATTATAACCTTTATCTTTATAGCAAGAACCTCTGAAAAAAGTTGACACTCTTCAATTTGAATTTCGTGAGTCTAGTATTTTCCTTTTTGAATTTGCTTTTTCATTGACAGATGATGGTTCCAGGTAATTAGGTTATCATATCCTTTTTATCATATCATTTTTCATGTTCACTGTTTAATGATCAAACTTGAATAAAGTGTGGCAAATGTGTGATGGTAAGAATAGGGTCACATAGCTTATGCACGTCATCAGAGGCAACAGGCGCTGTTGTACACAGAAAGTGAATCTGGAATATATTTTTTCCTGTTGGCATCCTGTAACCTTCATGTGTTGGTTCGCTGTAAAACCACAATTACTTCATTTATTTACAGATGGCTCTTGAGCGTAAGCAGGGTGTGTCCAACCTGGAGCTGATGTGTGAAGAATTGGAAGAAGAGGAGCGTGCACGTGAACAAAGACAAGAAAAGAAACGACAGAAGAAGAAAAGGAAGAAAGCAAAGTCTGGTGTTAACAATGAGAAGGAGAATCGTCGTAATATTGATGATGAGGAAGATGAAGAGGAACATTGTAATATTGTGAGTAGATGGAAATTGCTTTATTTGTCAGAGTTAATTGCATTTGTTTTATGTGATTTTAACTTTTAAAGAGAGTTATAAAAGAGTCATAAGAGTTTAAGAGAGTCGTTCATGCCAGAGTAGTGTATGATATCTCAAGATCTGACACTTCGCTCTCATTACTCATGAAATGGCTGAGAGTTCAGCTCAGTTTCTGTTTAATTTAATTTAGCTTGATTGCGATTTAAACCCAAAGCTTACATGAATTGCACAGTGCTTTCATGAATTACTCTTGAGACTGTTTTCTGAGTGGAACCAGTGCTGTGTGTTATTTTTTGAGAGACTACCAGGTCACATCTGGGATAAAACCTATTGCCTCTAGGATGAGCACTCAACATTATCCTCTGAACTACCAGCCTGCTGTCTAAAATCAATACTGTGAAATCCTTTATTTTCTAGGACATTTATTTTTGTTGTTTTTGGTTCAAGTACATATTCGTTGGGACTTAATTTCGTTGAAAACGAGTTTTAAAAAAACCTGTTTCATTGCAGCCTTTGAATTTGAGTATTTCTGTTAAATAATGCGTTTCTATTACTGACCTGTACCAGATTTATGTTGCTGCCTGCACCTACACTCGCAGTAATAAATGCTCCTCACAAAATGGGGTTATCCTTGGGAGAGGTGTTAATAAGTCGATTCTTTGGTTTTTGATCAAACTGTTACGATAACATTAACTGATTTGGAGAGGACGTGTCACAAGTTGAAGGTGTGAATAGGTTGAGACCAATGCCAATTCACTCATTAGAAATATCTATTCCTCGTTGACCAAAAGAAATAAAAACGCAATAGGCTACTATTTCATTCAATACTAGAAATCTTTATTGTATTTATTCACACGCATATTTTCTCTTAAAAACAGCTACTTGAAACAATGCTAAAGAAATGCGTCACGCTGACGTAAAATGGGTCTTAACTATTGTAATTGACACATTCTTGTTGGAAACAGTCTAACTTTAGCGCTTTCCACAGTGATGAAAATAATACACACGAGTAAACACACAATCTCTGATAGTGACACGCATATTTTATGTTATGAAACAGAAGGAATATTATACAGTTATTGTATTTTAACCTAATCAGTACACTAAATTAAATATTTTGAATTTAATCTAAATTTCATGAGATCTAATGTGAGCACTAAATAGAAAATATCGGAAAGGTATGTCTACGTTTTAGGTACAAATAAATGCTACGCAGTTGAGATGTAACAAAATTTTATCCATGATCATTTCATTTGGTATTTAATTTCATTGTCAAGGGCTCCCCCGAAATCATCGAAAATTAGTACCTCACAAAAATTGATGATTTCACAGTATATGAGAAAGTTTGCCCATTACTTGCAGAAGGACAGTGGTTCAGCTTAGATTCATTCTGAAGTCTTCTTCCAACAATAAAACAGGATACCCTACATAACTATGTTAAAGGTGTTAATGTTAAATGCATTAAGAAAACTGTAAACACCAATCTGCAAATCCAATAAGTCCCTGAGAGAGTTCAAATAACATTTGCTTGTTAATATTTCCAGTATGTTTACAACTACAATACTCTGCCATTTGGCTTGTAAATATTTCGAGGGTCCAGCTAGCTATTCGGTAATGCATCTGTTGTGAATCCCCACTTAGTTCCAGTCTCTGTGGTGATTGATCAGAAACTTTGTTTTACAGCCATAAGTATCCACCCTTTGAGTGTGGGTAAGTAATCAGTGACTTGCAGAGATGTGCCTGATACTGGCTTATTGCCTTAGGGCTTTTCCAGAATTAAATGTATGGGGGGGTCGGACGGCACTTATTTTTTTTACCCACAGAGCATAAAATTTAATTGTGATATATACCACCATGCATAAAATTTTAATTAGATAAAATACCACCATGCACAAAATAAAAATAAAAAAAGAGGCTAAAATCCCCTTTCTAATGTTTTCTTACTGTAACGCTTCCAAAATTACTAGTCTGGGCGGTTGCCTACTTTCTTTGAAGTACGCCGACGTTACACTTTGATCTAATGCCGATATGCAAGTGATTACGTCACAAATTACCTCAGGTCGAGAATTAAATAAAGGGGCACTATAGATAACAAACGAGAAAAAAAACACAACATAATAATAATTAAAGGTTAGTGTTTGTTTGTAACTAGTTGTCTTCTAAAATGTTTATTTTCAGTAAACTAATTTCTTAAAAAAGAATTACTATTAAATTGATAAGATCCGTAAAGAGAGTTATGCTACACATGCCTAAATTTATGCACAGAATGAACACGCTGTCCCTTTCATTAACGCCTTGTGCCCAATGTCCGATGACGTCACTCTGACAGTGAAACAAACATTATTATGACACATGTTATTTACTCCCTACTATCGATAAAGGTTTAATCTAATTTGACATCATTTCGCACACCCGATGGCAAACAATCCGGTTATGGATGCTCAAAGACAATTTCACAGTCCAATTTATGTTTTTGTACGCCCGTTAAGAAACATCTGCTTTTCGCCATGATTTTTTCAGACACTGGGGTAAGAATGAGGCGTATAGGGTGTGGGATGACATATCTGAGAATGTTGATTTTATTTTCACTGCTAACGCAATGTCTTAATTTAGATTTGTTGTCACAATAGACTTTGCATTTCTTGGGGTTTCTTTTTGTGCCGAATAAATTAGTGTTTTACACTATCTGACAAACAGCGCGGATATGCATATAATTATAGCAATGCCGCCGTAGAGTTGAATCGTAGTTTTTGCGGAATTTAATAATATACACGTCTGTATATTCATATCCGTATTGGAGTATTTGTAAACATATCCGATACGTCAAATATTGATATATAATTCGTAAAATTTACTTGAGGAGATAATTTTGTGACACGGCATCTCGGCATCAATTTAATAAAATAGACGTGGTTACGGCCTGCTACGAGTGTATTCCGCCATCTGATTAGCTCGTACATTTCCGTGTTAATAATTTATTCACGACTTAGAGTATGTTTCTTGTCCCTTTTCGGGAAGTCCGAAGGTAGATAATTATACTTTATTTCAAACAAACAAATTAAATCATATGTTGTTGTCGGGTGATGATATTATATTATGGCGGTCTTAACAAAAAAAGATCAATCAGTTTGAGATGAAAAAGTTAATTGAAGACAATTTCTAATATTAACATTACCAGTGTATCGAGTGTCCAACTGTGTAGTCGCGTAAAACGTTCACTTGGTTATGATGTCTGGAGGTTGTGTATTACAATCGTTACAACACGCGTGTCAGTGGCAAACATAAAGGTAAAATCAAGGTAAATTTAAAAGACCTGCAGTTTCTGCTGCGATAAAGATAAGACGCTCGCCGAAATCTAGACGCTGCGGGATGTTGACTAGGTGCGGTACATGGGGAAGGACAGGGGAAGGACAATTTTATGTTTTTGTATACGACGGGAGCAAATATTTAGGCAGAAAATGTATAAAATTTCGAGAAGAAAAACGGTGTTGAAGAAAAAATTCGGTTCAGAGACGGAAATACCGGCAAGGCATAAAATTTTAATAAGCTTTTACCCCGCAAGGCATCATTTTTTTTTATGAAAACACCCACCAGGCATAAAATTTTAATTATACTGCCGTCCGACCCCCCCATACATTTAATTCTGGAAAAGCCCTTACTGAGAATCTAGAATTAGGTACTCTGTTTGCCATTAAACAACTGAAAAACTTATTTAAAAAAAAACAGAAAAAAAAACATACAACCAAGATTTACAACCACACTCTGCATTTCCTGTATGTATGGTGCATCATTAATTTGTCATTTCGATGTTAATATTTCCTGTATGTTTACAGTGTGGTGCAACATTAATTTGTCATTTCGATGTTAATATTTCCTGTATGTTTACACTGAGGTACAACATTAATTTGTCATTTCAATGTAAATATTTCCTGTATGTTTACAGTTTGGTACAACATTAATTTGTCATTTCGATGTTAATATTTCCTGTATGTTTACACTGAGGTACAACATTAATTTGTCATTTCAATGTAAATATTTCCTGTATGTTTACAGTGTGATACAAGATTAAGTTGTCATTTCGATGTAAATATTTCCTGTATGTTTACACTGTGGTTCAACATTAGTTTGTCATTTCGATGTTAATATTTCCTGTATGTTTACACTGGTACAACATTAGTTTGTCATTTCGATGTTAATACTTCCTGTTTGTTTACACTGTGATACAACATTAATTTGTCATTTAGATGTTAATACTTCCTGTATGTTTACAGTGTGGTACAACATTAATTTGTCATTTAGATGTTAATACTTCCAGTATGTTTACACTGTGATACAACATTAATTTGTCATTTAGATGTTAATATTTGTCATTTCGATGTTAATAATTTCCTGTATGTTTACAGTGTGATACAACTTTAATTTGTCATTTCGGTGTTAATATTTCCTGTATGTTTACAGTGTGGTACAACATTAATTTGTCATTTTGATGTAAATATTTCCTGTATGTTAACAGTGTGATACAACATTAATTTGTCATTTCGATGTTAATTTTTCCTGTATTATTACACTGTGGTACAACATTAATTTGTCATTTCGATGTAAATATTTACTGTATGTTTACAATGTGGTACAACATTAATTTGTCATTTAGATATTAATATTTCCTGTATGTTTACAGTGTAGTACAACATTAATTTGTCATTTCAATGTTAATATTTCCTGTATGTTTACAGTGTGATACAACATTAATTTGTCATTTAGATGTTAATACTTCCTGTATGTTTACAGTTTGATACAACATTAATTTGTCATTTAGATGTTAATATTTTGTGTTTTCTTTACAGTTAGATACAAAATTAATATGTCATTTCGATGTTAATATTTCCTGTATATACATGTTTACAGTGTGGTTCAACATTAATTTGTCATTTCGATGTCAATATTTCCTGTATGTATACAGTGTGATACAACATTAATTTGTCATTTCGATGTTAATATTTCCTGTATGTATATAGTGTTGTCATTTCGATGATAATATTTCCTGTATGTTTACAGTGTGGTTCAACATTAATTTGTCATTTCGATGTCAATATTTCCTGTATGTATACAGTGTGGTCATGGAGATGTTAATATTTCCTGTATGTTTACAGTGTGGTTCAACATTAATTTGTCATTTCGATGTCAATATTTCCTGTATGTACACAGTGTGGTCATGGAGATGTCAATATTTCCTGTATGTATACAGTGTGGTCATGGAGATGTTAATATTTCCTGGATGTATACAGTGTGGTCATGGAGATGTTTATATTTCCTGTATGTTTTCAGTGTGATACAACATTAATTTGTCATTTTGATGTTAGTATTTCCTGTATGTTTACAGTGTGATACATCATTAATTTGTCATTTTAATGTTAATATTTCCTGTATGTTTACAGTGTGATACAACATTAATTTGTCATTTCAATGTTAATATTTCCTGTATGTTTACAGTGTGATACAACATTAATTTGTCATTTAGATGTTAATATTTTCTGTATGTTTACAGTGTGATACAACATTAATTTGTCATTTAGATGTTAATATTTCCTGTATGTATACGGTGTGGTCATTTCGATGATAATATTTCCTGTATGTTCACAGTGTGATACATCATTAATTTGTCATTTTGATGTTAATATTTCCTGTATGTTTACAGTGTGATACATCATTAATTTGTCATTTTGATGTTAATATTTCCTGTATGTTTACAGTGTGATACATCATTAATTTGTCATTTAGATGTTAATATTTCCTGTATGTATACGGTGTTGTCATTGCGATATCAATATTTTCTGTATGTTTACAGTGTGATACATCATTAATTTGTCATTTTGATGTTAATATTTTCTGTATGTTTACAGTGTGATACAACATTAATTTGTCATTTCGATGTTAATATTTCCTGTATGTATACGGTGTGGTCATTGCGATGTTAATATTTCCTGTATGTATACGGTGTGGTTATTGCGATGTTAATATTTCCTGTATGTTTACAGTTATTTCCTGTATGTTCATGGTGTGTTCGATGTTAATATTTCTTGTATGTTTACAGTTATTTCCTGTATGTTTACAGTTTGTTTGATAATATTTCCTGTATGTTTACAGTGTGGTACATCAATGTTAATATTTCCTGTATGTTTACATTTCGATGTAAATATTTCCTGTATGTTTACAGTGTGGTACATCGATATTTCCTGTATGTTTACAGTTATTTCCTGTATGTTTACAGTGTGGTCATTTAGATGTTAATATTTCCTGTATGTTTACAGTGTTTTCCTGTATGTTTACAGTGTGATACAACGCCACTCTGCAATAAGACTCAGAAACACTCCCAATCCTGCTCCAGTTTAACCCACCATGACTGTGGTGACCATAATTCCAACACAACATTGGCATCGATGGAGAGCTGCCGGGGCTGTAGTCCTGTAGACCGGTCTATTTGTGGTCCAGGGGAACGTAAATGTGATCCGCGGTCGCCGAGTGTGGCACCTCGTAAACCGCTGACAATCGGTAGTCGGAGTAGTGACAATGGTTATTCATCTTGTGGTGACGGATGCGAGAGTTGTAGTGTGCCAAGTTCTAATGACGGGTCTGACATAGCATGCTCCGATGGTGTCTGTACTGGCGTATGTAACAGTCTCGACGCTGGGGACGGTGAGTTGTAGTATTTTTCTAATAAGTGGTGACGTGTTAACATGGCTACATAAATTTAAGTTATTACACACAATACATATTGAAGATCCATCTTTAGCTTTGCATTGATTTGTAATAAGCGCTGTTGAGGAGGATATATGAAACAAAGTTTAAAGCTTGCTGTGAAATCATTAATTTAATGGTGAGTTGTAGTAATTAGTATATTGGTAACTAAGGCACATACTTGTAAATTATTATCCACAATTTGTATTGCATTGATTTGTACACAATTTTGTCGAGGAGGATATATGAAACAAGCTTCAGAGTTTGTATAAATCACTCATGATGGCATGGATGAGAGCAGTGGTCTTGGTGTGAGAGGAAACTGGTAAACCTGTCTGGTTTAATTACTGCCGTAGTCGTGTCACTTGCAGCACTTGGACTAGGAATCCAACCTACATTGGATAAAAGCAAACTGTGATAAGATATTGAAAGTGTTTTTCATTAAATATGGTGATGGACCATTAAGTCAAACATGTGTAAGCAGTCACCTCTATTAAGCAGAGACTGCTGCGTGGTCTAGTGGTAGAGTCTCCGCCTTGCATGCGGAAGTAGTGGGTTCAATCCCCGGCCGGGTCATACCAAAGACTTTAAAAATGGTGTCTGCGGCATGATACTCCAGTGTGACAGCGCTTAGAATACTGTCTCAAGTAGACACCGTCGGGATATGACTGATAAATTGTTGAAAGTGACGCTAAATACCATACAACAACAACAACTATTAAGCAGTCACTTGTCTAAATTAAGCAACAACCTTTCTGAAAGACCAATTTTGCTCTTTCCCTTGACTGTCTGCTTAAGAGAAGTTTGACTATTTTTAAATTTACTTATTGTCTCCCTCCACGTAGCACATTCATTGATTTTGTAATGATATTTACAGGTGATGACCATCATCTGTGTGATACGGGGGGTAATGAGAGATGTCCGATGTCTGAGTTGTCGCCAGAGAGGGGCAGAGGATCTCCATCACTTCCAAAGGGCAAACAGGTGAATACATATTCTTGTCGTTCTTGTGCAAACGCAAATCAGTAATTTTCCCCTGCCAAGGGAAATTAGGGATTCAACCAGATAACATGTTTGTAGCTGTTGGCTAGATTTTAATAACAATGACTATAAATGTCTATATTCATAGTATGATGGGTCCCACAAAGAAAGCAGAGTTATTGCCCTTGAATTTATGAAAAGTGATACTGTTTTGCCTGTCATGAGCAACTACAGGATCAGTTATAACAATATAGTGTTGGTAAAGTTCTTTATGGCAGACTTGCTACTATGAGCTGTATCTTTTTAACTAGCTTGGCCTGGTTAGCTTAGCTGATAGTGCGTCTTTGACTATCAGTCCAGGGGTTGTGAGTTGGAATCTCTGCTGCCCAGTCACCGTGATGATTGATACATAGCATTGCGTCTCATTGTCATATCTAACAGCTGATTTAAATGAGAAATTATCAGTAACTTGTAGAGAAGGGTGTGATCTAGTACGGGATAACCTTTTAGGAGACCAGGAAAGAGTGGTTATGGGATAACTAATTGTCTGTAAGCCATTTCAGTATTCATTGTATATGTATTTTTGGATGGAAACATGTGAAATGTTTTATTTATGATAGTATATTTTGGTTTCAGTGTGAAGACTATTTCATTCCGACATGTAAAGGCGACTGTAGGAATCAAGGCCAGTACAAAATGACATTCAGCTTAGAAAGCATGTTAGAGGTAATATTTAACAAAGTCTGTCTTCTATATAATTATTTTTTTTATTTGATTATTTTGCACTCCTTCTCTTTTCTTTTTGTTTCCTCTCTCACACTTTTGTGACTCTTTTTCTGTCTTATTGTCTTAGGTTTTCATAAATCTTCAGTAGAACTTGGTTTATATGTCCTCCATCTGAAAAGTTAGTATGTGAATCTTATCTAAGGTAATGACCTGATTCATATGAAAGCTTATATTAAGTTAGCAATAAAGCTCATTTTTAAATGGTGTTCTAGAAACATTTCTGAAAGTCATTTTATGCTGCATTGCACATGAGAATTACAGATTAATGTAAGAATGTTTGACACTTGGCGAAGAATGGAGATTTTACTCAGGATTTCTTTCTTTACCACTTAATCTGAAAAATGGATAAGGGGCATAAATTGTTAACCCTGTCTGGTTTTCTGTCCATCCATGTTAAAAAATGATTTCCGGTAAGTAACTGAACAGTTCTGTGTATTTAATTCATATTTCGTGTTTACCTGTATAATTTAAATTAAGGTCAAGGTTGATATAATTATTTGTCAATATCAGTCTTAATTTTTGGTAAAAATATATGTTTCCAATCAATATTGGGGGCAATGGTGTTAAAATATTTCTAGTTTAGTTTCTTCACTATAAATTTGCCAACTTGTTTACTTAACCGAGGTATTTTTTGGTTTTTAGGGAATTGGGCCTTATCCCTTCAAATGGGGAAAATATTATTGTTTTGATGAAAATGGGGAAAAAATCAAAGCAATGCAAATTGTTTGTTCAAAACAGTTTACAGGTTTTTTTCAGGATTTTTTTTCTTACCATAAGAGAAAAACATGTTTTAGGTGGGGAAATGGGTCGAATTTTGGCTGCTTAAAAGGGTCCAAAAACACTGCTTCTCATGGATTGGTTATTTATTTCAGCAATGTTCATCGGAGGACGAAGCTGTCATATCAGAGGAGGAGATTCTCCGTTTTAAAGCGAACGAGAAGAAGTGGCTCCGGAAACGTCAGGAACTGCGGGAAACGCTGCGACAACGGTTCAATAACATGCAACATAAGAACCAAAGCCCTGTTGGGGTGGATACGCTCGCTCAAGATTTGTGCAACTTATGATCTGTGATGCATTTTGATTTCACTTTGTTTTGAGCTATTTTGTTATGCAAACATGTGGTCGAGTAAGTTGTTAAAACCAGTTTTCAAACTGATTGGCAATTTGTGTTTCTAGAAGGGACATAAACCTGAGGTTGACACTAGAATTATTATATATAGCTTCTTATTGCAGTAATTTCAATATCAACTATTTATTAAAATGTTTAGGTATAATCTGGTTTCCTTTCTGGGGATAAATAATAGACTCGAAAATTAAACTGGTATTTGCAAAAAAAATATTTGTACGATTGCCTTGTATAGATTAAATGTAGTAAGAATAATATTTCCATAAAACCTTTTTGTCCTCAGGTGATGAAGTTGGGATCAGTTAAAAAAAAAACTTGATTTAGTTTTACTTAGTTTTTTAGTACGATTTCTATTATAGTAAGCTCAGAATTTATATATTAATAAAATATGAATAAAGTTCTTGATTTAGTTGTACTTAATTATTGTAGCACAATTGCTATTAAAACAAGCTCAGAATTTATATAATAAAATATGAATAAAGTACTTGATAAAGTTGTACTTAATTTATTGTAGCACAATTGCTATTAAAACAAGCTCAGAATTTATATAATAAAATATGAATAAAGTTATTGATTAATTTGTACTTAATTTATCGTAGCACAATTGCTATTAAAACAAGCTCGAAATTTATATCATACAATATGAATAAAGTACATGTGTGCTTTGCCTTTCAGAAAACACTTTTCTTCATCTCATTGTTTTACCAAAATTGTATTAAAACTGGTTTCATCGACTGAATACTGCATGTCTGTATGCTGTGGCTAATATTTCATTAACTCATTATATGGCGACATGATGTTACGAGCTGAAAACTGTGTATGGAGTTGCAAGTACGATTGTCAAGTGCCAACTATGATATATATTTCAAAATTTTCTTTTATATTTTTATGTGTATGTATAAATATGTTTTAAAGAATCAAGTGCTGTCTTTTGTTTTTCACATTGAGTTACAAAAATATTTATTCTAATTTAACAGTGCCTGATTCTTTATGTCTTAACACAACCTACTTTGGAATCAACGTCTTATATTTTCACATTAACACAGAAGCACAGACTTATTAACTAAGTAGATACAAATATATGTGTGTCATCCCTGTGTGTAGTACTAGTGTATGAATGGCAATATTATATCATTTACAGGGTGAACATTTTCGATCAAATGTTAAATAGGTTATACCCAGAACCAGCCTGCTAACATGCATGGCTAATAGAAAAGAAATTGTGCAGAAAATAAATTCAGGGGCTTAAAATTGTGGAAAAACTAGGTCAAGGGGTATGTTTCACAAAAAATGATGAACACCAAAAATTGTTAAAAGTAAACCATTTTTTTAAATATTCATCCATATGATTTAGAAGTTGGCGCAAATCTTTCTGAAAATGAAATTATTTATAACCTTGATTAAAATTTAAAAATACAATGAAGAAACTGTCAAATTGACTTGCAGTTATTTGGTGAAACAGTTCTGGACCTACTTCTGAAACAGTTTTTTAAGCCACGGAAATTGTAGTGTCGGAGCTGACTGTTTAAAAAGTGTAGTGATAAAAGTTGTTTGCACCCACACTACATCAAATTTATATTTGGGGAAAACAAAATGAGACACCTACTCCAAAGTAAGTCTTTTCGGCAACCATAAATTTGTATTATAAAACTTGTATATTGCACTAGTACTGTACAAATTGGAATAATTGTACAAATAGTGATAAAGGAATATTTCTTGTTACTGAAATAAATGTAAATTTGAACTGTTCAATAGTAAAAGTTTCGTGTTTCTGCTATACAAATGACTATTAAATTGTTTACACAAAGTTGGATACCATTTTGTAGATTGTTATGGTTACAAACATCTACAAATATGACTTGGAAGATTTTGAAAAAAGGTTTTATTTTTTAGATATCCTTAAATATATTTTGTAAATGTGTCCTGTTATTGAAAATTTTGGGTTTCTGCTACTGTGTTGAACAACTGATATGTTAGGAGTCCTTATAAAATTCCTATTCACATTGCAGTTTGCTAAAGATCCATGTAAACATTTGGTTTACAAAAATTCTTTATTTTTATTTATCTATTTATTTTATATGACTGCGTCTTAAAACTTCTAGATGATTAATTATTTATAAAGATACATTTAATTTAAGTGTAATGGATTTGTGGAAAATATTTAAACTGATTACTATTTGGTCAAAATTAACGGTTTTAATTAATTTGAAATGATCAAATGGAGAATAAGATGCAAAACATCCAAGTTGGGAAAATGTTAATTTGGAAGGGAACAGGAACGTTTTAACGTACAGTGTCTTTTTTTTAATGT
Source organism: Panopea generosa (assembly GCA_029582155.1). Lineage (NCBI taxonomy): Eukaryota > Metazoa > Mollusca > Bivalvia > Adapedonta > Hiatellidae > Panopea > Panopea generosa. Next base: position 38,557,964 of record CM055899.1, read on the forward strand.
TATTGAAATTGTAACACTCATATTTCGGTAACTTTTCGTCAGTGAGGTAGTTCCCAGTGCATTATTATACAAGAACATATATTTATATAAAATGATATTTCACCTTCGTAGTTTAGTTCAATTAAAAACTTGCCCATAATACAAGTTTGTAGTATTAAAATTTAAACAATATAGTTTCTATGAGTAGTGAAAATTAAAAAGCAACTCTTGAAAGCGAATATGGCTCATTGACTGTGTTGCAATCTTTTCGGCCAACTGCAAATTTAATTCTTGCATGTTAACTTATTATATCAACTTATGAAACATGTATTAAAGGCAAAGAAGACAAAAGTGTTATCCTGGCACTGTGACTTCAGAGTATTAATCTTGAAATACATTGTACATACACTTGATCCTCAGTCCACAGTGGTTGTCTCAAGATCACTTAACCGTCACCGCTAAGGTTGTAGGTTCGAGATAAGCTCAAAGATTTTATGTAAGATTTTCATTTTGCCAGTACTTGCCAAAGGGCAGTGATTCTAATTGGATTCTTTCTGCCGTTGATGCACTATTAATAGCTTTAAACACCATTCCATCCTTTAATTTTATTACAAGTTTTGTATTAAATAGGAAGTGTGATTGTTGTCCGAGTAAAGAACTTTCTTTACATTGCCAATGCATTTGTGAAATATTATTCTGAATAAAGATAAAGTTATAACTATATGGCTGTCAATGCTTTTAAAATCATGAATCTGTGCCTGCTTTTGTGTTTTTTAAAAAGAGTGTGTGCTTCTTTCCATCCTGCCCCTTGACTTTATGTACTTTATGTACCAATCACAAATGCTATTGATTCAGATCGGCATGGCAGTTATTGCAGCTTGTTTGGCTTTCATCGGTCAGTTAATTTTTCTTTACTCTTCCGAAATGATACGAAGAACTTGTTGGTTTTTTTTATACAAGAACAAGCCTTTTTATAGAAATTGTGAATGTCTCGCACATCAAGTTATTTTGACTAACATAAAGTGGAGTCTCTAAACTTTTAATACAATGAGTCGTAAAGAACTTCAAAAATGCTGCGCAGGCAGGAGGTCATTGACAAAAGATGGAAAAATTCGCTAGTCTCACGTTTGTATAATAACTATAGACCTTACCATATGTCAACACTTGCAGAAGATAGTACATAGTTATTGTCTTGTAACAAATATGTGAGACCATTTTAAAAATTTATTTACTGTGCTCCAATCTTGAAAAAACCTGTGTGGAAAGGGACAGAAATCATATAAAATAAATTCAATCCTTTGAAATGACAATGAAAAAGTTCTGCGAGCAGCATTGTTAGTATTTAGGTAGGAGCACAGTAAACTAATTTTATTTTCACAGATTCATGTTGAAATGTAAAAAAAAAACAATTATCATGAAATTTTTAATGGTTACACAAGTTTAATTATTTGCATTTCTTTCTTATAATTGTTAACTTGATTTGGTTTAAATACGAAACGGAATTAAGGTAGATTACATATATCTTGAATCAATAAAGTCTGGACAGTGACAGCGAACAGTTCAAAATATTTTAAAAAGTTATTTCCCTGGTCACCAGCTCAATCTCATATAAGCACCTGCAACATGATGCATTAAGGGTACCAGGCAACGGATGTACATGTATTTTCTGTTTAATGATACGAACGCAGCCCTGGTGTTAAGAACTAAACAAATTTTAATTTGGGAATAATAATTTAGCTTTAAATAAATGGGAAAAGATGATTATATTTTGCTTACATAGGAAGAAATGACTAAATTGGGCTTTAGTTTAAATATATATATGTATATATATATATATATGAGACTAAGTGAAGGGAGGTAACTACATCAATAAAATCTGGTATCAAGTTCCTATAAACTACATGTAGTTTTCAATTGTGGATAAACATGATTAAATTTTAAAATGTCAATTAATATATAACAATTGTTTTTATGTCAAGATTTGTGGAATATCATTATTCATTATAATCACAGAGTAACTGTTATTTGTTTGAATTTTTATTTCTTTTTTTTTTTTTTTTTTTTACTGTTTTCAAGTTGGACACTATTCTACCGATGTTCTTTTTATTTGAATATTGGTGTTGAGTGGAAACGTAGCAGGTATCCGGAGATGGATATTTACCAACTGTTACGCAGGGATGGTGCTCAGTTGCGTAACAATGTATAAGAAACACGTCATGAGGAGGCGTGGCCTTGTCCTGAGGAAGGTGTGGCCTTGAATTTAAAAGAGGCGTGGCCTTGAATTTAAAAGAGGCGTGGCCTTGTTATTATGACAAATATTTTATAAGCATGGGTTGTATGCTGCCGAAATAAACAAACTATATTATCATAAGCAGATTCTTGTTTTTTTGTTTTTATCCAGTGCCAGACTTGCAATATAATTACACCCCACCCCCCAGCCTTTTCTGGAAAAGAACTTTAGTTTATACTATTTGATTTTAGTTCGACTGCGATGAAAGCTCACAGCTTATACGCACCGCTTCCTGGGTAGAACCAATATTGATTTGTTTAATGAGAGGCGTCGGGTTGAGTTGGGAGTCGAACCCGCGACCTCTGGCGTGAGCACCCAACACTCTATTACAATACATCTCCATAGCAGAGTGACATTGTAATTGACCTTGTTTGTCATCTGTTTGTCCGTTAAAACTTACCTTGTCAGTCTTTCATTCTAACCTCGTGCATTTATGTAATTCGAGTTGTCTAAGAAACGTCTCAATGAAACTTAACCTATGTCTCACTGCTGATTTTATATGCAATACATATGCTTTATTACTCTAGTCTTTTGGCATAATTGACTTTTTACTCACTATTTACCTTTCCGATGCATATTTTCATTACCACTATTTTTTTATAAGTTAATTGATTCAAAGGGTCTAAACATGTTAAGCCAACCTCTATGTTGAATATTGTCAGAATAACTTTTACATGTATTTTCTAGATTAGACTGTAACTCTGTACATGTGGTTCAATTTTCATAATCGCTCGAATCAGCGGCGAGAGACGAATGATAATGAGACACAATGTCGTATATAAACTATCACGGATGTGGCCGAGCGGAGATTCGAACTAAAGACCACTGGATTTCTAGTCAGACGCTCTAACGGCTGAGCTAATCGGGCCCGACATTCAAGCTTTTAAGTATTACACAATGATGTGAATGTATACAGGTCGCCGTTCTGCATTCAATCAATGATTACCTATACTGTTATTGATTTTTTTTTTATTTAAAAATATGGTTAGACAATGTTAACCGAATATTAACCGAACATCTGCTTATGAATTAAATCTCATATGCGATCGCCAACTTCTCTCAATCTGTTAACATTGCATTTTAGTTTTATATCATTTAATCTAAATCTCGTACAGCATAACTTTTGACTTGCCTAAAGGCCTTTTTCCATCGCGGGTATTATTCTGACGGTTTCGGCGCCTAAATCGCAGGGGTTTTATGCGCAGAACAGGCGCTGCTTTTGTAAAAATCGCTTCACACTATCTAGCGTACTTTCGTTTCCATCGGAGCAGATTTCTGTGCTGACTAATAACCACACGGACAAACATCGCCAGTATAGGCGATTTTTCTACGCTTGTTTGCATGTACAATGCGTGGAAATGCACTTTGGATGGGCACTACACAATAAATACATGTGTATTTCCACGCACATGCCTCTATAAACTCTGTTCAGACAATCTGCATCATGGAAATTGATTGTCTATGCGCCTGTTAATACTGGGCGACAAAAAGTAGCTTAGGGAAAAACAGCACAGCAAAAAATACGCGCCATGGAAAACGGGCTTAATTCAGCTTTTTGTTTGCAAATGTTAAAGAAAAGTTAATCCTGGCGCGTGTTCACTAATTGTGTTTACCGCGATAGTGAAAACGGTCTGTTTATATGTGCTTTCCACATGGTATACTGTATATAATTATATTTTTGTATGAAACTAAATACTCTGCCTCATTTCAACATTGTAACCGACCACAAGACCGACCCCCCACTTTCCATTTTTATTTAAAAATGCGTTTTGTTTTGTTACCGACCCTAAGGACACCCTTGGCCCATTTTTAGATTGTTTTAAATGTAATACTATTCTGCTCGTTTGTTACCAACTGCCCCTTTCCAACTATTTTTTTATTGTATTAAAACTGCACAGCCCTGTTTCTTAAACTTTGGCACATACACCCAACACCTCATCCACACCCAGATTTACAAAAAAAATTGTACTAAATTAAATACATTTCAACTTAGCCATAGTGTATATTCTGCCCTAATAGTCCTACTTGCACATACATGTATCTAATATTTTGCTTATATGAAAGATGATTTCATTCATATAGATATATCTGTTTTTCTGATAGTACATTATAATATACTGTTCTGTGACGAGGCTAGAATAGCAAAGTTATTGAATTTTTAAACTAATCACCGTCACGTTTTAAAATATTACTTCACTGACTTTGACCTTCTTAATAGATTTGGAAAAAAGACAAGCGTCTGCAATGCTTGCATGCTCCATTAGATGCGATAGCACTTTCTTTTTTTATTGAATCTTAACCAAACTTGCACAGCCATTATATAATTACGAGATCGGACAAGGATTTGGACCAGCGTGATTCTACCACAAAAAAAAAACAGTCACGGGGCTTATAAGCACATTTTAAGCAAAACTTTAAAAAACAAACATTTTCTCTTAAAGATTAAGGCCTAGACCTTAAGATATTTTACATGTAGCATTTCATAGAGGTCCCCTAAAAGGTTTGTTAAGGTCAGGTTCCTGGGGTCAGATTTGGGGCCGCCACAGGGATCAGTTATACATAGAGTTATATAGGGAAAATGTTGTAGGCGCGACAGCACCTTCATTTTTCATTGAAATATAACTAAACTTACCAGCAGTTATGTAATCACAAGATCACAGACAAGTTCTTGAACCAGCATGATTCGGCCGCAAATGATCCTTAAAATTGGGGTGGCATATAGTAATCGCAGTGTCCGTCAGTCCTTCCGTCTGTCTGTCCTTCCATCAGGTATTTCATGTCTGATCTGTAACTTTGCCATGCAAAGATGAATTTTGTTAATACTTGCTACAAATGATCAACATAACATAACGACATATTATGAATAAGACCCAAGGTCAAGATTACACTTTCAGTTTGTTTGATTTTTCATGTCAGGTCTGTAACTTTGTTTTACATGGAGGGATTTTAAAATATCTTGACACAATTGATCAACATGTCATGATGTGTCACCTGCATTTACCTGTAGAAATACCAAGACCTTTACATCAGATGTCAAGGTCAAGGTTACACAAAGGTCAAGATCATACTTTAATGTTAGAAACATGAAATTGAGTGACTCGGTTGTAACTTCAGTCCATGACTTTTGATATTTATGGATACATTACTACCTATTAAAATATATTTCGTTCCACGGACCATTTTGGGGGCATGTGACACTTATCCGTGACATTTCTTGATGTTAAATGTGTATCATATAGTACATTACATCCTTTTGATTCAGTATCTTTTTTAAAAAAAGATATTTTTTTGTTATTGGTTTCGTATTAAATGAATACTCTGGCCCATTTCAACTCCCCACCCCCACCTACCTCGATTTTTTTTGTTTTCGTTATTTTGTTTTGCGTTAAATGAATACTCTGCCCCATTTAAACTTCATTATCTGTCTCCCACATAGTTACATCTAACCTGATTCTTTGAAAGTTTATAACCACTCTAACCAATTCCACCGCTTCCCCCATCCCGGATTTTTTGTTGTTTTGATTTTTGTTTTGCGTTAAACGAAAACTCTGTCCCACTTCAACTTATTTACCCCTCCCCCTTGTTTGTTTTGTACCACTCCCCTATTCTTTTTTAAATTGTTTTGTATGTACATTAAATGTTATACTCTTCCCCTGTCCCATTTCAACTTTATAACAGTTAGCTTTCATATGAAAGTTAATCGTGATTTTGAAAGTTTAATTCATACCAGCATTTTATTTTCTCTTTTCAGTTTGCTGGTGATGCCCTTCCAGCAGCTGAGAGGTACTTTGTGCCTCGTATGGCGCCTGTTTGTGCGGTACTACCTGACCAACCCATGCGCCCCCCCCCCCCCCCGGTGCCTTTGAGACGCTCTAGTAGAGTGCCTAAACCACCTGTCCGGTACACCGATGTCTCTGTTGGGAGAGTTGAGGAACCTGTACTGAACGCTCCTCTGGAGGTTCGTACCAGGTCGGGTCTGGTAGTCCGCCGTCCAGACAGGCTGTCCTACTAGATTGGATAGGTAAGGTCTACCTTGTAATTGGCGCCTGTTTGTGTGGCACCTCTGGCTCGTGTCATGACTTCCCGTCCCACCAGTGTCTAAGATGCTCTGGCAGAGTGTCTTGTGTATCTATTAGGTACACTGATGTCTCAGTTAAAAAGGTTAGGAAACTGAACCGAATGCTCCGTCCAAGGTTCATACCAGGTTGAGCCAGAGGGTTAGCCATCCAGAGAAGTCGTCATACTGGCCCCGGATGGTATGGTAGATCTTGTATGAGGCTTGTGTGTGCGATACTCCCTGACTTATGTCATCCCCAACCAATGCCTGCTCTGGCAGAGTATCTATTAGGTCAGGGAGACCACCGCTCAGAGAGGCTGTCTATATAAAGTACTTTCAATAGTACTTGGAGGTTTTTATTGTGATATTGTAATATGAAGTTACAAACAAATAAACAAACAAACAAACAAACAAACAAACAAACAAACAAACAAACAAACAAACACAATAACAAAAAAAAACCACAAAAAAAAACACCAAAAAAAGTATTTAGTAGTATTAGTGTAGTATATGTTGTAGAAGTATTTTGAAGTAGAAGTAGATTGTAGTAGTAGTAGAAAGTATTAGAAAGTAGTATGATGAAGAAGAATATGAAGAAGAAGAATTAAGAAGAAGAAGGATATTGGATGTATATTAAAGAAGATCCCGAAAGATAATATTTATGATACGATACTAAACTTTGCTTATTAAAAAGGATACATAAAAATACATAAAAGATACATAAAAATATATAAACGATGCATAAAACTGAAATTTGTATATTTACAAAGAAAGGTTTAAGCATAAAGAAAGGTTATTGCATAAAATGGAGTTGTATATTTACAAAGAAAGGTTTAAGCATAAAGAAAGGTAGTTGCATAGAATGGAGAAATAAATGTGCTTAGTTACAATTTGCCATAATTGTGAATTTTTGCTGGAATGTGTCAATGGTTGTATGTTGATCTGACAGAACCATACAGTCTTAGGTTTCACTAGCCTAAGTTAACTTGATTCTATAAACTTCGATTATTGACACTGTCTCTGAATAATGTTATGAGACGAATCGAATCACAAAAAGCACATATGTTAAAAGGCTGGGAAAAAACATATTTTCAATACAACTTTTTTGATCATTATTAATAGCGACATGTCGTGTAACTATAGTTTCTTTTCTTATAACATGACACGACTGACCCCCTGCCAAAGTCGGATGTGCTGGACCTCATCGTGGTGTAGGGGTGAACACTACAACAATTTGGGATGAATCTTCATTATTGTAAGTACATGTAGTGGCGAACGGCAGCACAGCGCAAATGAAAAAGCAGAAATATAATATTAAACAAGAAAGATTGAAGCATAAATATTTACTAAGAAAGGTTGAAATAAGAAATGTTGAAGCATAAATATTTACTAAGAAAGGTTGATGCATAAAATGGAGACTCGATATGTTCTAAGATACAATTTGCTTTGTGTAAAATCAATAGCTGGAATGTGCTGACGGCTGTAGGTCCGACATAACCTAAGTCTAGTTTCAGTATCCCAAGTGAAGTTGATCGAATAAACTTCGATTGTTGACGCTGTCTCTGCAATATGCTGAGAGACAAATAATACAGAGCAAATATTTTGATACATGTGCATGATCCCTCATACAAACCCGAAAGATGAAATTTTAAAGAAAGATTGATGCATAAAATGGACACCTGTATATGTTCTTAAATTCAATTTGCTTTGTGTTAAATCAATAGTTGGAATATGTTGTCGTCTGTTGGTCCAACAGAACCGTAGTATAGTTTCACTAGTCCACGTGAAGTTGATCGATAAACTTTCGATTGCTGACACCTTCTCTGCAATATGCTGAGAGACAAATAATACAGAACAAACATTTTGGTACATGTGCATGATTCCTCATACAAACCCGAAAGATGAAATTTTAAAGAAATATTGGTGCATAAAATGGACACTTGTATATGTTCTAAGATTCAATTTGCTTTGTGTTAAATCAATAGCTGGAATGTGTTGACGGCTGTAGGTTTGACATAACCTAAGTCTAGTTTCACTAGCCCAAGTGAACTTGATCGATAAACTTTCAATTGTTGACACCGTCTCTGCAATATGCTGAGAGTCAAATAATACAGAGCAAATATTATGGTACATGTACATGGCCCCTCATACAAACCCGATAGATAATATTTACATAATTGTCATGTAACTTCTTTGCCTTTTCTTATAACATGACATTAGAGACCCTCACCCTGTCAAAGTTGGAGGTGCTGGAGCTTATAGTGATGCAGAGGTGGAAGGCTACACTTTTGAGATAGATCATTATTGTAAGTACATGTAGTGGCTAACAGCAGCACAGCACAAATAGCAGAACTGGTATAAAAAGCAGAACTGATATTGATATAGCTGAACCGATAAAAAATGAAGAGCTTTTAAACATAACAGAACTGGTAAAACAAAAAAACTGTGGTGAAACAATAGAACTGGTGTAAATAAATGAGCTGTGGTGAAACGATAGAACTGATAAATAAACTGTGGTTTTATAGGTTGAAGAAATAGTTGATGAAAACATACTGGTATGGGGCAACCAGATGTGGTAGAATTGTTTGTGATGGTTTTGTTGGTTGAAGTAATGGCTCATGAAACACACTTGACTTGGGGCAACCAGTTATGTTGGATATGTTTATGATAACTGTGCAGGTTATAGTAATAGCGGATGAGAACAAATTGTTCAGGGGCAACCGGTTTGTGTTAGAAATGTTTATGACGGCTGTGCAGGTTGTAGTAATAGCTGATGAGAACAAACTGTTCAGGGGCAACCGGTTGTATTAGAAATGTTTGTAGTGTCTGTGCAGGTTGTAGTAATAGCTGATGAGAACAAACTGTTCAGGGGCAACCGGTTGTATTAGAAATGTTTATGGTGTCTGTGCAGAATGTAGCAATTGCAGATGCGAAAAACTGGTCAGGGGCAACCGGTTGTATTACAAATGTTTGTAGTGTCTGTGCAGAATGTAGTAATAGCTGATGAGAACAAACTGTTCAGGGGCAACCGGTTGTATTAGAAATGTTTATGGTATCTGTGCAGGTTGTAGTAATTGCAGATGAGAACAAACTGGTCAGGGGCAACCGGTTGTATTACAAATGTTTGTAGTGTCTGTGCAAGATGTAGTAATAGCTGATGAGAACAAACTGTTCAGGGGCAACCGGTTGTATTAGAAATGTTTATGGTATCTGTGCAGGTTGTAGTAATTGCAGATGAGAACAAACTGGTCAGGGGCAACCGGTTGTATTAGAAATGTTTATGGTATCTGTGCAGAATGTAGTAATTGCTATTGAGAACAAACTGGTCTGGGCAAAAATGTTGGTTTTAGTTAGTTGGTGATAAACAGACCTAGGGCTAACAGTTGTGAGTGTCTGACTATCAATCTAAGGGTTTTGAGTTTGAATTCCCAGAAATAGTGGTTAGGTTAACTGATCATATGTTTATAAGAATTACATAGTTATTGTGATGGTATACAGGATTGGAAAAATATTGCAAAGCACAGTTCTGTTTGCCAGTTTCTTAAAATATCTATTTTTTTATTTCATTTATCTCCACAGCCCAGAAATTCAACAATATTCGGATTACCAAGGTGCATGTTGATGAAGATCTGACAGTTGAAGGTCCATGTTGGGTTGATTTAAAAGTGCAAGGAAAGGAATATAAAATATATTAGAGCTTTGCTAAAAAGTTTATATTTCAGAATTGATACCGTTTTACAGATTAGATAATAAGTTCTTAACTTAGTCAAGTGATAGTGCAGACCAATATGCTTTGATAGATACACAAACTTTCATGTTGAGTATAAATACTCGTCTTAATACTGAATACCAAAATTTGTTCATATTTGGTATAAATGATTCCTATGAAAAGGGCTTTCAAGTGTCTTAAAATAAAAGGACTAGGGTCCATTGGTGCACTGGGAGCGGATTTGTTTTACATAGCAATACTATGGGAAAACAGACATGTTTTCTTATATTTTAGGTAGTAATTCAATTATCTTGATGTCTGGATTTTTGTTATATTTCACATATTTGAGATATTAATTACATTTGATTATATTGGTATCTGGATCCTTGTTTAGTCATTACAATTGAGACTGGGTCCTTTAAAGGTATGTAATATCCACAAGTGGTCAGCAGGGGCCCAAAAAATTGTTAAAATTTAGAAATTTAAAAAATATTCTCAAAAAACTGATTAGTCAAATTTATTCATATTTGGATTAAATGATCCCTATTAATCCCTGTGATCCCTATTAACAGAGATTTTAACTTTGTTCAAATAAAGCTGCTATTGTTTACAGGAGCCCAGTTAAGAGAGTTTGATTTGTATTTGGGAGCACTTTGTGGAAAACAGGAAATTCTCTTTTTCTGTTTAATATCAGTTATCATTTTAGTAATCTTGAGGTTGAACATAATGTTATCACATTACAGTAGTTCTATAAAAGGTATTTAATACTCAAAATAGGTCAACAAGGCCCAAAAATAGATAGAATTGTTAAATTTCAGAAATATTCTTCAGAATTTCTTCTTGATTTTTACATGGTACTTATATGTGAAAACAGTGAATTCTCATTTTTAACTTGACTATTCGAAGAATTCTACTCGCTCAAGCGTTGTAGTTGGCATTAAAGTCTGATAACTCTTGCTTGAATATCATGCAAATTATGGCCCTTGCTTAACTTAGAAATGCTGGTTAAAGTTTTGCTTGCAAGTACCATCAACCTCATATCTCATCACTCACTCAATGTATTTGATTGAAACTTCACACAAAACTCCCAGTTATCACACCTACCACAATAACTGAGTGAGATAACTCTTGCTTAAATATAATGCAAATTATGGCCCTTGTTTGACTTAGAAATTCTGGTTAAAACTTTGCATGCAAGTACCATCAAGTCCATATCTCACCATCCACTCAATGTATTTGATAGAAACTTTATGTAAAGCTTAATTTGCAGTTATAAAGTGGGATAACTCTTGTCAAATTTTTTGTTTTGAAATAATTGCCCTTGTTTGACTTAGAAACTTTGGTTAAAGTTTATTTCTCAGCAGTCACTGCATGCTTTAGAATGAAACTTCATATAAGGTTTTGAAGTTAAAAGAGACCTCTCAGCTGGGTAAGTGAGACAACTCTTAGTTTTGTGGCAGATGGGCACTGTGTTATTGATTGCTCTTATTATCTTTTTAAGTGATTATTTTAATTATATTGAGATGTGAAGTATTATGTACTTTCTACAGTTAAGACTTGGCCCTTTATTACAGTACAGGGGATCTATTATCCAAAAAGGGTACAGTTATGAAATTTACAAAAAATATCTTTTCGTGAACTGATCAGTTTTTAGCTCTACTGGCCAAAGGTCAGCAAGGCTTATGTCATGGTAAATTGTCCGTCGTCCGTCCGTCCTTCCATTAACCTTTTACTTGTAGACGTGATAGTACCTTTATTTTTCATTGAATCTTACCAACACTTGCACAGCAGTTATATAACCACAAGTTCTCGGACGAGTTCTTGAACCAGCGTGATTCAACCACAAATGCCCCGCCACAGGGCTTATAAGCACATTATAAGTACAATTAAAAAAACAACAGTTTCTCTGAAAGTTCACGGCCTAGACCTTAGATATTGTATATGTATCATTGCATGGAGGTCCCCTAAAAGATTTGTTGAACTCGGATCCCTGGGGTCAAATTTCTGATCACATTTTTGATCACCCTGTCCGGTCTAGCTGCTTAATATATCGCAGAATCGACAACAGACTTACATAGTAATATAACCATAGTATTGCAAAATTTCATGGAATTTCTAAAAAACGTGTTTCACTGGTCAATTCTTAAAAAACTTTCTTTAGATTTTTTGTAAAACAAAATGATAACAGTATTTAACATATTCAGAGACATTCCTTGTTTGGTTATTAAGCATCAGTTTTATAACAGATCGGTTAATCTAACTACTCTTTCCTGTAATCCAGTACTAGACTACACCCATCTCCGTAAGTAACTTATACATTTTACTCCTGAATCAGCTGTGGTGGTCTATGGGGTAGAGCGTCTACCTTGCATGCAGAAGGTCATGGATTTAATTGCCAGCCGGGTCTTATGGATGGAAAATGGTACTAGACGTTTCCGTGCTTGGCACTCAGCATTTAGAGGATAGTTTGTCGGTGTTCGTATAATGTGACTGGGTGGGGTATGTCTCTGCGGCATGATACTCCAGTGTGGTAGCGCTTGGAATACTGTCTCAAGTAGAAACTGTCACGATATAACTGAAAAATTGTTGAAAGCGTCGATAAACACCATACAACAATAAATGACAATGAGGCGTTATGTTGTATATCAATCATCATGAAGACTGGCCGGATGGAGATTCAAACTCACGACCCAGATTTGATAGTCTGACTTACTACCGACTTAGCAGCTAACAGGGACAAGCTACCTTAGTAAACTTATTAAAAAACGTTTTTCAGCATTTTGCACATTCGCTATGATTCTTGGTCGTTCATTTTGTTTTACGACCTTGATTCTCCTACCTCTGGATTTGTGGGAAAGTAGTGACTTGCAGAGATAAAATGCGTATAGTATTGGCAGTGGCATGGAAAGGTCACTGGTATTGGTTAATAGTAATGTAAATCCTCGGAACGATGATTAAATGCGCTAAACGCCGTTACATCAGTAAGATACTGTTGACGAAAATTGAATAATCATCCCATATAAACACTAGACAGCAATTAACACAATTAAAATTGATGTAAAATAAAACAATTATCAGACCTAGACTATAATTAAAAATGCTGCGTTTGGACGAGTGGCATCATTGCATTGATTACTGAAATAGTGTGTGACATCATTGCATTGATTACTGAAGTAGGAAATTCGCTCGATTTACAATTCTTTAATGCATTAGGGATGAATCTGTATTTCGTAAGAGTACATATACCAGTGACACAAATACATTTATATTTACACAGGTACAACAATTCATTTAAGACACGAAATGTTTTGTCAACAAATGACTCTCGGCATCAGATACCCAGTTTTATGCAGCCGTTCAATGCACCGGAACGATGTTATGACAGCACATGTTTTGTCGTCTCTCCCTTTTTCTTACCTCCTACTTTAATTATTTTCTCTTTTTTTAATTATCTATTCATTTCTTTGATTGTTGGTTTATTTCCTATCGAATGTTATAATTGTCATCTTGATTCTAATGTTATTTGTATATTGAAAGTGGAGGGCCGTAACTAATCTTGCTAGAACTGGTTATTTTGGTTTAGATTTGGCCCTTTGAAGGGGCTAAAATCAGCAGAGAACAAAAACGATTTTCCTCAAAAACTGACTAGACAAATTTTATCTGTTTTATCTGGTATAAATCACCCCTTTGAGAAGAATGAGGGTTTCAAGTTTGTTCAAATCAGGGGACTACAGTTCCTTGAGGGCACTGATTTTTACATTGGCATACTACTAGGAAACGAGAAATTCTCATTTTCCCCTCTATTTCAACAATGATTTGAATCAGCATTAACTGTGTTTATTTGTATGTTCTTAGATATCCATAAGGGGCTAGCAGATGCCACAAAAGTCGAAATTATGAATTGAAAATCTCCTTTGTTAATATCTGGTATTGTTTATTATCTTTGAGTGGAGGTTTCAAGTTTATTCAAATAAATGAGTCCACTGGAATCCCTGTAAAATAAGACTGTGTGATGTTAACATGGGAAAATTATGAAAACGGAATTTTTTTCATTTATTTCAACAATGATTTTAATCATCTCGAGATCTGCAACAATGTATTTTCACAGTAGTTTATGGTTTTAAGAATTTCTTAAATATCGATACGGGGCCAGCAGGGCTCACAAAAATCGGTAAAATGTGAGGGACCATTTGAACCACATGGTTAAAATCAGTTGAGCGTGTTGAATCCCTATGCATATCTAGCCCCATTGTTAGAGATGCATCGACTGTTATATAAGTATTAAATGGAGATTAATCAAACGAAGAACACTTCGTATTCCGTTCATATATTCGTATATACGCACCCACACGCAACATTCACAAACCCCTTAGTAGAGAAGTGGCAGAGCATCGTACCGATGACCAGTTGATTCAATCCCGCCTTCCATTTCCACGTGTTGGCTTTGACCAAGACACTCTATCTGCCTTTGGCCGATCAATCCATGGATTGCGAGTTCGAATCCCTACCCGGCAACAATCTCCGCGATGATTGATATATGACCTTGTGCCTCATTATCAACATTTTCTCACCGCTGATTCAATCGGGAACGTTATCAGTTACTTGCAGAGATGGGGTGTGTTCGAACAATTGTTAACCTTCCAGGATCCCAGGAAACAGTGGTTAGATTAACAGATCATCTGTAAGCCCTCGATGGCATTAACATGACGCTTAATATTCAATCAATCAATCAATAGGTACTTAGGTACTTGTTCGTCTTAAGTTTGAAGTACTTGTTACACAATCGAAGCAATATGACTACAATTTAAAGGCACGCGCGACATTTTTGATATCTTTTTATTCTTTAGGTTTAAACTTATCTATTTCACATCGATTGTGAAACAAGTTCTTACAACCAGACAAATCACGGGTAGAATAAGTTCTCAAGCATATAAGGATGAAATGTCTTGTTTGGAGCGCGTGATCCAGTGGTAGAGCACCGAACCCATGATCGGAGGGTCGTGGGTTCAATCCTCCGCCACGGCTATGTGTGGTGTCCTTGAGCAAGATACTTTTCACATATGCTTAGTACTGGTTCTTACCAGGAAGACTTTTCGAGCGTGATTTGTTCACAATCGAAGTAAAATAAATAAATTTAAACCACAAGGACATAGAAGTGTGGCAGTGGTGGGTATCAAACATGCCGCGACTCTCCGATCCTGGGACCCTACTGCTAGACCACCCGCTTTACATGTTTTACTCGTTTTTACATATGAACGTATATTTAAGCATATTGTTGTATTTTCTGATGTTGTATAAGTGAAATTAGACATATGAAAATACCTATTTCCTAATACTTCTAAGATAAATTGTATTTACATATTTAAGAAAGAATTAAAATATAGTTTTTTTTATAGACTGGTGATATTTTGTTTGTTTTTAAAATATGAGTAAATAATCGGCACTTTGAAGTTATTTTGATATTCGTGTTTTATCTTTAGATATTCAGCAAAAAATCACACCTAATCTGCTATGTCTCTAATATTGAAAAGTTACACAGACTAAAAATGAATAAGGGCTATTTCGAATTGCTTAAAAAGTCTTTGGTATTTCCATGGGATATTTTCTATCATACCAATGCAAACTGATGCAATCAATGTATATTTAGCACTAATTATCCTCAAGTACGAAATGGGATGCCTTTTAATCATTTCCACAATAAAAACGAAATAAAGAATTGTGAGATACGATCCCCCGCCACGGCTATGTGCAAAACACTTTATCTGCAGGTTCTACCCAGGAAGACTGATTTGACTAAGTTGTAAGAATTTGTCTTACAATCCATGTAAAATAATTAAGTTCAAAATGATACATACCTGGGTATTTTATTTTCATATTAACATCATGTAGATACATGTATATATTTTTTCAGTAACAGGGTAAAGTAAACAAAAATAAATGAATTAAAAGTGCCGAGTTCCCCTTTAACTGCAGTGAAACATTGTCATACTAACAATGACGGGTGTCGGCTCTCATATATCCCATTTATACTTTGGACGGCATATTTTTTTTTATTTCAAAACAGTAATTATGAGTTATTGTTGTGTTCAACTAAGATTGGATCCTTCGCCGACAGCTCTTTATTTGCTAAGTTCAGTGTTTGTGAAATATTTAAAGCAAACGGTATTGTGTAGGACTCATGATTGGGTACTGTACCGCCAAGAGATTATTTAAGTTTGAAAACATTGTCAATAACAATCTATCTAAAATATCTACAATCAGTGTTCGTTATCGAAGTAGTTGTTATTTCGTGTTCTTATTTTCCTCATTAGTATTGAATGTATTCAATAACCTGTGTATGCGGTCACCTCCATTAAGCAACCACTTGTCTTAAGCAGCCACACTTCCTATATCCCATGTTCATACTTTTGTATTACCTGTGTAAGCGGTCGCCTTTATTAAGCTGCCACTTGTCGTAAGCAGGCACATTTGCTTTATCCCATGTTCATAATTTTGTATAACTTGTGTAAGCAGTCACCTCTATTAAGCAGCTGTGTGCCTTAAGCAGCCACATTTGCTATATCCCATGTTCATACGTTTGTATAACCTGTGTAAGCGGTCGCCTCTTTTAAGCTGCCACTTGTCGTAAGCAGGCACACTTGCTATATCCCATGATTATACTTTGTATTACCTGTGTAAGCGGTCACCTCTATTAAGCAGCTGTTTGCCTTAAGCAACCACACTTGCTATATCCCATGTTCATACTTTTGTATAACTTGTGTAAGCGAACGGCTCTATTAAGCAGTCACTTGTCGTAAGCAGCCAAATTTGATATATTCAATGTTCATACTTTTGTATAACCTGTGTTAGCGGTCACCTCTATTAAGCAGCCATTTGTCTTAAGCAGCCACATTTACTATATCCCATGTTCATATTTTTAGTGCAAATTCACCTGTATTAAGCAACAACCTGTCTTAAAAGGACATTTTGATAATTCCCTTAACTGACTGCTTAAGACAAGTTCGACTGTACTTTGATAACGAACAAGTTGTCGTTAGCAAACAGTGTAAATTGTTATTTAGATACATAGTTTTATGTCTATATGCTGACATTTTATTAAAATTATCAAACGTTCTAATATAACGACCAAATATTTACACATTTCTGCGCGCAGAGCAATATTAATCGGAGTAAAAAATCGTTGCATGCTAAAGGGCAACTTATTTTAATTACACATACATGCGTGGTCGATTGGTAACTTTGATAATACCGTGACTATGTTAGTAACATACTTGAATTTGCATAATAGCTTTGATGGCGTCATTGTTTCAATGTAATTGATGAAGTCAACATGGCCAGATATAACACGGTTGATAACGGCCACAGAAACGGTATTGATTGTTTCGCAGTCGCAATGAGATCAGTGACCCCTGGTGGTGTGATGTTTTTGCGGATAAGCCATTATAAAAGATAAACAATGTGACTTGAAACATGCGACAATGGACTTGATTAAATATGAGATAGTTGTGGACTGGTGGTAAAGATTCGTATTTCGCACTTTATTAGTCTGTACATTTTTGGCCCATATATACAGTAGCGGTAAGGAAATGCGTCCGTAAAGGTTCACAAACGTTATATTCACGGATATGGATTGCATGTAAGGTCTCTGTTAACGGTATATTTGCAGGATCCGCGAGTTATAGTATTACATCGGATACTTGTAGCTCTAGTACAGTTTAAGCTGTTTTCATTTGTGTAGGAGCGTATCTTCATTATTAAAGCAAAAGTGCAGATATCTGGATATACTGTAAGTCTTTCTTATTTCTATTTATAATTATTTTCATGCAGTTCTTGTTTCTTCAACTCTCCAGTAACCTTTATCCATTAAGGCTAGTGTAAATCTGTAACCATTGTCCCTGAACTAATGAAGAATAATGTGTAATATGAACCCATAAATAATGAAATAAACTGTAGTCAACTATAAGCCCATTAAAAATGAAATACAATTTAGTGAAATATAAAAGCTAAATACAATGTCGCGAACTATGTTATTTACCTTGTAAATTAAGGAATGTTATGTAATGGAATATAAGCTAAATATTAAAATACAATGTAATGAACGACTAAATAATACAATACTCCCAGGAAACTGAAGTTATTTGTACAAACTTAATATCCTTGCCATACATAGTGATAATGTAAATATCGGCCGCGAGTGTAAACGTTGTAGTCAGCACGCCATGTTTGAGAAGTAAATATAAAATGTCCACACGTACGGCTTCCGTGCCTTTATCTGCATTAACATCGTTATATTATCGGCTACCTAACTTTTCAGATTTATGTCCAAGCTGATGTGATTGACCAACCTGCTTCAAAGCATGACAGTCGTTATTTCTAGTCGTTATTTCTAGAACAGTATTGTTTAATGTTTTTATTGGTTATTTGACAAAGAATGTGAAACTAGTTTACAAATCAAGTGCGGTGTGTTCCTAGGAAAAACCGGCGCTATGAAAATACGCTTCATTTTAAACTTATATTACACCGATTATGAAATCAGTTCTTTCATTTTAGACAAATTACTCTTGAAGTCTTCCTCTATAGAGCCGTTAGATCTACTTAACACATGCAGATAAAGTGTCTGCCTCAATGACACAACATATAGCCGTGGCGGAGGCTCGAACTCACGACCCCCCGATGCTCTACCACCGGACCACACGCTTTGCTCACGGAATACATGTCCTGATGAATGATTGAACTAATCGATCATCGGTGCAACTCTTCGCAACTGCAGCATGCTCCATATTACGTTTGAAATATTTATTTGATACTATAGTGTGGCGATATCTCATTCATGTCATAAAAGATGACATTACGTATTGGAATTGACGTGCTGAAACTAAATTCACTCTGCATATTAATCTAATTTTGTTGGATTCGTAAGATTACGTGGTACACTGCAGTTGACATACCGTTTAGTTTAGATTCAGTAATGGTGACGTTTGTCAACACAGTACATCGCAGTAAACATACAGTTCAGCTAAGATTCGTTATCGGTAACGTAAATAACACAGTACATTGTAGTTAACATACTGTTCAGTTTAGATTCGTTATCGATGACGTATATTGTAGTTAACACACTGTATAGTTTAGATTCGTTATCGGTGATGTAGATAACAAAGTACATTGTAGTTAACATACTGTTAACTTTAGATCCGTTATCGGTGACGTAGATAACACAGTTCATGCAGTTAACATACTGTTCGGTTTAGATTCGTTATCGGTAACGTAAGACAACATTGTAAATGCAGTTAACACACCGTTCAATTCAGATTCGTTATCGGTGACGTATATAACACAGTACATTGTAGTTGACATACTGTTCAGTTTAGATTCGTTATCGGTGACGTAGATAACACAGTACATGCAGTTAACATACTGTTCGGTTTAGATTCATTATCGGTGACGTTAGACAACATAGTATATGCAGTTAACGTACTGTTCAGTGTAGAGATACTATCGGTGGCGTTAGACAACATTGTACATGCAGTTGACATACCGGTCAGTTTAGATTCGTTATCGGTGACGTGAGACAACATAGTGCATGCACTTATTATACCGTTCAGTTTGGATTCGTTATAGATGACGTTAGACAACATAGTACATGCAGTTAACGTACTGTTCAGTGTAGGCTCGCAATCGGTGACGTTAGACAGCATTGTACATGCAGTTGACATACCGTTCAGTTTAGATTCGTTATCTGTGACGTGAAACAACACTGTACATGTAGTTAACAAACCGTTCATTTTAGATTCTTTATCGGTGACGTTAGACAACATTGTACATGCAGTTATAAAAACCGTTCAGTTTAGCTTCGTTTTCGGTGACGTGAGACAACATAGTACATGCAGTTATAATACCGTTCAGTTTAGATTCGTTATCGGTGACGTTAGGCAACATTGGACATGCAGTTATAATACCGTTCAGTTTAGATTCGTTATCGGTGACGTTAGGCAACATTGGACATGCAGTTAACAAACCGTTCAGTTTAGATTCGTTATCGGTGACGTTAGACAACATTGTACATGCAGTTAACAAACCGTTCAGTTTACATTCGTTATCGGTGACGTAAGGCAACATTGTACATGCAGTTAATAAACCGGTTAATTTAGATTCGTTATCGATTACGTTAGGCAACATAGTACATGCAATTTACATACCATTCAGTTTAGATTCGTTATCGGTGACGTTAGACAACGTTGTTCATGCAATTAACAAACTGTTCAGTTTAGATTCGTTATCGATAACGTTAGACAACATAGTACATGCAGTTTACATACTGTTCAGTTTAGATTCGTCACGGTGACGTTAGACATCATTGTACATGCAGTTAACAAACCGCTCAGTTAAGATTCGTTATCGATAACGCTAGGCAACATAGTACATGCAGTTTACAAACTATTCAGTTTAGATTCGTTATCGGTGACGTTAGACAACAATGTACATGCAGTTAACAAACCGTTCAGTTAAGATTCGTTATCGGTGACGTAAGACAATATTGTACATGCAGTTAACATACTGTTCAGTTTAGATTCGCTATTGATGACATAAGCTAACACTAAAGTTAATGATGGCATATATCAAACGTAGCCGTCAATATAAATATCTGCCTGGATCGATTGACACAGCATAAAATGTTTTGATATGCCGTAAAAAAATATTTTGTGTTGAAAACAATTTATAAGTATTTTAGTTGTGCAGTGAAAAGAAAAGGTTGAACACATCCCATTTAAAAAGGATATAGGGATGACCGTGGATGATGTGCCGAGCACTTATGACTTGACAATTCTGCCTTATCTATTTCGTCGTTCAATGCACGCTTGTAATAGTGTACGAGTATATGTGCTAATATGTTAATAATTAAATATAGTTAAACCAGTTTGGTATAAAATAGTGTAACTTCGTGGGGATCCGAAAAAACATTAACACTGTCACTGTATTTCCTCCTTCTGATAATGACATAAATAAATAATACAAGGTTATACACCGTGATCAAATCCTTCCCCAGTAGACTAAGCTTGCCTAATCATTTACAAAAATATATATACACCGTCGTGTTAATAATTGTTGAATATAAAAACTACTAACCACGAGTCGTGTTGAAATTAGCATATCTTTACAAAACTGTACATCACAAATTGTCACTTTATTACGTATGAAAGCTTAAAGGAACACGTACACGTCAATATTGAATTCGAATTTTACCCGTGTTCACGCATCAAAGCTATATTTAAATATATGAATGTATAATCATATGAAGATGTTGTTATCTAAATTTAAATATCCTTAACCTCATATTTTTTTTGTTTTATAGAAATAGTAATATCATGATAGATTTGACAATTTTTTTAAAAAAAATCTGAAACAAATACCACTGGCATTTCCTTAAAATTGATGTTAAATTATTTCGTCATGTATAACTATGAGCATACGAGCTATGACGCACACATGCTGGAGTATCCTTATTAAGTATTTGCAATTTGTGGATATATACTTTTCAGGCAACAGTGAAACAAATATAAAAGCTGCCAGAGTCGTCCTTGGCCGAGTGGTCTAAGACGCCGTCTCAATATCACTAACCTCTCACCGCTGAGGTCGTAGGTTTGAGTTCCGCTCGGTCAAAAAACTTTACATGAGTATGTTGCCAGGACGGTGGTTCCACTTATATTCAGTGTGAGGTCTTCCTCCACACATAAGACTGGATATGTGTTAAATATGGCGTTAACCCCCATTAAAAAAATAAAATAAATAAAATCTACGCTGTGTTCCTTTAACTATTTTTATACCAATTTGACACAATATCGATCTTTGTACGAGATTCTAGATGAGATCACTTTGACGAAAACGTGTGATTATATTAACAAGGATGTATGATTCGGATAAGACAAGGTAAACACACAATCTACATTTTATATTTGTGTTTAAATTACTGAAATACATACAACACCGTGGACAGTAACGCCGGTATTTAAATTGGTATCCGATATTTTTAGATGAGATTATCAAATTTTAAATGTGCCGTTGAAAGTGTTTATAAACACGGACAGGGGATCAGGCAAATCTTTATCTGTTAGTGTCTGGCGGCGGCAACTTTTATTGAAGTAGAGTTAAAAGGGGGTCGTATTGTGATGTAAATGTGACCGTTATGTTTGATGTCGGCTCCAGCTAATAAAAAACATGTTGGATGTCATTGAAAAGAATAAAGAAAATAGATTACATTGCCATTACCGGCTGTCAAGATATTGTTAGATAATGTGAATCGATACTTTGCGATCGATTTTATTTAGAATTAATATTTACAAATAAAAAAACACAGACGTATTAAAACTGGTTAAAGGCGCACATGATTTTGATCAATTTCTGATTAACATTTTTTTCTCCAGAAAATTACATATATACATGATTAATTCAAAATATCGCAATATATAAAAAAATATGTGTACCATTTATGTCGTTTCTGGGAGCGAATTATATATAAAATACAAAATTTCAGATAAATTATTTTTGGAGATTTATATCTGCATAAGGTTATAAATTATAGTTTTAAGATAATTTTGATGTGTTGCTATGGTTATAAATGATTTAATAAATTTCTCTTTGTTGATCGCGCGGTCCAGTGGTAGAGCATCGGAGCGTCGTGGGTTTGATCCTTACCCACGGCTTTGTGTGGTGTCTGAGCAGAGCGTTTTTATTCGCATAGACTTAGTACTGGTTATAGCAACGAAGGCTTTGAGCGTGATTTGTATAAGTTGTAGCCTAATAACGTGTTCCACAATCGAAGTAAATAAACAAGTTTTAACTAAGTGTAAAAACAACTCGTACGGACCAAGGCATAATCATACGCACGAACTACAATGCTACATTACAATATTACATGTTATTTTATCCACCTAATATCTGCACTGACTGATATTTATCTGACCTCTGTATACTGTTGTACTGACGTTTAATTACAGTTGCATGGGTATCAAATAATTCGTGCACATTATTTAAAAGAAACGTTCCGTGCATGTATACATCAACTTTAATGAACAGAAGTATTTCAACCATTCATCCATTGGTGATTCATCTCTCGCACGGACCAATGTTTCTTTACTTTAAACATATCTTATTGCTTTTTATGTTATAGGCCACAATTTAAAATATATACTTCCCAACAACAATTAAGATGGCAATAAAACAAATTCATATAGGAAGAAAAAAAATGAAATTGGGGACTTGTTTAAATATACACATCTAAAGCTTACTTTAAAGGAGAGACTCCATTGTGAGATAAATACTAAAATTTAAAAAAATGTCTGATATTTATCAAAACGTTCAGTTTAAGTTTGGACATTGTTAAATATAAAATTAGATTTCATCGTCGTAACAAGGTGTTAACACTTAAAGGATTACGTGTAGCACAAACAAGACGAAAACGATCATTTTAAAAAGTAGGTAATTTCTCCTTTTCCTCTTTTTCATGCCCACATGCTAAAACCAATGTTAAATCACGGTTAGTCCTACAACATATCGAACCGAACATACAACTAGCATTAAACATAATACAATGCTTAATGATCAGCAACGAATACATAACATTTACCAAATACTTACCAATGTTAATGGCTTGTTAAGAGGCAACTGCATATAACGCCCTACACTCCCAAAAATCAATAATTGAAGTGTCAATAAAATATATACATTTACATAACGCGATGAACTTAGTAATTTATTATTGATTTATAATAATAAATTTGATAATTTATGAATTGTAAGCAGTAAACGTGTTTGTTTCGGCAGTATGGATATATTTTGCTATCAGATACGATGTTAAGCTGGAAGCGAATATTGTGTTAAGAGACTTATTTATACACAAATCCTTAAACCTCTCTGGATTTTGTAAAGCCCGAAAAGTGTTAGTGGCCCAAAAACTGGATGTATAAGTTGTATACCCAATTATCGTTCATTTTGTCATTTTAAGTAAACATAATATCCGAGTGCCATGTTACAGTCGCATTATCGAAGGTGTTTAAATAGCGACTTGTAATTGGAGCGTTTGTTTTGTGTGTTAAAAAAAAGTTTACGGTGGATGTTTTGTTCATTTTTTATATACCATTCCCATTTCTAGCATACGAGCAAAGAATTGTTAATTGTTTTAAATTTCATAAATTTGTTTTTCAGGTTTTAAACATGTGATGATAGCCGTGAATTTTTAATAACAAAAAAAACCCCAATTCAACTATGATTTAGACTCATCTAACGTGTGTTTATCCATTCCTTCAACGTCATGGACAGCGAGAGGAGCAGTCCCAGGGCAGGTCAACCCCCTCGGGCCCCTATCTCCTTGGAGGGCGAGAGAAGAAAGGCAATGAAACTTGTGTATTCCATGGAGAGAGAAGTGGAGACTTTCAGGGACAGATGGCTTTCTAATGAAACCGACGAAAATACTGATGAGTGGGCGGAATTTGTGAACCTTGCCAAAGGAAAATTAGGAAACTTTAAAAACTATAAAGACTTTGCAAAACAGTTAACAATAATTAAGAACGGAGATGGTTTTCTCTCTTCCAGGATACTGATTATAGCTCAATTACAACGAGTCTGCGACCGTGCCAAAGCTTTCGAAGACGTGTTCGAGTCCTGCTACCAGCGTATCGAAGACGCGTTGACACATTACATGGGAAAATATTGTCATAGCTTTGTGGCGGAACTAGAAGGACTGGACGTGGATGCCATCAGAGAGTATGAAAACAGCATCAACGATTGGCGCGAGGAGATACGATCCTTTCTCCGGGACGCAGACGACACCATGGACAATATGGCTGAAGTTATGGACATATCATTCGTGGATTACATCAACTCTTACGGACAGGTTCTGCACTACATGAATACCGCTCTAGATTCGTTCGTTTGCACATGTGAACCATTCAGAAGTTGGGTAACTGCGGATGAAGGTTATGTGAAGAAAATACATATAGAATTAGACTGTTTAAAAAGACAGAGAGTGCGTATTAATGAAAGAATTAGAAAGAATAATTACAAGATCGAAGAAGCGAAGGCAAAAGGACTAAGGTCGAGCTTTGACAATAAGAAACTGGTAGAAAACGTGCAAGGAACTGTCCAGGGTCGAAAGTTTTGCAGAAAAAGAGAATTTTCTTTTGTTGATAAAATTGAAATGACGGAGAACATTTTGCACGAGAAGAAACTCGAGTTAGACGAAGCACAATATAGATTACACACACGACCCTTGCACACTCTGGTCAGGGAACCATCTGATGGGATGAAGGACAAGACGTCGAAGCTTCAACAAGATGTCACACGAATAGAGAACCAGCTCAAGAGGATGAAGCGCGGGAAACGAGACATCAAGGAGACGCGCTATCATTTACAAAAGGAATATCACAAACTTAAGGTAAAACTTTGCGTTATATGTTTTATTGTTGTAACGGATCGAATATGTAACACTGTGCAACATACCCGTATGAATATGTAACACGTAATAGGTGAAAAGGTGTTATACATACGAAACTGAGGTACATTTACTTATTTTGGGAGATGGTCATCGGGTGGGGTCTACAATGGTAACGTATGTAACACACTAACAGTACACAAAAACATCATGAAATACTATCAAGGTCTGCAGATATCATTTTAACAGATTTATGTGGCTATGAAATTAGCGTATGCGGATATTTAACCATTTGTATATTCGGTCTACCTGTTCGCTTGTCCGTCCGTACGTCCGTCCATATCGTGTTATGATAATCTGGTAGTGTCATTATCGTGAACTTGTGTTCGTTGGCTTCTATGCAGAATGCCATTTCAATCTTTCCTTAAAGTGTTGAAAATTGTCTTAAGACTCCACTAAAAAAATGAAACCAATATTTCCTGGTGCCAATTTGTTTTGAAAATGGAAATATCTCTTTGTACAAAACACAGACCACAGAACATGTCCATATTTTATGAGCTCAGATACTAATATCACAATATATATATAAGCATTACAGAGTGTAGTTATAAAAAAGATTATATCTTCATGGAATATCATGTGTATTTAGAAATATGAAAATATATTTTACAGTATTAATACTTTTTACCATAAGTATAATTATGTTACACATACGTTCCGAGGGTACCCATGAACCGTATTTGTAACAGAGTGTTACGAGCATGTGTTACATAATCGATCCGTTTCATATTTACGATTCCGCATTACTTTCCTATGAAAATAATCTCATCCAGCACAGTACATGTTCTTAAAGAGTAATTCATGTCACGGATTTTACAACGAAAATTAAATACACATATATCAGGGAAAAAAAACACTTATTGAATTCGTAATAATGACATTTCTTTTTAAACCAAATAATTAAGCATTTATATTAACTGTTAAGTGATCGATAACGGTCTTATTAGATCTGGTGATTGATATTAATATGAACCTTGTGAATAAGTATACCTATCCAATTACATATAGGTTGTGTTTGACATGACTTTCTTTGAACGCTTTTTTGAATTTGTTTATATGCCATCCCATACTTATCTTTCGATGTCATACAATGTCTGTGTTCACTGCTAGAATTTCTGACAACATAGGATTTATTGATGACGCATGACATTAAGGTGAAAATAAAAACACAAGATAAATGTGAAGACAGTGTATGCGTCAGATATTTTAGCACGTATCTGAGGTTGACTGCCACATAATGAACTATTTGACAGTTACACTATTTACCCGACTCCTTGTCTGTATAGTCATTTTTGATTTTGCATGATACACGAATCGTGTATTAAATATTTACACCTGACCCTAAATTCATCAACAATTTGAGTCTGAGAGTCTCTGTAAAATTCATTTATCGGTAAGAAATGTGAATATGTAACATTTTCTGTTAAACTGCTTGTTTTTGCAAATAAATATACCAAATTACTTCTTAAAAGATGTTATTTGAATAAGAAAATTTTGACAATTTGAGTCTGAGACTAAATCATCAGACTCAAAATATTGATAAATTTAGATCCTGAATGACGTATAGACTCCTACGTCATATAATATAAAGTCTCGCGTAATGTTGGCTCTCGTAATTATATTGACTCCCGTGTTTGACATTGACTCTGTAATGTTGGCTCTTGAAATTATATTGACTCCCGTGATTGACATTGACTCTGTAATGTTGGCTCTTGAAATTATATTGACTCCCGTGGTTGACATTGACTCTGTAATGTTGGCTCTTGTAATTATATTGACTCCCGTGGTTGACATTGACTCTGTAATGTTGGCTCTTGAAATGTAAATGCCGCGTGTGGCGTTAACTCTCGTATTGGCGGCATGAAATGTTAATTCACGTACACGCTATATCGACTCGTGTATGTTGACTCCCGCATGCGACATTGATCCCCGTAATATTGCATGCGACGTTGATCCCCTGTTATGTTGACTCCTATGTAAAAGTGGTTAAGTGCTATGTATTTTGGGACAGGCAGGAATGTTTAATATCACGGTACATCGTCGAATAACCACGAGTGGAGTATCGGAATTGACACCCGAGGGTATCTGACGATGATCAGGGTATAACAGGCTTGTATCGGGAGATGTTAGGTACCGGGATAGACTAATGTGAATACAAAAGACGTGTTGGCTAAGCGTCAGTGTGATAGAGCAACATATAAAAACTTAGAAACTGGTTAAGTCTTATAATTTATAATCGTCTTGCAATTTTTAAGTGTGTAACTCGGACAAAGAAGGTACGCGTTAATGTCAAATACGGAACGTGCATACAGAACTAACTTCGACCTGTTATTGAGTCTAGATCCAAACGCAAGCAGACATAGACATGATATGGATGAACGAAAGTTGAACGTGACACCAATCACTATAGCTTACAAAAAATCTGGTTCAGTCTATGGCGCTTCTGACTATCATTCCAGTGGTCGTGAGTTCGAATCCACGGCACAGTACAGTCTCCACGTTGATGATTTACGTGTCATTGTCATTTGTCTGACATCGCTTATTTAAAGTTATCAGCTTCTCTCTGAGAGAGTGCGCTCGAGTACTGGTTAACCTTCCATGATCCGAGGAAAGAATGGTTAGGTTGATTGATTGTCTGTTAGCTAAATGACGCTAACTATTCAAACAAACAGAAATGCTTTTTGACCTCCATGTCCTGTAGGTCCGCTTTGTATGCAAGAGGTCGTTATCATGAAAAGGTAGCACTTTGCCAGTAGACAGCGTGTGAAGTATTTAAGCATTAAATATCAAACAACATGTTATCAGTATTGCATTGAAATATCCTATTTGAAGATTTGTCGCAGAGATTAAACATGTAATAAGTGCAATCGGTGATTGATAATTTTTGGAATTCGAACTTAGTATATTGACCGAGTGTCACATACCTTAGCTCGGTCGTTGGTGATGGTTTTATATCAATTAACAAAATATAAAACTTATTTTTCTTTGGTGATTACCGCTTAGGTGAAACGAATTAGTTGTTGCTATAATACATGTACTTTATTGACAAAGAATCTGCAAAATGCTGCGTGATGATAATAGAAAAAATATTAACAATGCTGAGAGTTATTCAATGATGCATTCATTGTACATTATTAGTTTATATGTTTTTATTCTGAAATGCATGATAGTTTATGTACATGTCACATACATAGTTTTAAGTTTTAAACGTATTCAATTTCAATCGATTGTGGCAAATCACTCTCGAAATATTCCTGTTTGGCAATACTTAATATATACGGACACAGTGACGTGCCACACATAGCCGCGGCAGGTGATCGGACCTATGACCCGCCGATCTTGGATCAAATGATCTACCTCTAAACCATGCACTCCACATATATAACAATAACTATTGAAAGGGTACTGAAGTAAATATTATGTGTTATAATCTGTTGTCTGGCAGCTAGTGTCCTCGCACGTAGTGTCTAGTATAAAACATCAACTTTTACAAACATGTAAACCTTTCTAAATAGAAATATGAGAAAATATAAAACACAAAATCTGTATTAAATAAACTTTATACTCGCATCTTAACATATGGTTACAGGCATCCCTAGCGAGATGTAACACTTTGCACCTTATACTAATAGTGAATAAAGTATATTTAGTATTACTAAACAAAAAGCGAAGCACAGCACATACCATTGTTATGCTGATATATGCATAGTTATGACATCATGGGATATTTATATCATTCAACTGAAAGTATAAAAGCCGTTATAAAGTGTTCTTATAACAAACACATTTACTGGCATGTTAGGTCACTGGTAAGCGTGTGGTCGTGCAACGTATATTATGCTGGGTGCTCACTCTATGGGTTGTGGGTTCGATCTCCAGCTTGACCCGATGCCTCTCACAAAACAACACTCAGTACTGGTTCTACCCAGGAAATTGACTCGAAAGCGGTTCATATAAGCCATGAGCTTACTTCACAACTGAGCTAAAATAAACACAGTTCTGTAGTATTAAGTACATTCAAGGACAGTTATAAAGTACCTTATAATCACAACAGTTGTCAATGCAAACTATACTATTTTCAAGTTTACAAACACATTTTGTATGTTAAAATTGTGTGGAATTTGGATATAATTGATTAATTTCCCAGCGTATTGCTACCTACAATGATGTAACAAATGTTCTCAGAACTGCTTTGACATATCTTTAATAACGAAGGAACGTTTGCAACACAGCACTTACGCTGATGTGCACGTACATAAGCAGATACCTATTGCAAGTAGTAACCATTTTATATATAATACATGTATATACTAAAGAGTGAAACATTTTCAAACAGACACCAATTTGTAATCTTTGTTCAGGGTGTGTACGAGCACAACGTGAAGAAGGCCCAGAAACAGTCGGAACATTTCGTTGACCAGATACAGAGTGTGCGTGACATGAACGAACTGCTCAGGACCATAGAGTGTAAAATAAAGTCACTGAGGCGCATCGTAGAGATAAAGACACATCCAGCAACAGTGAAGAAAATCTTCTTCCATGGATACATACCGGGACAGAAGTTTGACTTCAGAGGTAAGAAAGTTGGACTTTTGCAGTGACAGTTTATATGCATGGACGTTTGGCTTATTTTTTTAAAAATACAATCAGATGTGTGTTTTAAAGGGACATATGGAAATTTTTTATAGTTTATATGATATTTAATCATATGATTTAATGACATGATGCACATATGGAATTTAACTACAACTGTATGTATTATTGTCCTTCATTTTTAATTCGGAAAGAGGTAACGCTCTAGTAAACAGACGTAAAGCATTACAGGTCGTACATTTGTGTATATGACAAGATATGTACTTTTTTAATTCATGAATTTTATCGGTACGCTAGAAAAGATCACTGTATTTTTTTTTACAGATTTTACTCTTAGTTTCAAAACTAACTTGTCCTCATCAGGCCCCAGTTTCACCATCATATTTAAGCATATACTTAAAAACTTAAATCAGAGAAAAGCATCCAGTTGATAGTGATTTCAGACTGGCTCCAGAGCAACTGCATTCCGTTTCATTGACATTAATTACATGATTTTTACGTTACCAGACAAAAGTTATATAACATTTTAAGAAAAGGTTTGTAAAACAGAAGTCAATTACATTTAAAACATATTTATATTATTTATAAGATATAAAGTTTCAGGTAAAAAGATGTTAATCTCTACATTATTATGATTATGCGTCAGCAGGTGTGAAGAATGAATTGATGCGGGGATATTAGTTAAATAGAATACGTCATTGCCGTGTGTCCCTTTAATATAATAATTGGGATGATTATAAACGTTGTCTTCAGTTCAGTCACATTTAACATTGTCATTGATCAAGATCATAAATCAATGTTTCAATAACATATCTGATACATAATTTGTATAGTCGGCGAGAAAATGCATAAACAGAAAAAATGTTATGTAAATGTTTATCTAAACATTATACTGGTCATACCTATTACTGCGAGTCTATAATGTTGTCATGCATGTAAATAATAGCATCAGTAATAAACACAGTAATAAAGTTACTTAAGTGTGCTAAGTAATAAGCTGTTGTCGGTACGAAATGTAAACAAATACCGACGCTAACGGAAGTTGGAGCTTTGCGCATGTCTTGGATATTGTTATTATACGGGCATTCGCGGTATTAGGTATACAAGGGATATATTGATGTTCAGACTGTTTGAATGGTATGAGTGTATGCGATCGCCTTTTTTTTCATTGGTTTATAATATCGTTCGGGGGTCAATGAAGCAAATCAAGGTCAAGGATCGGTATCGGTAGATGATATAGTAATGGTATCTGATTGTCTGTCCGTCCGAACCGTGCGTGCAAACATTGCCCGCCTGTTCGTCGGTCATATGTTCATGTCCGCTCCATAACTCTTACATGCATGGAACTATTGTTATATATACAAATAGGTACAGATGTCCACAATATCACGGCGGTCTGCAAAACGCAAAAACCAGATCTGTAATTCTAAGCTGAAAGCGTTGACGTTATGAAAATTCGTTGGCATTCGAATTCTTGTCATTGATTGTTTATAGCCTTTACGACACCTTAACATTAAGGTAAATAAGTCTTTCAGTTTAAAAAAGATCACGACTTTAAAGACCCTTAGATCTTCTGCGCGTGAAGCAGTCGTATCATCATACAGATTAAAACATGTGTTTATAGAATTTAATTTTAAATTAAATAAGATAATATAAAGATAACCAAATATATCTATTAAGACGAAATGCTTAAACAAAAATGTTTTTTTATTATTTTAACTTATTTACAATTAAAATTTATAGAAACAAAGAGATATAGAATCTACCAAAGACAGAATATCAAGACCACAATCAGTCATTTGGTTATAATTCAGATATTTATCATTCATATACAAATAGATAACTTTAAAAACTTTGTTATGCTAATCATTCCCTTTTTATCAGCAACTCGTGCAGCAAAACGCAACGGATACGACCCGCCAGGTAATGTATATGACATTGAACGTAACAAACATCATGGGGACATATAAGACATACCGGTGACTTAATTACAGAGATCCGCCAGCTAATATCAATTCAGTATAAACCCGGCTGACATTTTGGGTGGCACCTTTGGTATTTCTTTAATAACTATTTGAACCAATGTTTGAATTTAATAAATTTGAGAACACAATAAAGCTGATAAAGTTGTTAATAATTTTGTAAAAAATCAATCCTACGATAGTTTTGTTTAGAATTAAATATTACCAATTGAAAAGCGAAAAAAAATGAGAAAAAAAATAAAATTCAACAACAAAAACTACACATCATAAGAATATACATTGTCTATTAAAAAGATAAAGAAGTTAATCATACAGAATTAAAAAGTTTGCAAACTTTTCATATTGAGGTTTGTAAGAATTATCTTTATTTCCTTAAAAAGGGCGAGAAATAAGGAAATGTAGAACAAACAAATATCTGTCACATATCTGGGGGTAAATTTGTAAAATCTCGAAAATGTTAAAAAATACCTTCCTAAATTTAGATAAGTACCTACAGCTTTATATCTCTATTTATATCCGTCTTAATATACATAGAAGAACAAACATACTTTACTGATTTCAGTTTGAATGGGACTTTCTATCTAAAAACAAAGGTAGCAAATAACATCAAAGTGTTTTATTTGACTTCTAATATACGAGGCAATGTCTTCAAGGAGATTGTCGACAGACCTGTAAACGTACCACTTATAGCACGTGTGAGAGGCCACAAAGTTAAACACCTTTATCTTAATATAACGTCAAGATGTTTTCATATGTTCGCCAAGTGTTTGTTCGTTCTTTCACATGGTAATTTCCATATGGTGCGTTGGAAATTCGTTCAACAAGTGGGCGTGGACAATGTATGTACTTGAAATCTGACACTTGATCCTAGGTTATTGACATTTGAACACTCATATCTTATGTCATTTTAGATAAAAGTATGTTATCCTCTTAAAGTACATAACATGTACTTCGGTATAGCTGTTTCTCCTATCATTTTACTTCTCTTTTAACCTCTAGATATACACTAGTGTACAGGTTAGCTTTCTTCTTTCTTCCTTTCTGCATGACTCTCATCGGCATGTGTATGCTATGCAATTTTGTCTGACTGAAATTAGTTCGTCAAAACTCAAAGACGTTAAAACAGTATCAGACACAGAAGTTAGTTTGATATTATCTTTTTGTCTTTCGATATTCAACTTGAAAACCAATTTTACCATAACCTTAGCTACCTCCAATACTGAAGAGTTACATAACCTGAATAACGAAAGACGGCAGAGAATGACAAACTTATGTCCGTCATTGAAGCATTTTTAACATCTTTGAGTATTGACGGACCCTAGATCGTTCTGTCTTAACCCTTTACTCCATAGATACGCGTTTTCTCGCACCAATCACAGAAGGCCTTTGAAAACAGTGCAGGAAGAGTTCATATTGCTCGTAACAAGCAATGTGAACACTTCCTGCACTGTTTTCCACTCTGTAAGTTAATATAAACTTAAATTACCCAATAATTCAAAAGCCATCTATATAAGGTGTCCAAAGGCGTCTATATTAGAGGTGTCCAAAGGTGTATATATAAAGTAAAGGGTTAATTATACCAATCATCTTCTGTAGATCATACTAGATCGGGATACGATCGTATACCTAGTTTGTCATCTTATTTATTTTCTGTGTGCATTTCCGTTTTATAATTAATTTATATTCTTCTTACCCTTGCTCGTGCTTCTTCTTAATACATAATGTAATTATATAATAAGAGCAAACATAGTTCCTTATTCCTTAGTACTGTTTCCTTATTCCTTTTCAAATAAAACTTACATGTAATATACAGCATATGAATGACCTTTGAAATATAAAGACTGAGCGGTTTAAGACAATGCTGTTGTTTTAAAAGAATAAGCATATTCGTCACCTTTATTGTTATGATTTTAATCATGTCGTTTTAATAAAAAAATATTTAATAACTTTAACCATGCTTTAAAATATTCACAATCTTTCAAAAAGTTTAAGGTAGATTTACAAAGATTTGTCTATCTCTCAATCCGTCCGTCCGTCCGCCCATCCGCCCAGTTTTGCTATGAACGTATGTAACATGTATTGGTGTTCGATAAATAGGGTATGTTTTGTTTTGCTGAGTGCATACAAAATAGGCACTTTATTCGTTTAGTATCACATGGAAATTAAGTGATTAAAACATTTAAGGTAAACTATGACGTCCAATTTTATTTGAGGTGAACCTCAAAACGGAGTAGAATCGCGATTCTTACTAGTAAACATTCTCGTATATTTTCTTAGACCGAGCTAAGATCGAAACTACAACCTCAGTGGCGAGAGGCAAGTTAACATTTACAGCGCATTTTACCATTTGGGCATGAAGAGATTCGCCTTTTATCTTTGATTTATATATGTCAGTTTATATCTTATGAACTTTCAAACAAAACGTCCATTCCTGAAATGTGTGGGAAGTGACATTTTGTAAGTTTTCCTTTACAGCTGCAGACCGCATTTAACCGTTG
Organism: Panopea generosa; assembly: GCA_029582155.1. NCBI lineage: Eukaryota > Metazoa > Mollusca > Bivalvia > Adapedonta > Hiatellidae > Panopea > Panopea generosa. Next base: position 38,592,556 of record CM055899.1, read on the forward strand.
TCATTAATATCACAAAAAAACTGACATGCCAAAAGTAATTAAATATTTAGACTGTCAGTCTTAATCCACGTGAAAATATAACTTGTGTCTGAAAGGATAGCGTCTCGTCAGCCACGTGTGACAATGGAATGTCGATTATAAATGTTTTTTGTTTGTAGAACACACCATTGTAATACTGTACCTACCTGATTATCTTTACACGTTATTTACTCAAGTAATTGCAGAAGTGCATTGGATAGTTAACACTTTCCCATAAGAAGAACCTTAGATTTTAATTTGAAAGAAAATACATTTCATATAGTTCATATTTCTTTTGAACTTCTTTGTAATGATGTCTAGTTTCTCATGTTTATACAGAACAGCAGCTCAAAGGTCAAATTAAAATGGAAACATAAATTTGCTTATGCTTTAAATGACCATTTTGTGTACATGTTTACGTTATATACACGCTGTTGTCAGAGTAAAAACAAATAAAACAATAAATATATTTCAGCGTGGTTTGAGATCAATTAATAAATATATTAATGCACAGCTCCTTATGTTGTAGTACACAAGGCAAGGGTAAATATTTATAAAACAGCTTACGTTTAAATCGAACATTTCACATTACTCAATTTTAAGATGTTCTTATTTTAAAACATATTTTATGTATTATTAAGCTTAAACTGTTATTGAATAACGATATGATATTGATATTTACCTGTTGGCCATCGACGTAAGCGTATAACAGAAAATGCAATCACACAGTAAAAATGAAAGTGAAGAAAGTAGGTAAAATGTGTAAGATTTAACTGAGATGTCTGGACACAGTCACATATTAAACAAAAGTTATATAACATTCGATAACATCGGACGAATGCATAATATAGCCTTATAATTAACTTTGTAACTGAGGTTACAATTGGCTTCTAATTTTGTCTCTCTGTGGATAATCAGGGTGAAAGTGTTACGTATCATTCAAATTGTTATTTTGAACAATGTATCATTGTTGTTGCCATATACGGGCCTTTGTGATAGGCCTATAATGAATTGTTTGTTTCTGCTTTCACGGCACAAAAACTACGGTAGGTCAGGAAACCGGAAACAAACACTTTTTTGTTACGCCTTAGTAGCTTATAACGGAAGTGTAATAGCCTATGTTGAACTTGTCCTATGTGTTGTCTGTGATTTTATTTTAGATACATTGCGTGAAGCCATCGACGTAGCAGCAGCGGGAGTGGGCAAGGACTGGGATAAGATGTACCAAAGGCTTCCATTTAACCCTCCCAGAGATCCATCTAAACGCTCACAAGATCTTGACGGTACAAATATAGTTAGCATAAAACGTATATTCTTAAATATTGTCCATGTTAGTGCACTAAACTATAATCTGTTTTGTGTATATACGATATATCAAAATCTTTGAGTAAATGTCAATACAAAGGCAGGATTATCTCCCTTTAGTGGTTTATATCTTTCTCAAGTATCAGTAAATATGTGTAAGTAAAATTTATAAAACGTGAATATTCCACACTGAAAAGGGTACATGATTCTTATCGTATTTGTATTGCTAATGTTTGTTTTAGGTAAGAGGGAGTTAGAGTCTACTCGTAAACCAGGTTTAAGTTCCCAATTTGCGGATTTGTTATTGACCGTTCCACGGCCTTGATTTTTTTTTCTGTCAGTTCTTTGTATTTATGTATTTGTGCATATCATGATCACTTTATCTTTCAGTTATTTTATTTATGCTGTCATGACAGCTGTTTTTATTGAAGGTTACGTCCCCTATCGAGAAATGTGTTTTCTTGTTTTCGATCTAGTTTCAACATATTTTATTCACAAATTGTAAACAGCAACATTGGAAAATATCACATATCAATTAACACATACTTATACAATAATGAAAGGGATTCAGATGAAAGCTTATATCTGTCTCCCTCTTTCCGATCTGAAAGTTTTCTTATAAATTACTTGTAGATTAACTTATACAAATCACATCCACTAACTTCCTGGATAGAATAAGATTAAGTCAAACAAGTACTTGTTAAGTACTTTTTAAGTACTTGTTAAGATTAAGTCGAACAAGTACTTGTTAAGTATTTGTAGACGTAGTGTCTTGCCAAATTTCTTTTTCCAAATACGATGTCAAAGTAAATAAATGCCGTTTCTTCGATTTAATACATCTGTGCTTTTCTTATTTGCAGTGATAGATATGGATTTCCGTAGCATCCACCCTCCAAGCGAACAGATGGCGCTGCGATCGCTCGACAAATGGAAAAGCCTTAGCGAAGTGACGTCAGTGAACGCACTCGTGAGGACGCTGCGTTCGATCAAGAAAACAGAAGTGGCGAATAAGATAGAGAAGCAAATTTTAACCGTGGTTAACTGATGAAAGTGTTTATATAGTGTGTTAACATAGACAAGTTAATTTATTTGTTGTTAATCGATGTTCGTTCACTCTTTTGTATAGAAAAGTAACTTTAGCTGTTGTTAATTGATGGCCGTTCACTTTTGTGTGGAAAAGTAACTTTAGCTGTTGTTAATTGATGGCCGTTCACTTTTGTATGAAAAAGTAACTTTAACTGTTGTTAATTGATGACGGTCTGTTTTAATGCTTTAATACAGAGAGGCAAATTCAAGTAAACTTTAATGTTTAATCTAGAGATGGAAAGTTAATTGTGATTAAGTGATACCAGTATGTTTAATGTTTTATATAGTGAAGCAAATTATTATTTTGTCTATTGGTGGAAGTCCATTTTTAGTGTTTTAATATAAAGAAGCAAATTAACCGTGGTTAATTGATGATCATCCTGTTTATTCTTTTACATACATACGCAAATATAACTACATGTATTGTTAATTGATACACGTCCAGTTTATTGTTTCAATATGGGGAAACAAGTTGTTCATTTTGGTTAAATGGGGAGATTTTTGTTTAGTTATTTAATGTGATACATGTCTAATGTATATGTGGCAGGATAACGGGGTAAAGTATGTTATGTTAACGTATTGTTGGTATAAAAGTGTATATATATGACATATCATATAATAAATTATATAAACAACCAAACGTTCTTGTTTCATTTGCTCATATTTAAAGTTTACTAAGTACTAGTCGGTGTGTATTATTTTAGGTAAGTTTAAACAAAATTAAATCCCATAACCGTAGTAAAGGATTATGTTTTTTAAGACTTCAGTTAATAAACAATAATTTGTTTAGTGAACTGCCAAGATAACATTCGACCATTCACCTGACAATGTTATTTCTTGATTGTAAGTATGTCCCAGCTCATGAATCTTATTCCTAGATTGTAGAACAGCTCTCCTCGCTCGGGTCCGTCACATAGCGATGAGATAACAGCAAGCTGATTGGTCAGTTGCTTCAGCGAAAGGTGAATGACGCCACTGTTTGATAAGCACTCCCTGAATTATTGGACAGGCAATAAATTCTCTGATTTTTCATTTTTTTAGGATACTGGATTCGGGAGATATCATGACTTAGATAAACCTTGACTGGGATAAACCTTGACTGGAATAAACTAGATTTATCCCATACAAACGATATGCAAAATGCAAGTAAAACATGGGTCATTCCATAGATACTTGTAGATATTTTGCACGCGAACGTGTTTGATGTTGGTCTTCCCTTTAAAAATATTGTGACGTTTATATTGAACGGTAACATCTTTGAACTGTTCATTGAGCAATACAAAATGATCATTCATATACTGAAATTCTTCAAAATAAGAGAGAAAAACTGTGCTTTTTTACATCAAACAATTAAATCACGGCCATTTATGACCCGAGGTCGAAGGTTCGTTCCCAGGTTCGACTCGGTGGTCTCTCTGAAACACCACACAATACTGGGTTTACCCTTGAAACGACATCGAGAGCGGTCAATTTATAAGCTCTGAGCTTACCTCACATTAAAGCTAAAATGAATAAGTATAAACTAAGTAGAAACGAAAATGTCATACTGGGTAGATGTCATACTGTACTAATGGTTATTTTGAACCTAAAACAGCGGATTCGTCGTTCACTTCGACTTGTACATCACAGCAGATGGTAGCAAAAAATAGCACTAATGCATATACATAGTTTGCAGATAACAGCATTTAATAATTCATAACATATTATAACATTCCATAATGAAATACACTATATGTTTCAATCTCTGTATATTGCGTAGACAAGCATTTATACAAGTAATAAGCCACAGACAGACGGACATGTAACACGTGACTATTGCATCGTGGTCATGGGATCCAGCAATACAAACTTTCCTGGCGACCTGCCTTTTGACACGTCAATAAGTCTCTGAAAATACCAAAAACATCTATATAACCTCACGTATGATAACAAAGGAACACATCAAAATATAAAATATTAAAGTGCCGGTATTGATCACCTGCGACGCTTGCTTCTAAAAAACAAACGTCTTGACACTTTCTGCAGAAAAAAAGTGTGAATATTGATGTCAGATCGGATTGGTTGAGACAAACACACACCCGCCACAGTTATGTTTAAATAAATGTTAAAAAAATAATCTTCCGACGAATGCCATTGTAGTTATCTTGTCCAAGATGTTTTTTAAATAGAAAATATGTTATAAAAATGAATACAGAAATAAATATCGATGTCTTCTGAAAATAGCCGAGGTTGTCTGAAAAACATTTTGCACAAAACCGTTATTTTTTCAAATACGAAATTATCAGGACGTTTGCCTTTTAGAAAAGCAAGCGTCGCCGATGATTAAGACAACAAAAGTACATGTATGCTGGATGTACTGATGCCATATATAAATTATACATCTCACTATAGAGTAACGTCCATTTTTCATTGTGCCTAAACATCATTTGAAACATTTTCAAATAAGTTGATCAATATAATTTAATAATAAATTCATTAATAATTAGATATAAATATTTCAATATGATTTATAATAAATAACTCTGAAACGATGTTTTAAAAATTATCATTGTTTTCAAGCGGTTTGAAAATTGACTCTTTAAGAGACTTTAAGTCAACACTTAAGCATTGCTACTTACTAAAATGTCGTCGGCGCATACCACCAATGCCACCAATACCTGCAGAGCGTCTCCTCCAGCTACCGTGACCACGTGATCGTCTGCGGAAACCTCCGCTTATTCTTCTACCACCAAAACCTCCTCCGAGGACACCCCCTAGAATGGACCAAAGATATGATGAACATTGATATAATGATTTGTTAAAGATTCGTTACAATGGATATGAACTATAAAGTAAACTGTTTCACTAGAAAGGTTTATATATTTATACGGCTTTCGCAATAATATAAGTGATAAATTGATTGAATATTTGAAATTAGCGCCATTTTAATGCCATCGAACGGCAACAGACGAGAAGTTAACATAACCACTCTTTCCTAGGATCCCGGAAGGTAAGCCAGTATTCAAGAATATCTATCTCCGAAAGTAAATTATAACATTTTTCCACTCGAATCAGCGGTGAGAGGCGAATGGCAATGAGACGAAATGTCGTATATTAATCATCGGAAAGACTGTGACCCGGCGGAGATTCAAACTCACTACGTCTGATTTGAAAGTCAAATGCGATGCCGACCGAGCTAACCGGATCCAGCTGTACAGTATGATAATAACACATGTTAAAGGCAAAGCATGATAATGGTTTAGTGGCACAATAACTGAAAAATTAAACTAACCCTGACCACCGAAACCATGATGACGGATGCCACCAATACCTCCACCGCCATGTCTCATTGTTCTTGCCCAGTGATCGTCAATGGCGCTGACGCCGAAACCAGAGTCCACCTGCCCCATATCGCTGCCGAGGAGTCCGCCAGAGATGCTGCCTCCAAGTCCTACTCCACCAGAACCGCCTCTAAGTCCTATTTCACCAGATCCGCCCATTCCCATCTTGTGTCTGAACATTCCACCTCCCATCACGTCGCCACCGATACCTCCGACAAATCCACCACCACTAGCGCCTAACTGGCCACCCTGGATTCCTGAGAAATATTGTAACTTAATTTATCTGGTATTAAATAACTAACACTGTTATGAGGAGCTCTTTGTTTAATGGTAGTTTTAGTTTAGTTAAAACGAATCTATTTTGCTTCGATTATGAAACAAGTTCTTACAACTCGGGCAAATCACGCTGGAAGTCTTCCTGTGTAGAACCAATACTACGTATATACGATAAAATGTCTTGATGAAGGACACAAAACATAGCCGTGGCGGAAGATCGGCATAACGGAAGTCATAACAGTCAACCGTAACAGACACGACACGCTACCGACAACGCCAACAGGACACGGTAGTTTAAATCTTGATAATTCGATAAATTTATGCCAGTTAGTTCTATTTTCATATATATATATACACTTGTATTTCAATATAAGAGTCTTATGTATTTGGCTATGATATGATAAACGTTTCCTTCATTTATTCCGTCACCTTCAATTTATTTTCTTGATTGATTGCACGACGTTACGATCACATGACATTTGTTTTATTGTTCGTACAGGTACTTTACTAATTGTGCACGATATGCATTCATTGCCCAAGCAAAGTTTTGTACATTATACTATTTAAAATGGCAAATATAAAAATAAAACAAGTCAAAATAAGTCACCTCCAACCCCTCCAACAAACATTCCGCTGTCATCAAAACCATTGTCAACATAACCGCCACCAATATCGGTATCGATGTAGTCACCTAAAAATAGATAAATGTAAGTATTACTTAGGAAGTAAATATGTGCACACAATGTGAATGAAATATCGCTATAGGGGACATACTACAAAAGATACTGAACGGAACAGCTAACCCGCCACCTACCATTTTATGTTCCTGACATATCTAAGTATTTTCTCAAAAAAAGCAATTTTCGTGAAATTTAAACTTTAATAAAAAAGAACACTTGGGCTATGTAGAATCAATACGTAGTGAATGTTAATGTTGTATACACGATTAATAATGCTACTCAATATTTTGACGAAAATATTAGAAATACAAAAGTGGCGGGTTAGCTGATCCGTTCAGTATAGTATTTCCGGAAGACAGTTAACCGTCTGCTAGGTTTATGTTGTTGACAGACACGTGTTGTTTTACCCATATCCCCATAAAACAACAACAACATCAACAAACACAACGAATACCCCTACAAAATACAATATTCAAACACCGATAAGAACGCTCATGTCACTTTGTCGCACATTACAAATTACAAACACCTTAGGCGTATTAGACACATTTCAAGCAGACATTGTCGTTGTGATACAGAAGTGAGGTAACGATAAAACACGTAGTATTGTAGACGTTGTCAGTCGTCCAGCGCATATCGCACTACCTATCTTATCTACAAGAAATGTAGAACGCAACCAGTAATGAAAACTAGTAGACTCGATGTTAATGAGTCTGAAAATGAGATGTAATCTTAAATAAATAGCAATTAAGTTTTGTTCCTTACATTAATCATTTACGTATTTATGAAGAAATTTGTGATGTATAAGTATAAGAGTTTTCGCTTTCAGAGCCACATCATCAAACTATAATGTGTGATATTTACTATTTTATAATATGTATGTTAGAGTATGCCATTATGAGTTTGTCAATAAAGTAAAGAATGCTCATATTGACACAATCGTTAATGACATACCCCAACATGCATATTGTAAAACTGTAACTATCGCTTACAATACTCTTAGTAGTTTGATAACGTGGCTCTGTAATTCGCAGGGCGCTTCTCTGTCCTGTCTGTATATAGCTATAGCTATTGTCTAGTAGCATACATATCTTATAATTATGTAATCTTATACTTGCCATCAAGTATGATCATGGCTTGATGGTCGAAGACGTAAGACTTATTCAAAGTTACAACTACCATAGCGATGATCAAGAAGTCCATTGCTAAACCATGTATAAGTTAATAATACAATTGTATAGCAGCGTTTAGACATGCTGCATCTGCCCAACATCAGATGAAAATAAAAGAAAACGAGCTAATGATTATAATGTGTTCATTCGGAATAACCCGTAACTAGATAATTGAGAAACGCCTCCTCATATGCACAATTATGTATAGTATAGTTTTTAAGTACAGTACAATAAACACTTGACAGGTCACCAAATTATGCCACTATATAATCAATTTGAAGAAAAAAGCATAAAATAAACCAATACAATATCCAATACCAATTCAATGCATCTGCATAGTGGCATACATAAACTGAACGGAACAGCTAACCCGCCACTTGACATTATAAGTATTTTCTTTAAAAAAAGTATCAAGGTAATTTCCATGAAATTAGGATGTGAATAAGAATATTTGGGATAAAATACTGCCCATCTATGTAAAACCAAAACATAATTGTTTTGTAAATGTCGTATATAATTTTATAATACACTACTCAATTTTTTGACGATGATATTGGAAATACTTGTACTAGCGGCATGTTAGCTGTTCCGTTCAGAATATATTAAACGATCATCAATTATTTATAGAATAATAATAGTTAAATAAATGCTGTTAACATTGACTTACCCAAAATAGTTATAAAACTGAATTATTAAAATACAGTATAATGTACTAATGCGCATTAAAATATTATGTACTTACTATGTACCAGCGACACGACGGATGCAACGACAACAACAACTAGTGACATAGATGACGCCATCACTGTTTTCTACTGAAAAGAACAAAAAACATCAGTATGTATATCAAGTTAACTGCATTATACAACTAAGATTTTCAAGTAAGTTCACATGCAACGAAGAAACTGATATACGTTCAATATGTAAATATTTCGTAAGTTACCTTTCTGTTCTCTTTTTATCTAAAATAACATGCGATAAAATGTAAATGTAAACCACGAGGCTGGCATTTGACATAGCCATCATATATAAGAAAAAATAATTGATACTTGATATTTTGATGCTAGTATAAAACATTATTTTTGGTCTACTGTTCTTTTTAAATTTTAGATATGTATATTGTTGAGGTGAATGCCTAAATATAATACATGTGTATAAATACATCAATGCATCAGGTTGGTATACGACATTGCGTCTCATTGTCATTCGTGTCCCTTAGCTGATTTAAATAAGAAAAACAGTTACTTGCGGAGATGAGTGTGTTTGAGTGTGGAGTAACCAATCAGAATCCCAGGAAAGAAGGTTACTATTTTAGGTTGTTAGACCTCGATTGACACTGAATTTTCAACCAATTAATCATTCAACTGACATGCCATTTATAGCATTTCCTGTTGCGGAACTTTTAAAATGTCTGGTATACTAAATTGTGTTTAAATAGTGTTTTCGAAGATGATTCAGTACGGTTATATCTTTTAAATTATAAAATTACATCTAAAACTTTACAAGTATAAAGAAATACGCTTTTGCAAATTTATTGTTTTTATTTCAACATATGTCCGTATTATTTCATTTGATCAATTATAAAATGTAAATATTGAGATAAGAATGTTGGTTTCAGTGAAATATCATTTTTATTTGAACTTATTTATTTTACGTCGATTGCGAAACAAATTATTACAACTACAAATCCCGCTCAAAGTCGTTCTTGGTATTACCAGTAATAAACATATGCAGAAAAAGTGTTTAACTAAAGAACAATACACATAACCGTGGGGAGGATCGAACCAACGACCCTCCGATCCCGGGTTCGATGACTATGATTTATTACTGGACTTTCGGCTTTACATTTTTGATTCATAGAATGATCACTGAAGTGGTATATGCATGTCGATTTCAGTGCTTTCGGGTAAAATGATATTGATATTTCTCTAAAACCAACGTTTTTTTTTTATCTTTCTTCAATAATTTCAAACATTGCATTTTATAATTTAACTATTGTTATGAACTCATATACATATAGTTCAATGTGTGATTTTGTTAAAAGCATGAAATATAACAATAAATTTTATATTTTACTTACGTGGATCAAACGTTTGGAAGTCAGGTCGGGTCCTGTGGTGTTCGTTTCAGATATCATCTACCTTTATATAGGCATCCTTCCAAATCATAATGTCCCCGGCATGTCTTCAAATTTATATCCAGTAATTGCATTTATATGTGTAAACATTAATATAAAATGCATGTACACGTCTGATTACGACAGTTAACGAATAATCACGACAAGTGACGAGTATATTACGACGGGCTACATATAGAATATTGTCAACGGTGGACTTGCATTTGTATTAATATATACACATATACCCATCATGCTTTTGTCGTTATTACCCATCATGCATTTGTCGTTATAAGACTGTCATGTTTTTGTGTGATAGTGTCAAAATGTTGCGAAGTACAGAACGCAAACATGTAAGCATACTGATATTGATTAGTTATGTATTATGTTCTTCTTATTACTCTTTATTGCATATGCGATAAAACATTTTAAGTGATAGTAGTAGACATGGACTCAGTATACAGTATAATTATGGAATCATGAACAATGGACCAGGTTCATAAAGCCCAATTATCGGCCCTGCAAAATGTTTTCAAAAGCTTATTTTTCAACAAAACTTGTGTATATGTATTAAATATAATTCATTTCTTTTTTTATTTGTTGATTTCATGTTTTGCTATGCATGACTCCAAAGACGGGTAAAATTAAGATAAATGCTAATTTTCCCCGACTTTTGTCATAATTTTCGTATTTAAATAGTTTTTTGATATCATGACAGCATTCTTACCACACAAAGATATTTATTCTGGTCATTGTCACTCTGAGTAGTATATGTAAATAGTTTCTTGCGGCATGGGTGCCTTCAATGTCAAAACCATGATATATTCACATAAAATACTAGTAGTTGAAAATGAAACAAAAACCATATTTTCGCTGTACATATACATTTTAATGGTACTATATTAAGCGAAAATAGCAAATTGAAAAAACAACATCAATATTATATATATCTTTTTTAAAATAAAGTATAATTAAAATACAAAAACTTCAAATTTTGCAGAAAAAAAGGTTTAATTTTATTGCAATAAACAGGGCCAGTATGGGACCTTTAAACAAATAATAATCGTTGTAAGATACATCTATGGTGTTGTTGCACTAAAATAAAATATAAAATACAAACATATCTTTAAAAATGATGAAATGCACGCGAACAGAGTTAACTAGACATTGAAAAGTTAAATTCTTGGCACGGATTCTGTAATATGCAGTGTTGAAAATGTAAATGTATTTCTCTCACTTTTTAAACACCGGATTAAATGTATCTTGACTCAGAACTGGGAGACAGAGTTATACATGTCACCAAGCGCATTGTTTTACAGGTCTGTCGCACTCGTCGAGTTCAAGCATTATTTTACTGTGTTATATACTATAACTGGTAACAAGAACGGCAGGGCGGCAAAGCATTGATCACCTGCGGCTTCAGTTACTGTTATATGCTAATGTATATTAACATATCTTAAATCCGTATGGCTATGATAAAATTAAGACTTTCTTTGCATAAATTGGATGTTGAGTGTGGTCGGTGGCGCAAACTCGTAAGCGTACCGAATCACAATAGGAAATATAGACAAATGAATTTTATTAGAATTTGAGTATCAAATTGTGATTGAATGTAAATAAGAACAATTTATTTAAAAAACATACTTTTAAAAATAGCCAAGTTACTTGAAATTTACGAAACTTATCAATAGCACACGTGATTCTGAGATAATGTAGTTCTTAATGTTCATATAAAAATCTTTTGAACTTCGGAAGGTTTTGAATAAATACTAATTCCATTTAAATATTGTGTTAAATATACACACTGTACATTAATGGAAACAAATTGGTTATTTTCTCCCGATTCTCGTTGGTATATTAATGCGTGCTTTTATTATGTTATTTTTTTTTTTTATAACGAATGGATCTCTCCCACAGTGAAACTTAAACAATAAAAGAAACCCTTAAACTATGCTGTTGTTATAATGCCAATCTATAGCTACATGTGCCATTCATAATATTTAAAAACAACTAGCTATGTTAAAATGATCTTTCTATATGTTTATTACCAAGTGCATATTTCTTCACATCATCTTACCATTGGTGATTATGTTATGATATTTGTATTACGTACACATATTATGTACATGTTCTGTGTGTACCTTGTCCTAATTACACGTCATCTGACGTGAGTGTTCGCTTATTGTCATAATAATATGTGTACATGTATGTTATATTTATGTTCTATACAAATAAATGCAATTACTGGGAACGCACTTAAAGACAACCAGGTCAATTTGATCTGAGACGATGCCTATATAAACGTATTTTTTGTTCGAAACGGGGTAAAGTGTATTGAACTGTTCTCCTTGATCAACGTAAGTTTACTATTTTTATTTTACTGTAATATTTCTACTTTTTACATCGATTATTTTTAATAATTTTACTTAAACTGTGACAATATCTAAAATTTAATGGTAATTTCACTGTTTTAAATAATAAAAGCATAAACAACTGTTCTTTTCAATGACATATCAATAAAATCACTGGCGAATACTGATATCAGAATGCTCGAGAACGAGGCTACTTACTGAAATGTCGTCTGCGCATTCCATCAATCTCATTCGATGAAATAAAACTGATATTTCACTGAACCAACATTCATCATTCTCTATATATAAAATTTCAAATTTGATAACCCAAAAGAAAACGAAACGGGGATGTGATATACTAAATAAAATACTTTTAGAGAAATTAATGTTTACTAGTTAAGTGTTAAGCATATGTATATATAGTTTTAATACTAATATTGTACTGAGTTACTTCAAAAATATAATTAAATAAAATATGATATACCGCATAAGTAAAAATGAAACATGGGTAATATTTTAGTTTTTTTATCTTTTGACATTTTAATTCGACAAGCAAATTGTATTTGATTCAACTTTGAAAAAAAAAAAAACTGTTTTATTATAATTTGTTATATTTCGTTTACTTGAAATAAACCTATAAATGTTAAAAAATTCGAAAAGAACGCAATCAGTTATAAACATAAAAAAACATATAAACAGTGCTTAGCTACCGTAGGTATTTGTCTAAATGCCTGTTGGCACAATTCGCGTTTTTCATTTTTTTTTTTGCATTCACAGCACCAACATTTTATTTGCTGATTAAGGTAATCAAAAGATAAAACTTTATCACAACTTTCAGTCTCGTATTCTGTTTAAAAAAGTAAGCAATTTTACGTTTATAGTAAGCTTTGGTGACAATAATATTTTTCCACCTTTTTTTTAATCAAGAAATATACATGGTGTTTAAAAAAATAAATACGAAATTTCAATAATCATCGATATTTGAGTTCTTAATATTTTAATGTGAAATTTGTTGTAACACCTTTTTGTTGAAACCATTACACTTCATTTTGTTTGCTTAAAACTGTTTCTTCTTCTGTTTTTAATTCGTATTAAATGTAATATTCATTCAGAACAAATTTATTGAATTTTGGATATTTGAAAGGGATTAACATTTTTATTTTATTAACTTTACTTTGGTATCAAACGTAGTAGATTCAAACACTGGTTTAAAGAGTAAATATATAAATACAACAACTGGCAAGATATCTCTGCGCTGTATATTAAATAGACATTAGCTAGTCATCATGCATTCACAATTAGTTCATTACTAAAACATTGAATGAAAGGATTAGAAGATCAAAAATAAACAGTAAATATTTTAATTTTAAGAAGCAATTAATATTTTTCGAATATTAAACGCCGGTGTCTATACTGGCAATACATCAGAGTGGTATAGGCTAACAGTAATAATACGTCCATTTTTTTTATTTTTCGAATATAAAACGCCGGTGTCTATACTGTCAATACATCAGGGTGGTATAGACTGACGGTAATAATACGTCCAATGGAGTGTTGAAAATCGATACTTTAGGACAAAAGAGGTCATTGTGTCAACGGGTTCTTATTTTTAGAAAATGAACATTTGATCAATTTAATGATACATTTTACACAATGCTACCTTCAATGTTACCCTTATTTTTTTTTTCAGACAGCTCACCCTAATTTTACGCTATTCCGAACAATCTTGTCTGAAGGTGAATTATTCGAAAAAATAGTTACTTATTTAAAACCTTAATTCTCGAAAGATACTAAAATTAATATATTTGAATTTGTGGCAATAACCCTCTAATTTACTACATTTACGTGTACATTTCATAAATAAGCTTAAAGGGATTATATCAGGAAAAAAGCGCTATAAATGTCTTAAAAAATAAAATTATTCTTAAAATAGATAAAAAGCATCTCATAATCATTGATTAATCAATCCAAATGGTTTGGTATGTCATATTCACCAAACGTGACATAATCGATACTTAAATTAGAGAGCAGAACTTGAAAGGAAATCCCCATTCTAAAAATAGACAGCACTTAATTACCTTTATATCGCCATTCGGACACTTTCTAAGATGAAATAAGTATTACGTGTAAATCTGTATAATGGATCATATTGAGATCAAATTGTAATTGCGTGACTCATTTAATACGTCACAAATTATCTTGCAATTTTAAGCGGGAAATTTATTTTAGTCTAACCTAGGCGCGTAACCCAAGTTACGAAATCCCTTTTCAATATAATATTTTTGCATGTTTAAATAGATATCCTTTTGGCAATGTGGGATCACTGAGTATATATAGGGATGCTATATTGGAAATAAATGTTTTAAGCCAATTAGATTTTTATGAAAAATCCTGATATATACCCTTTAAAGAAATGATACTGATATAAATAACTCGAAAATAAACAATAACTATCTTATCTTGTACATATATATATATATTCTTCATTCCAAGTAAGTCTGGACTGGCCGATTCGGGTAACGTGATATAAAATTTACATAATTTAAATTATTTCTTTTCAGTAGAAAAACGTTATGGCGTCATTTATTTCACTAGTTGCCGTTGTTGCATCCGTTGTTTCGCTGGTTTATGGTAAGTGCAAACTGTGCAACAGTGAGTATATAATTTGTTAAATTTTTAGTAAAACAAATATCATTTCTTTTAGAAGAAAGTCGAGACAAGCTGAATTGTTTTCAATTTTTAGAAATCCATATTTCCATGTTAAGAACTTTGATGATATATTTAAGTCACTGTCATGACACATTGCAGTGATATAAGCTATTTTACTGATTATTTAAATGTATTTCTTTATAAAAAGTGATACTACCTTGGCATTTTGGTGACCTGTCTCGTTTCTTGTAATAATAATATTAAAATGACATAATATTATGTTGTAATATAACATTTCTACTACAAACTGTACTATGTATAATTTTACATATAATGAGACGTTTACAAACTATTGAATCTAAATATAGAATCGATTTATTCCGATCTAATTATTTATTTCCACGAGTTCGTTGATCTTCTCTCCTTGTATTTGCCTGATGCCGTGTATCTTTATATTTCGATCTAATAATTTGTTTGACATGTTGCTATAATGTCGTTTTATTTTACTGATTTGTGATTCGACATTTTTAATGACATATTGTCGTCTTTTAAACATAGGCTTCAATATAGAACATTCCGTTTGACATAAAATGTCATGGTCGTCAATAGATGTTGACCTATTTCCTCAGCCAATGAAATTGCTCCATGAACGAGAAAGAAGATCAGCATCTTAACCGATTAGAAGTTACGCGGAATTTATACTGCGTAGATAATCCCACATAACTGCTAACATAAACATAGATATATAGGTTGAATTTACTTCTGTATATAAAAGGTCGAACGATATGTGCTTGGCAATTGACAACTAATACAATACTATTTGTTTAACCGTTGATCATATCACACATCGACATGATCTACCTGAAATATGTCTAATATGCCTGAGGTGTTTGTTATTCATAGAAAAGTTACATGTACAGTCAAACCTGTCTTAAGCAACCAGTCAAGGGAAGGGAAAAAAGTGGCCTTTTAAGACAGGTTGTTGCTTAATACAGGTTGATTTGCTCTGAAAGCATAGAAATAGCAAATGTGGCTGCTTAAGACAAGTGGCTACTTAATAGAGATGACCGCTTACACAGGTTTGACTGTATTCTTTATTTCTTGCCTCCATTACCAACATAAATGTTATTACATTAAGGACATCGTAAACATGAATATGAGAGCCAAATCGCATACAGAAATATATCAATATTAAATAGAGTGAAGCATACAGGAAGTGCGTGTCGGTGTTTGATTCCATACTTTCTGTTTTGTGTTCAACGACATAGGAAACAGTTTATCTCGAATCGGAAAACGGCAGTCACATTGTATCTGAGATAATGTATTCCTATTTGTCTTTTAAAATGAACTGTTACCGGTTTTATTATTTTCTAGGTGACTACGATACGGGTATGAGGGAACGTTATGATGATAATGGTTTTGATGACAGCGGAATGTTTGTTGGGGGTGAGGCACTTTGACTATTATCTAATATTACGTTTTTATGTTTGCATTTTTAAATACTACTTGTGTGTCACCCTATCAGCATGGTTAAAAATGCGTATCATGCACAGTTGTGTTGCCAAGGTGAACTCTTTAAAAATAAAACAAATGTCACCCTATTCTCGTTGAATCAGCCAAGAAAATAAATTAAGGAAGAGATAGGTCATCCGTCCAGAAAATATTTTTTATAGCCAATGCTTTAGACTCACGTCATTAATTGATATATCTGAACAAAACTTGCATAATGTATTAGACTACATCAAATTATCCGATTTAAACAATATGTGCATTTTGTATTGTACTTGACCTAGGACGACAATCTTAAGAAAGCTCGGACATTCTGACTACTTTCGAACGTATGCGTAAATAGTCGAGCGTTGTTCCGATTTGAGTTCTTTTTTTATTCCAGTGCATTTACTTCAAGTATATTTACATTTGTCTTTCCATCTCAAATACCTTAATTTAAATACAGCACAAATTTTAAAACGCACACGTTTTCTTTGTTTTATTAATAATGGTGCCATCGCTTCGATATTCCCAAACGTATGGTGTCAGCGTCTGTTGATTGACATGCCTCCTGTTGATATATACACAAAAAGTCGCTTCTAATGCTGTTAGTTAGTAAACTAAGTAACTAAATGCTGCTTTATCACTCAGGAATCCAGGGTAGAATGATGGGAGCTAATAGTGGTGGCTTTGTCGGGGACATCGGTGGCGATGTGATGGGAGGTGGAATGATAGGAATGGGCGGTTCTGCTGGAATAGGTATTGGGGGCAGCATCTCTGGTGGTTTACTCGGCAGCGGTATGAGACAGGTTGACTCTGGTTTCGGCATGAGGCATGGTGATGGAAGAATTGGCGGTCGCACCGTCGTTGACGATCACTGGGCAAGGAAAATGAGGCATGGTAGTGGAAGAATTGGTGGTCGCAGCATCGTTGACGATCACTGGGCAAGGAAAATGAGGCATGGCGGTGGAAGAATTGGTGGTGGCAGCATTATTGACAATCACTGGGCAAGGAAAATGAGGCGTGGATTCGGCGGTCAAGGTCGGTTTAAGTTTAGAAAAACAAAAACATTTTCAGTTATTTTGCTCATTACATGGAAAAGAATATGTGCTTGGCTGCTTAAACTATATATTTTGCATCATATAAAATTGAGAGAGCCGTGTACAAGATTTTAATAGCGAAACAGTTTACTGATTAGTTATACATTTCTAACATGATTTGTGTTTAATAAATCTTATATCTATGAACATTTGTGATTGACTTTAGGAGGTGTTCTGGGAAGAAGTCTTGGTGCCAGAAGACTTAGCGGAGGTATCCGCAGACGATCACGTGGTTACGGTAGCTGGAAGAGACGCTCTGCAGGCATTGGTGGCATTGGTGGTATGCGCAGACGACATTACAGTAAGTATGACGTTATATCGCTTTAAGCCATTTAAATAAATCAATTATATAGTAGTTTATTGTGACTTACTTTTCGAATTTTATTTAAAGAAAGGATTCGTCATTTTGTCAAAATAACATTTTAGGATACCTATATCTGATTAAGCTGTACTTGATAGAATATTCTGTGGTGCTGAAAATATGTTTTATGAAATCCCTGAAAATTCCAGTAATTTCATGAAATCCCTGAAATATGGGCAGGGATTTTACACTATCTTACTGGCTGATTTCAGTAAATCTGTGTAATTCTATTTTAGTTAACTTACTATACAGTTGTGTTTTTTTTTCTGATTATTACATCACTCATTAGCACTAACAGTGTCAGGAAGCCACTTCTACTGATGTGCACTACCAGGAAAAAGGTGTTTGTCAGGACAATAGGGTTGGGCCTGGGTGTCTGTCTGACCATATATCAATTATTTTGAGTCACACCAGGTCAATAGGTGTGGGCCTGGCAAATGGCTTCACCTGAGGCCTGTCCTATTAAAAAGGCATCCTGGTTCAGCCCATTCAGTATAGATTTACTTTCATGCAAGATGTCTTCTGATAGTATGGAAGACGTTTTCAGGCAAGAGTTGTTCAAAAGATATGAAGTATGTCAGAAGTATCTGATTCCAAAGACAGAATATTACAGAATTATAGAAAGCTTGAAATCGGCATCTACCAATAATCACACAAAGATCAGGAGCAGCTACTATCTATTATCCAAGTAAGTAGATTGATTTAAGTAATTTAAATATGTCTATTTTTCCAAATGCTTAGAATATTTGGAAAAAAGATGACCAGGAACATATAGTAAACACGATGAAACCTGTCGGAAATCTCCTACACAAAAGTTCAAGGTAGTCAAATTTCCCCGGTTGGATTGTCACAATCCCCTAGATTCTTAATTAAAAATAAATAAATGTTTTTATAAATGTTTTAATTATTAACAGTTATTATTGCTAAATGATAGGTAGATAATTAAAGAGGGAGAGAGAGATGATGCCTAATTTTAAAATCTATATTTTTTTATTGAATAACTATGTTGGTGATTTACAATTAATTAAAAATGAATAAATGTTTTTATAAAATAAATGTTTTAATTATTAACAGTTATTATTGCTAAATGATAGGTAGATAATTAAAGAGGGAGAGAGGGATGATGCCTAATTTTAAAATCTATATTTTTTATTGAATAACTATGTTGGTGATTTACAATTAGTGATGTTATTAAATATGAGTTTTTTTTGACGACCTTGTGCTGTGATATAAAGATAAGCTGCCAATTGTTTAAAAGTGTTATTTGTCACCTTTAGATTATGAGTTAATAAGTTAATCATTACCGTGTTTCTTCTTTTACCTGTGGAGTATATTTGAGACCTTCCTTTCATTGAACATATTAATTGGATGTTAATTTATAATGAGGTGTTAGTTTAACAATTGAACCCTTTGATCTGAGTCTATCCTGTTCGCATAGACTGTGCATGTGATAAATGAGCCCTCAGATCAAAGCCTATACATGTGATTAATATCCCTCTGATCTTAGTCTATACTGCTTCCTTAGAATAAACATGTGATAAATGAACCCTCTGATTTTAGTCTATACTGCTTGCATAGAATATTCATGTGTCAATTAAGACTGGTCTGAGTATGTACTGCTTGAACATATATCTGATGATTGATCCCTCTGATCTGAGTCTATATTACTTGCATAGAATATCCATGTGTTGATTAAGCCCTTTGAACTGGGTCTCTACTGCTTGCATAGAATATTCATGTGTCCATTAAGCCCTTTGAGCTGAGTCTATACTGCTTGTGTAGAATTTTCATGTGTCCATTAAGCCCTTTTAACTGAGTCTATGCTGCTTGTGTCGAATATGCAAGTGTTGATTAAGCCCCCAGATCTGAGTCATTACCGCTATGAAAACGATACGAGTTACTTTAATGTTATTTAAAATAATGTAATTAACTGTCATTTCAGGTATGAGATTCTCCAGTGTGGTGATGTGGAGAAACTGATATAGAAGCATACACATCCAGAGGAGTCGCCTCTTTACTATGTCACTATTGAGGACACATTTGGAGACATCAAGGACATGTTAGTGGCATGGATGGCAGACAATGAAACACAGGACTGGGCTACAGGCATCAAGTTTGTACAATTCCAGAAGAACTCAGCACATCACTCGGGGATTAAGTGTTCACCATACTCGGTCATCTCAAGCAGCACAACTCCTTCTCATGAAACTGACAGCATTACAGCCTCCTCAAGCAGCCCAGCTTCTTCTCATGAAACTGACAGCACACCAGCCTCCTCAAGCAGCCCAACATCTCCACATGAAACTGACAGTATACCAGCCGACTTAAGCAGCCCAACTTCTACACCAGCTTACCATGAAGACACTGTACTTATCATACTGCCTTCTACCAGTGAAATGAACCCGCCAGTGAAACAGTAATTTCGCGAAATTACTGAAATTTTCTTACTGTAACATATACACATTTTAAGATTCTCGGTTATGCATACGTGTTGATATCCATCTGGTTTCTCACTTTAAAGAGAAACACATATATGTATTGCTTGGTCCGAATATTGTTAAAAGATTTCGCTCTATGGAGCCCTGACAGGAGAATAAACGCGATCATGCACATGTTGATACATATATAGTGATACTACTCTTATACTAACTTCTGGCAAGGAATACGAGATAGCTTCTTCAATAGTTCTTCTCGTTTGTTGTATTTTATACAAATTTACTATTTTGGTATATCCGATTCAAATATGTTTGTTGTAGTGTGATTTTGGTTAAAATGGAGCGTAGCCAATACTCGTTATAAATGGAGCGTATGCCAATACTCGTTACAAATGGAGCGTAGCCAATACTCGTTATAAATGGAGCGTATGCCAATACTCGTTATAAATGGAGCGTAGCCAATACTCGTTATAAATGGAGCGTAGCCAATACTCGTTATAAATGGATCGTATGCCAATACTCGTAATAAATGATATGTGAAGAGTAAAG
Organism: Panopea generosa; assembly: GCA_029582155.1. Lineage (NCBI taxonomy): Eukaryota > Metazoa > Mollusca > Bivalvia > Adapedonta > Hiatellidae > Panopea > Panopea generosa. Next base: position 38,613,462 of record CM055899.1, read on the forward strand.
GTGTAGTATAGGAGAACCAGGCCAGGGCTTGTAGGGTTATAGGTTCGATATCAAACTCATAAAGTTGGGCCGCCTGCAACCTCTCATTTTATATACGTGTCTTAAGGGGTAGACCTACGAAAACAGACACTGTGATTTCTCAACCGATGTAAAATAAACAAATACGCTTTGACAACAAGATTATATTAACTTTAAAAAATCACTGCCGAATAGGACGAATGTATGTCAACAGTGTGAATGACCGTTGGTTAGGTTATTCGGCTTATAAGTATCACTACACAGTTTTTTATTCATAGCAGGAAGGTATCCGCTCATAAACATTAAATCAGAAAAATGACAAAAGTAATACCAGTTTTTTCTCATTGCTACATATTCTATTGCATCTTTGTTCAAAGCCTCTACTGTATGGACTCACTATTAATTTTTATTACCAATTTTGAACATAATTTAAAGACATATAAGCTATAGCTGACACCATGTATACACTTTTGTTGCAATTCCCGTCGTTATCATATAGGTATATGCTATGTGTATTTTCTATGTTTTCAGAGACTTATTGATGTGTGGAAAGGTCGGTCTTTGAAGAATCTTAGTAACGCTGGATCGTGCAACCACGAAACAAAAGTCACGTGTTGTCTGTCAGCCTGTCTGTGAAATATCATTACATACGTGTCAACGAAGATAATGCAACATATTTCGAATTGCATTATCGTGTTTTTATTATATGTTATGATTAATTATTAAAGATTTTATCTACAAATTATGATTTATGTTTCATTTCTTACCTATTGTTCTCACTACACAGTTGAATTTTGTTCTTTGTTCAATATAAAATAAGGTCTAGGATTTCAATGGTAAAAAAAGAATTACACATAGAATTTTTTTTTAAGTATTTTTTTTATAGCAAGAATGTATACTCATATAAAAATGCACAATAACGGGTAGGTCGTCCACATTTTTTTTTTAAAGCGGGTGCAGTGACACCCTCAGCTTTTTTGAAAAATAAATTTGATCATAAATACATGCATATGTTGAAATCCTATAAAAGTCACTGTTTTAACACCAGTTATGTCTTATTGCACTATATGCTATGCCAACTTTTGCTCTACTCATCTGCAGCAAGAAATCACAACAACTATAAACCATTTTGAAAATATTTCATAACCAAAGTACATAGGCCTATTTTTTAAGCGTACGAATCTTGCTACCGTGGCAAAAAGGGGTGCAACTGTGTAGTGGGACGTATACATGTCACGATAAATTCTGAACTAGCTGTGTTGTGTTCAAATCAACCAAAATTACATCTTCTTGCAATCATCCAAGTGAGACGCTAGTGTAGTGGATTGAGTGTTGACCGCACACAGGTACGAACTGGTTCTTCCCAGTAACCGTACTCGAAGGCGATTCATATTAGCTCTTCGCTTTCTTCGCGATTAAGCTGAAATAAGTGATACATGTATCAAGTAAACAACATTCAATTTCATCCATATACCAGTTGTGTGTATATCATCGGGTCATCATTATTTTATTTCCTGATTCACAAACCTGCTGATAGAAAACGGAATAAAAAGTAATGTGTATCGTTTTATTTTATTGTTGTTTTTTTGTCATTCTAACGTCTACATTGCTTTTTCGGCTAACGAAATTAAATATTAAAGATCTGGGCTGCGTTCAGTTCAGTTTAACATTTGCTAACGCTAGCTAACATATTGTCTTGGACACTAGCTTAACATCAAATGAGTATGCAATATGCGACAATTTTAGGGAACCAGGCAGTAAATGTGTTTGCTGACTAACAGTGCTGAACGCAGCCCTGGTGTTGCGCAAAATACACTGGCTCGTGAGTTTGACTACAAAGCACATGTAATACCAATAAACATAATAGCTTCTGTTAACATAAATATATAAATACTTAACTTCATTTTGACAGGTTACATATTTTTTGCATCAACGCCAATGAAACTTAATACAGGTGTTTATTCTGGAGCCAGTCTAAAACCTTGGTCAATAAGCCTTCTGTTTCACTTACATTTGACTTAAACACTTAAAAAAATTGACTGCTTATTTATTTATATCATATAATCAATATCATAGAAACCATATGCATTTGTACTGGACTCAGATTGACATCACGACCATCTGATCAAACAGAAGTCTGGATGCCCTTCTCAGATATATGTTTTTAAGTATTTAATGTATTGGTGATGCAGGGGCTGTTTAATCATTTGATTCAATGTAATGTATTTATTCAAAACTAGACACTTTCTCAATGATGTCATCCAGACATATTCTCAAAATAGACTCATATTTGGAAAATTCCTATCGCCAGTGTTTGCAACACAATTGCTGGCATAAATATTTTAGAGCAGCGAAACACAAAGTTAAATGTATTTAAAACAAGAATGTAAAATTATGAACATAAATATAAACATAGTATGAACATCAAACACAATAGAACGTTTATCAACACGAATAGGAAAAGAAGAACAAAATATCAACAACACTGTTTTTATTTATATGTTTGTTTTTCGATTAGTATTGCGGGTAAAGTGGCTTCAATTGATAACATCAGGGATGCGCGCTTTCATTTTGTTATCTAACATAGCCAGAACTTAACCAATCAACGACGTCGTAACCAAATACTTACCCATAGTTTTGTTTTATTTCATTTTCTTCGTTATTTTATCCGCATTGTTCAACTTTCTGTTCTGCTTGATGTTTTTTTCCCCATTTATATTCATTATTTTACATTCTTGTCGTAAAGTTGTATATGATATTGTTTTGTATTTATTTTCAATTTCTTTATTTTTATTTTTATTGTTTAATTTATTATTTTATCGTTTACTTTATATGTTTGTTGTAAGATTTTTTTTTATGTTCTAAGTTTAACAATAGGAATGCATAACGAACATCATGAATATCAAAGTTAACACCAAATGTAAAATTGAACCAGGGAAACGTTATACAATATTGCAAGGTTTTGTCTACCATAACTAATGGTGAGTGCAGTAATATACTCTTAAGATTGTATATCTATCGTCTCGTATGTAACATAACGTTGAATATTTCTGGAAATAAAGCCATAAATCAATGTTTCCTAACATTCGAATTATGTAATTACTTGATGGGTTCTAGTCTGCCGTCTTTTGATGACGATGCTTGAAGTTACCAAAGACGTTTGTGTCATTGCAAGCATAAGGGCGAGTCGAGTACGCTTTCTGCGTAGAACCAATACTGAGTGTAAAATGGGAAAGTTCCCAGTATAGACGAAATTTCACTTTTTAATGGGACGTAAACCCGCAGTACTTACATGTACCATGGTCATTTGTTTACTATTTTATTAACATAATAAAACGTACAAATTATCATACACGCTTGATAAAATAAAGCATGTATATGGTATGTGCAACTGTGTTTGATTGTTCCATCCAGTACCTTCTTACATCATATATAAGTACATAGAGCGACGCTTTTAACAACATTCGGACAAATACAGAATGAAAAATCTAATTGTCAAAGAAATGGGATGTGGGGGAGGGGGTTGTTGACAAAGTTTTGCCAAAGGCATATCTAACAAGTTAAAACTCTATTTACACTACTATTTAATCACCAGATCTGCATTTGTGCTTTTGAACATTTACCTAAAGTATTCTATATTTATGTTTCATTGTTTATTATCAGTGGCAGCTAGTTTTATTTACAGTATATTTCGAATATAAAACACACAATCAATACTTAATCTTAATTTTTGTTTACATTAACTGATTCATGACATAATTAAAATCCTGGGAAAGAAAATTATACAACAAAAACAGTAAAACATTCGTATCAAACCACGCACTTTGTTTGCCATTAAAAAGATGTAACTTGTATCTAAATTCGTGTTTTAAAAGCAGAACCGTAACACGAATCAACTATTTGTTATTGTTAAACTATTGAGTATATTTCACTGTATCAAAATATTTTACTGAAATCATACAGAACGCGATATGTTGCGAATTTTCAGATGAACACAGTGACGTAATTTATATTCAAATTAAAAAAAAAATACTTAAAAACACACGATGTTTGCCTGCCATTTTGGACGATGTCGTAGTTTACGTATGTATTATATGAGTCGGACGATCTCTTGACGTTGTCCTAAATCACAAGAAAACGTCGTGCTTTGTGAAGTGTTTCGTTTTAATTTAGATTCAAATTTATAAAAGTAAATTGCGTGAACACCCCCTCATTTTATTTATTTTTATTATAGTGAAATAAATAAAATTAACAGATGTGAAATACCGAACTTTTTCGCGCAATCAGCCATGAATCGTTGTTTTTAAACCAGGCGTAATGATTAGATAAAAAGGTAACACAAATTGTATTTTATCTGTATGACCCTTGTAACTTATCACGAGAAATAAAATATCAGGTAATTCTTTTTATAAAAACAACTTTGAATTGATATTGAATATTTTTTAATTGGTAAAACAGCGAAATCGTTCAAAAAGATACGTTCCGCTTGGGGGTGCTTATTAACGAGAAACTGAGCTAAAACGAAAACTGAGACTTTATAGAACAATTATACAGATTATCTTGTAATTGACACCAAATGTAATAAAAACGATAGGAACAACGCGAACTACCTTAAATTCTTTACAGTTAATATATGAAATGAGAATCCAGACTTTTGTTATATAGTATATACTTAAATACTTAAATTTCAGAAAAACAGCTAGAGTGTCGTCATTTTGTCTGGTTCCAGTAAAAATGCATATGGTTTCTTTGATTTTGACTATATAATAATATATAAATAACCAGTCAAAATTGAATAAAGTTTTTAAATATTTAAAGCAAATTTTGGTGAAACAGAAGCTTAGTAACCATGGTTTCAGACTGATTAAAATAATGCATATATATATAATTATGCTCGTTTATGTATGTTTATTTCTCTAATTATCTTTCTCTATCCTTTCTTTTAGTTAACTATTTTTTTTTTACAAGAACATTTCATAAATGGTAAATGCAAATGCCGGCATTAAATACAAAAGTACAAAAATTCTTCAATCTCCTAAATTTTAATATACGAAACTTTTACTATTTGTCTTGGTCTGCTGTTCCTTCACTTTTTTAGGATGATAATTGTGAATGCATGCTTATAGAGATTCTTTAGACTAATGTCGATTTAGTATTGTATATTTATATATCTATGTATTTAATCCACAGCACTGAAATATCGGTTGTCATTATTAGTATTTTGTTTAATAATTCTTTAAACCATATTTAATAAGATTGGTACCAAGGTAAAGCTGTTGATAACTATAATTATTTTCAAATATCAATCATTTGATCAATTTATTCCAAATAAATACTTTCACGAAATTGGAACGGAAAAAAATATATTTCTTAACAAAATTATGTAGTGTACTAATTAAAAAACAATTCACGTACAAGTGTAATATATCAAGAGGTAAACTATCAATGAGTGGTGATTTAATTTTGTATTGGTTTAAACATATTTTATTTAATCAAATGTACATGTTTACACAAAAGTTTAGGTATAAATATGGATTAGAAAGGAAGATAAAATCTTATAAAGTTCTTCTCCATGTCATATATATTGTGAACAGATTTGGTAGATTATTATCACATAGCGATGAGATAAGAACAAGCTGATTGGTCAGTTATTTCAGCGAAATGTGAATGACGTGACTGTTTGATAAGCACTCCTTGAATTATTGGACAGGCACTGAATTCTCTGATTTTTTTAAGATACCTTATTCGAGAGATATCAGTGACTGGGATGAACTAGATATATCCCATACAACGATATGCACAATACAGGTAACACATGGGTAATTCCGTAGATACGTGTAGATATTTTGCACGCGAACGTGTTTGATGTATGTCTTTCCTTTAAAAATATTGTGACGTTTATATTGAACGGTTACCTCTTTAAACTGTTCAATGAGCAAAACAAAATGATCATTCATATACTGAAATTCTTCAAAATAAGAGAGAAAAAACTGTGCTTTTTTACATTAAACAATTAAACCACGGCCATTTATGACCCGAGGTCGAAGTTTTGATCCCAGGTTCGACTAGGTGGTCTCTCTGAAACACCACACAGTACTTGGTTAACCCTTGAAACGACATCGAGAGCGGTCAATTTATAAGCTCTGAGCTTACCTCACATTAAAGCTAAAATAAATTAGTATAAACTAAGAAGAATCGGAAATGTCATACTGGGTAGATGTCAAACTGTAATAATGTTACTTTGAACATAAAACAGTGGATTCGTCGTTCACTACGACTTGTATATCACAACAGATGGTAACAAAAAATAACACTAATGCATATGCATAGTTTGCAGATAACAGCATTTAATAATTCATAACATATCATAACACTCCATAATGAAATACACTATGTTTCAATTTCTGTATATTGCGTAGACAATCATTTATACAAGTAATAAGCCACAGACAGACAGACATGTAATTCGTGACTATTGCATCGTGGTCATGGGATCCAGCAATACAAAATTTCCAGGCGATCTGCCTTTTCACACGTCAATAAGTCTCTGAAAATACCAAAAACATATATTTAACCTCACGTAGATAACAAAGGAACACATTAAAATATAAAATATTAAAGTAACGGTTTTGATCACCTGCGACCGGATTGCTTCTAAAAAACAAACATCTTGACACTTTCTGCAGAAAAAAAAGTGTGAATATTGATGTCAGATCTGATTGGTTGAGACAAACACGCACCCGCCACAGTTATGTTTAAATACATGTTAAAAAAATAATCTTCCGTCGAATGCCATTGTAGTTATCTTGTCTAAGATGTTTTTTTCAAATAGAAAATATGTAATAAAAATGAATACAGAAATATATATCTATGTCTTCTGAAAAAATTTGAGGTAGTCTGAAAAAACTTTTGCGCAAAATCGTTATTTTTTCAAATACGAAATTGTCAGGACGTTTGTCTTTTAGAAAAGCAAGCGTCGCCGATGCTTAAGACAACAAAAGTACATGTATGCTGGAGATACTGATGCCATATATAAATTATACATCTCACTATAGAGTAACGTCCATTTTTCATTGTGCCTAAACATCATTTGGAACATTTTCAAATAAGTTGATTAATATAATTTAATAATAAATTCATTAATAATTAGATATAATTATTCAATATGATTGATATTAAGTTGCTCTGAAACGATGTTTTGAAAATTATCATTGTTTTCAAGCGGTTCGAAAATTGACTTTTTAAGTGACTTTAAATCAATACTTTAGCATTGCTACTTACTAAAATGTCGTCGGCGCATACCACCAATGCCACCAATACCTGCAGAGCGTCTCCTCCAGCTACCGTGACCACGTGATCGTCTGCGGAAACCTCCGCTAATTCTTCTACCACCAAAACCTCCTCCGAGGACACCCCCTAGAATGGACCAAAGACATGATAAGCATGGATATAATGATTTGTTAAAAATACGTTACAATGGATATGAACTATAAAGTAAACTGTTTCACTAGAAAAGTTTATATATTTATAAGGCTTTCGTAATAATATAAGTGATAAATTGATTGAATATTTGAAATAAGCGCCATTTTATTGCCATCGAAGGTAACAGACGAGCAGTTAACATAACCACTCCGAAAGTAAATTATAACATTTTCCCACTCGAATCAGCGATGAGAGGCGGATGGCAATGAGACGCAATGTCGTATATTAATCATCGGAAAGACTGTGGCCCGGCGGGGATTCAAACTCACTACGTCTGATTTGAAAGTCAAATGCGATGCCGACCGAGCTAACCGGATAAGGCTGTACAGTAATATAATAACACATGTTAAAGGCAAAGCATGATAATTGTTTAGTGACACAATAACTGAAAAATTAAGCTAACCCTGACCACCAAAACCATGATGATGGATGCCACCAATACTTCCACCGCCATGCCTCATTTTTCTTGCCCAGTGATCGTCAATGGCGCTGACGCCGAAACCAGAGTCCACCTGCCCCATATCGCTGCCGAGGAGTCCGCCAGAGATGCCGCCTCCAAGTCCTATTCCACCAGAACTGCCCCCAAGTCCTATTCCGCCAGAGATACCGCCTCCAAGTCCTATTCCACCAGAACCGCCCCCAACTCCTATTCCGCCCATTCCCATCTTGTGTCTGAACATTCCACCTCCCATCACATCGCCACCGACACCTCCACTAGCGCCCAGCTGGCCACCCTGGATTCCTGGAGATAATGTGACTTAACTTATCTGGTATTAAATAACTAACACTGTTATGAGGAGCTCTTTGTTTAATGGTAGTTTTAGTTTTGTTTCGATTATGAAACAAGTTCTTACAACTCAGGCAAATCACGCTCGAAGTCTTCCTGTGTAGAACCAATGCTACGTATATACGATAAACTGTCTTGATGAAGGACACAAAACATAGCCGTGGCGGAAGATCGACATAACGGAAGACACAGCATTCAACCGTAACAGACACGGCACGCTACCGACAACGCCAACAGGACACAGGACAGGTAGTTTAAATCTTGATAATTCGATAAATTTATGCCAGTTAGTTCTATACTCATATACACACATATATATATATATATATATATATATATATATATATATATACTTGAATTTTATTATAAGAGTCTTATGTATTTGGCTATGACATGATAAACGTTTCCCTAATTTATTCCGTCACCTTCAATTTATTTTCTTGATTAATTGCACGACGATACGATCCCATGGCATTTGTTTTATTGTTCGTATAGGTACTTTACTAATTGTGCACGATATGCATTCATTGCCCGCGCCAAGTATTGTACATAATTCTATTTAAAATGGCAAATATGAAAATAAAACAAGTCAAAATAACTCACCTCCAACCTCTCCAACAAACATTCCGCTGTCATCAAAACCATTGTCAACGTAACCGCCGCCCATACCGGTATCGATGTAATCACCTTAAAAATAGATAAATGTAAATATCACTTAGGAAGTTAATATGGACACACATAGTGAATGAAATATCGCGATTGGGGATATACTACAATAGATACTGAACGGAACAGCTAATCTGCCACTTGCCATTTATAGATACTGAACGGAACAGCTAATCTGCCACCTGCCATTTTATGTTCCTGACATATCTAAGTATTTTCTCAAAAAAGTATCAAAGTATCAACGCAATTTCCTTGAAATTTAAACTTAAATAAAAAAGAACACTTGGGCTATGTTTAATCAATACAAAGTGTATGTTAATATTGTATACACGATTAATAACGCTACTCAATATTTTGACGAAGATATTAGAAATACAAAAGTGGCGGGTTAGCTGTTCCGCTCAGTATAGTATTTCCGGAAGACAGTAAACCGTCTGCTAGGTTTGTTGTTGACAGACACGTGTTGTTTTACCCATATCCCCATAAAACAACAACAACAACAACAAACACAGCGAATACCTCTACAAAATACAATTGAATTTAAAAAGAGACCACTATCCGATTATAGATTTAAACACCGATAAGAACGTTCACGTCACTTTGTCGTACATTACAAGTTACAAACACCTAAGGCATATTAGACACATTTCAGGCAGACATTGTCGTTGTGATACAGAAGCGAGGTAATGATAAAACACGTCGTATTGTAGTTGTCAGTCGTCCAGTGCATATCGCACTACCTATCTTATCTAGAAGAAATGCAGAACGCAACAAGTAATGGAAACTAGTAGACTCGATGTTTATGAGTCTGAAAATAGGTATAGTCTAGATTAAATAGCAATTAAGTTTTGTTTCTAACATTAATTATGTATGTATTGATGAAGAAATTTGTGATGTATCAATATAAGTATTTTCTCTTTCAGAGCCACATCATCAAACTATAATGTGCGATATTTACTGTTTTATAATATGTATGCTAGAGTATTCCATTATGAGTTTGTCAATAAAGTAAAGAATGCTCATGTTGACACACAATCGTTAATGACATACCCCAACATACATATTGTACAACTGTAACTATCACTTACAATAGTTTGATGATGTGGCTCTGTATTTCGCTCGGCGCTTCTCTGTCTTGTCAGTATAAAGCTATTGTCTAGTAGCATACTTAAATCTTATAATTATGTAATCTTATACTTGCCATCATATTTGATCATGGCTTGATGGTCGAAGACGTTAGACTTATTCAAATTTACAACTACCATAGCGATGATCACGAATTTCATTGCTAAACCATGTATAAGTTAATAATACAATTATATAGCAGCGTTTAGACATGCAGCATCTGCCCAACATCAGATGAAAATAAAAGTAAACGAGCTAATGATTATAATTTTTTCATTCGGAATAACCCGTTACTAGATAATTGAGGAACGCCTCCTCATATGTACTATTATGTATAGTATAGTTTTTAAGTACAGTAACAATAATATATTTACAAAATATGTCACCGTTTTAACAAATATAAAAACTAGACAGGTCACCAATTAATGCCACTATATTATCAATTTGAAGAAAAAAAGCATAAAATAAACCAATACAATATCCAATACCAATTCAATGCATCTGCATAGTGGCATACATCAACTGAACAGAACAGCTAACCCGCCACTTGGCATTATAAGTATTTTCTTTAAAAAAAGTATCAAGGTAATTTCCATGAAATTAGGATGTGAATAAGAATATTTGGGATAAAATACTGCCCATCTATGTAAAACCAAAACATAATTGTTTTGTTAATGTCATATACAATTCTATATTAAACTACTCAATATCTTGACGATGGTATTGGAAATACTTGTTACAGTGGCATGTTAGCTGCTCCGTTCAGAATATATTAAAAGATAATCAATTATTTATAGAATTATAATAGTTGAATAAATGCTGTTAACATTGACTTACCCAAAATAGTTATAAAACTGAATTATTAAAATACAGTGTAATAAATATGTGTACTAATGCGCATTAAGAAATTATGTACTTACTATACACCAGCGACACGACGGATGCAACGACAACAACAACTAGTGACATAGATGACGCCATCAATGTTTTCTACTGAAAAGAACAAAAAACATCAGTATGTATATCAAGTTAACTGCATTATACAACTAAGATTTTCAAGTAAGTTCACATGCAACGACGAAACTGATATACGTTCAATATGTAAATATTTCGTAAGTTACCTTTCTGTTCTCTTTTTATCTAAAATAACATGCGATAAAATGTAAATGTAAACAACGAGGCTGGCATTTGACATAGCCATCATATATAAGAAAAAATAATTGATACTTAATATTTTGATGCTAGTATAAAACATTATTTTTGGTCTACTGTTCTTTTTAAATTTTAGATATGTATATTGTTGTGGTGAATGCCTAAATATAATACATGTGTATAAATACATCAGTACATCACGTTGGTATACGACATTGCGTCTCATTGTCATTCGTATCCCTTAGCTGATTCAAATAAGAAAACAGTTACTTGCGGAGATGAGTGTGTTTGAGTGTGGAGTAACCAATCAGAATCCCAGGTTAATATTGTAGTCTGTTAGACCTCGATGATATAAAGAGACGCTGAATTTTCAACCAATTAATCATTCCACCGATATGCCATTTATAGCATTTCCTGTTGCGGAACTTTTAAAATGTTTAGTATACAAAATTGTGTTTAAATAATGTTTTCAAAGATGATTCAGTTCGGCCATATCTTTTAAATTATAAAATAACATCTAAAACTTTACAAGTATAAAGGAGTACGCTTTTGCAAATTTATTGTTTTTATTTTAACACATGTCCGTATTATTTCGTTTGATCAATTATAAAATAAAAATATTGAGATTAAAATGTTGGTTTCAGTGAAATATCATTTTTATTTAAACTTATTTATTTTACGTCGATTGTGAAACAAATTATTACAACTACAAATCCCGCCCGAAGTCGTTCTTGATATTACCAGTAATAAACATATGCAGAAAAAGTGTTTAACTTAAGAACACCACACATAACCGTGGGGAGGATCGAACCAACTACCTCCGATCCCGGGTTCGATGACTATGATCTATTACTGGACCTTCGGCTCCACATTTTTGATTCATAGAATGATCACTGAAGTAGTATATGCACGTCGATTTCAGTGCTTTCGGGTAAAATTATATTGATATTTCTCTAAAACCAACGTTTTTTATCTTTCTTCAATAATTTCAAACATTTCATTTTATAATTTAACTATTGTTATGAAATCATACACATATAGTTCAATGTATGATTTTGTTAAAAGCATGAAATATAACAATAAATTTTATATTTTACTTACGTCGATCAAACGTTTGGAAGTCAGGTCGGGTCCTGTGGTGTTCGTTTCAAATATCATCTACCTATATATAGGCATCCTTCCAAATCATAATGTCCCCGGCATGTCTTCAAATTTATATCCACTAATTGCATTTATATGTATAAACATTAATATAAAATACATGTACACGTCTGATTACGACAGTTAACGAATATTCACAACAAGTGATGAGTATATTACGACGGGCTACATATAGAATATTGTCAACGGTGGACTTGCACTTGTTTTAATATATACACATATACCCATCATGCAGTTGTCGTTATTACCCATCATGCATTTGTCGTTATAAGACTGTCATGTTTTTGTGTGATAGTGTCAAAATGTTGTGAAGTACAGAACGCAAACATGTAAGCATACTGATATGGATTAGTTATGTATTATGTTCTTCTTATTACTCTTTATTGCATATACGATAAAACATTTTAAGTGATAGTAGCAGACATGAACTCAGTATACAGTATAATTATGGAATCATGAACAATGACCAGGTTCACCAAGCCCAATTATCGGCCCTGCAAAATGTTTTCAAAAATTTGTTTTTCAACAAAGCTTGTGTATATGTATTAAATATAATTCATCTCTTTTAAACTATGTATATTTTATTTTTTGATTTCATCTTTTGCAATGCATGACTCCGAAGACGGGTAAAATTAAGATCAATGCTAATTTCCCCCGACTTTTGTCATAATTTTCGTATTTAAATAGTTTTTTTTATATCATGAAAGCATTTTTACCACACAAAGATATTTATTCTGGTCATTGTCACCCTGAGTAATATGTGTAAATAGTTTCATGTGGCATGTGTGCATTCAATGTCAAAACCATGATATATTCACATAAAATACTAGTAGTTGAAAATGAATCAAAAAAACATATTTTCGCTGTACATATAGGAAGTTTTTATTTTATGTCTCATCATATATACAGCAATATAAAACATACATTACAATATCACATAAGAAGATGTACATATGTCATTCTTAAATAGAATTATAAGAGACCACTTTAATGGTATTATATTAAGTGAAAACATCAAATTTAAAAAAAAACACATAAAAATTATATATTTCTTTAAAATAAAGTATAATTAAAATACAAAAACATCAAATTTTGCGGAAAAAAGGTTTAATTTTATTGCATTAAACAGGGCCAGTATGGGATCATTTAACAAAGTGATAATCGTTGTAAGAATACATCTATGGTTCGCTTAAATGATGTTAGGTGTAAAACTATCATCTCGAAAAAAAATTATATATGAAGAAACGGATCATATTAACTTTACAAACAATAAATATCACATAATTATTAAACACTGATTGAAACTGTGTTATTGCAGAAAAATGAAATATAAAATACAAACATATCTTAAAAAATGATGAAATGCACGCGAACAGGGTTAACTAGACATTGAAAAGTTAAATTCTTGGCTCGTGTTCTATAATGTGTTGTGTCGAAAATGTAAATGCATTTCTCTCCCTTTTTAAACACCGACTTAAATATATCTTCACTCAGAACCGGGAGACAGTCATATATGCCACCAAGCGCATTATTTTACAGGTCGGTCGCACTCGTCGAGTTCAAGCATCATCTTACTGTGTTATATACTATAACTGGTAACAAGAACGCAAGCATCATCTTCGATATATTAACATATCTAAAATCCGTATTGCTATGATAAAATTAAGACTATCTTTGCATAAATTGGAAGTTGAGTGTGGTCGGTGGCGCAAACCCGTAAGCGTACCGTATCACAATAGGAAATATAGACAAATGCATTTTATTAGAAGATGAGTATCATATTGTGATTGAATGTAAAATCTATGCAGATTTAAGAACAATTTATTTAAAAACATACTTTTAAAAAAATCCAAGTTACTTGAAATTTACGAAAGTTATCAATAGCACACGTGATTCTGAGATAAGGTAGTTCTTAATGTTCATATAAAAATCTTTTGAACTTCGGAAGGTTTTGAATAAATACTAATTCCATTTAAATATTGTGTTAAATATACACACTGCACATTAATGGAAACAAATTGGTTATTTTCTCCCGATTCTCTTTGGTATATTAATGCGTGCTTTTATTATGTTATTTTTTATAAAGAATGGATATCCCCCACAGTGAAACTTAAACAATAAAAGAAACCCTTAAAATATGCTGTTGTTATAATGTTAATCTATAGCTACATGTGCCATTCATAATATTTAAAAACAACTAGCTATCTTAAAATGATCTTTCTATATGTTTATTACCAAGTGCATGTTTCTTCACATCATCTTACTATTGGTGATTATGTTATGTTATTTGTATTACGTACACATATTATGTACATGTTCTGTGTGTACCTTGTCCTAATTACACGTCATCTGACGTGAGTGTTCGCTTATTGTCATAATAATATGTGTACATGTATGTTATATTTATGTTCAATACAAATAAATGCAATTACTGGGAACGCACTTAAAGACAACCAGGTCAATTTGATCTGAGACGATGCCTATATAAACGTATTTTTTGTTCGAAACGGGGTAAAGTGTATTGAACTGTTCTCCTTGATCAACGTAAGTGTACTATTTTTATTTTACTGATATATTTCTACTTTTAACATCGATTATTTTTAATAATTTAACTTAAACTGTGACAATCTAAAATTTAATGGTTATATCACTGTTTTAAATAATAAAAGCATAAACAACTGTTCGTTTCAATGACATATCAATAAAATCACTGGCGAATACTGATATCAGAATGCTCGAGAATGAGGCTACTCACTGAAATGTCGTCTGCGCAAACCATAAATGTTCATTCGATGAATTAAAACTGATATTTCACTGAACCAACATTCATCATTTTATATATATATATATCGTATTTTATATTTGATAACCCAAAAGAAAACGAAACGGGGATGTAGTACTAAATACAATTCTTTTAGAGAAATGAATGTTTTACTAGTTAAGTGTTAAACATATATGTTTATTTAGTTTAAATACTATTATTGTACTGAGTTACGTAAAGAAACTACTTGAACAAAATATAATATAACGCATGAATAAAAATGAAACATGTGTGATATTTCAGTTTTTATCTGATAACATTTTAATTTGACAAACAAAGTGTATTTACTTTGAAAAAAAAATGTTTATTATAAATTTTTATATTTCGTTCACTTGATATAAACCTATAAATGTTAAACATTTTGAAAAGAACGCAATCAGTTATAAACATAAAAAAACATATAAACAGTGCTTAGCTACTGTAGGTATTTGTCTAAATGCCCGTTGGCACAATTCGCGTTTTTCATTTTTTTTTTTTGCATTCACAACAACAACATTTTATTTGCTGATTAAGGTAATCAAAAGATAAAACTTTATCACAACTTTCAGTCTCGTATTCTGTTTAAAAAGTAAGCAATTTTACGTTTATAGTTAGGTTTGGTGACAATGATGTTTTGTTCACCCTTTTTTTAATCAAGAAATATACATGAAAATTGAATACGAATATAATTCAATAATCATCGATATTTGACTTCTTCATATTTTAACGTGAAATTTGTTGTAACACATTTTTGTTGAAACCATTACACTTCATTTTTGTTTAAAACTGATTATTCTTTTGTTTCTAATTCGTAATACATGTAATATTCATTCAGAACAAATTTATTGAATTTTGGATATTTGCAAGGGATTAACATTTTTATTTTATTACCTTTACTTTGATATCAAACGTAGTAGAGTCGAAAAATGGTTTAATGAGTTAATATATAAATACTACAACTGGCGATACTTCTCGCTGTATATTAAATGGACATAAGCCAGTAATCATGCATTCACAATTATATCATTACTAAAACATTGAATGAAAGGATTAGAAGACCAAAAATAAACAGTAAATATTTTAATTTTAAGAAAACGGAAGCAATTTTTTAATTCGGAATATTTAATACCGGTGTCTATACCGTCAATACATCAGAGTGGTATAGGTTAACGATAATAATACGTCCAATTAACTGTGAAAATCGATGCTTTTTGACAAAAGCGGTTATTGTGTCAACGGGCTCTTTCTTTTACATTTTTAAATAATGCTACCTTCAATGTTACCCTAATATTTTTTATCAAACAAATACTTATCATAATTTTACGCTATTCCGAACAAACCTGTCTGAAAGTGAGGTATTTGTAAAAAATAGTTACTTATTTAAAACCTTTATTCTCGAAATATTCTTAAAATAATATATTTGAATTTGTGGCAATAACCCTTTATTTTACTACATTTACGTGTACATTTCATAAATAAACTGAAAGGAATTATATCAGGAAAAAAGTGCTATAAATTTCTCAAAAATAAAATTATTCTTAAAATAGATAAAGAGCATCTCATTACTGTTAATAAATAGATCCTAATGATTTATTATGTCATATTCACCAAAACGTGACATAACCGATATTTAAATTAGAGAGCAAAACTTGAAACGAAAACCCTTTTCTAAAAATAGGCAGCACTTAATTACCTTTATATCGTCATTCGGACACTTTCTAAGATGAAATAAGTTACGTGTAAACCTGTATAACAGATCATATTGAGATCAAATTGTAATCGTGTGACTTATTTAATCCGTCACAAAATATGTTGCAATTTTAAGCGGTAAATTTATTTTAGCCTAACCTAAGCGCGTAACCCAAGTTACTAAATCCATTTTCAATATAATTATTTGGCATGTTTAAATAGATATCCTTTTGGCAATGCGGGATCAGTGAGTATATATAAGGATGCTATATTGGAAATAAATGTGTTCAGCCAATTAGATTTTTTTTCGAAAAATCCTGATATATTCCTTTTAAAGAAAGGATACTGATATAAATAACTTGAAAATA
The DNA here is from genome assembly GCA_029582155.1 of Panopea generosa. Taxonomy (NCBI): domain Eukaryota; kingdom Metazoa; phylum Mollusca; class Bivalvia; order Adapedonta; family Hiatellidae; genus Panopea; species Panopea generosa. Next base: position 38,630,710 of record CM055899.1, read on the forward strand.
AACATTAACTATCTTATCTTGTACTTATATATACAACTTTGCGCTTCACATTTTACTCAGCACAGTTTGAATTTTACCGGCGTATTTCACTGAAAACACGGCATTTTTCTTATAAATTTCACAATTTGTTATATATTTTTGTGAAGTATATGCGCGCCTTAAGGCGTACATCATAATTTGTGAACGTTTTCACAATTTTATTAAATTTTATTGTGATTTTTTCACACTTCCATGTTTTTATCATCGTAATCGTTTGACATCATAACATTATCATCATTCATATTTTCATTTCATCCCCTGAAGAAGGAATAATATATATTCCGAAAGCGCTCGGGGTTTTTTAAAAATAAATTTAAAGAATTCAGTATTGTTTGGGTGTATTAATTAATTTTTAATAATTAATTTATTATCTCTCCCATATATATATATATATTCTTCATTCCAAGTAAATCTGGGGTGGCCGATTCGGGTAACGTGATATACATAATTTAAATTATTTCTTTTCAGTAGAAAAACGTTATGGCGTCATCTATTTCACTAGTTGTCGTTGTTGCATCCGTTGTTTCGCTGGTCTATGGTAAGTGCAAACAGTAATTTGTTAAATTTTTAATAAAACAGTTTTCTTTTAGAAGAAAGTCCAGATAAGCAGAATTGTTTTCAATTTTTAGAAAACCATATTTTCATGTTAAGAACTTTGATGTTATATTTAAGTCACTGTCCTGACACATTGCAGTGATATAAGCTATTTTAATGATTATTTAAATGTATTTCTATATAAAAAGTGATACTACCTTGGCATTTCGGTGACCTGTCTCGTTTCTTGTAATAATATTAAAATGACATAATATTATGTTTTAATATAACATTTCTACTACAAACTGTACTATGTATAATTTTACATATAATGAGACGTTTACAAACTATTGAATCTAAATAAAGACTCGATTTATTCCGATCTAATAATTTGTTTCCATGAGTTCGTTAATCTTTTCTCCTCGTATTTGCCTGATGCCGTGTATCTTAATATTTCGAGATATATTTGTTTGACATGTTGCTATAATGTCGTTTTATTTTACTGATTTGTGATTCGACATTTTTGATGATATATTGTCGTCTTTTAAACATTGGCTTCAATATAGAACATTCCGTTTGACATAAAATGTCATGATCGTCAATAGATGTTGACATACTTATTCAGCCAATGAAATCGCTCCATGAACGAGAAAGCAGATAAGCATCTTAACCGATTAGAAGTTACGCGGAATTTATACTGGCGTAGAAAATCCCACATAACTTCTAACATAAACATAGATATATAGGTTGAATTTACTTCTGTATATAAAAGGTCGAACGGTATGTGCTTGGCAATTGACAACTAATACAATACTATTTGTTTAACCGTTGATCATATACACATCGACAGGATCTACCTGAAATATGTCTAATATGCCTGAGGTGTTTGTAATTTGTAGAAAAGTTACATGTATTCTTTATTTCTTTCCTCCATTAGGAACATAAATGTTATTACATTAAGGACATCGTAAACATGAAAATGAGAGCCAAATCGCATACAAAAATATATCAAAATTAAACAGAGTAAAGCATACAGGATGTGCGTGTCGGTGTTTGATTCCATACTTTCTGTTTTGTGTTCAACGACATAGGAAACAGTTTATCTCGAATCGGAAAACGACAGTCACATTGTATCTGAGATAATGTATTTATATTTGCCTTTTAAAATGAACTGTTACCGGTTTTATCATTTTCTAGGTGACTACGATACGGGTATGAGGGAACGTTATGATGATAATGGTTTTGATGACAGCGGAATGTTTGTTGGGGGTGAGGCACTTTGACTATTATCTAATATTACGTTTTTATGTTTGCACTTTTAAATACTACTTGTGTGTCACCCTATCAGAATGGTTAAAAATGCGTATCATGCACAGTTGTGTTGCCAGGGTGAACTCTTTAAAAATAAAATAAATGCCATGTCACCCTATTCTCGTTGAATCAGCCAAGAAAATAAATTAAGGAAGAGATAGGTCATCCGTCCAGAAAATATTTTTTATAGCCAATGCTTTAGACTCACGTCATTAATTGATATATCTGAACAAAACTTGCATAATGTATTAGACTACATCAAATTATCCTATTTAAACAATAGGTGCATTTTGTGTTGTACTTGACCTAGGACGACAATCTTAAGAAAGCTCGGACATTCTGACTACTTTCGAACGTAAGCGTAAATAGTCGAGCGTTGTTCCGATTTGAGTTCTTTCTTTATTCCAGTGCATTTACTTCAAGTATATTTACATTTGTATTTCAATCTCAAATACCTAATTTTAAATACAGCACACATTTTAAAACGCACACGTTTTCTTTGTTTTATTAATAACGGTGCCATCGCTTCGATATTCCCAAACGTTTCCGAACTAAGATGGTGTCAGCGTCTGTTGATTGACATGCCTCCTGTTGATATACACAGAAAGTCGCTTCTAATGCTGTTTGTTAATCAACTAAGTAACTTAATGCTACTTTATCACTTAGGAATCCAGGGTAGAATGATGGGAGCTAGAAGTGGTGGCTTTGTCGGGGGCATCGGTGGCGATGTGATGGGAGGTGGAATGATAGGAATGGGCGGTTCTGCTGGAATAGGTATTGGGGGCGGCATCTCTGGTGGTTTACTTGGCAGCGGTATGAGACAGGTTGACTCTGGTTTCGGCATGAGGCATGGTGGTGGAAGAATTGGTGGTCGCACCATCGTTGACGATCACTGGGCAAGGAAAATGAGGCATGGTAGTGGAAGAATTGGTGGTCGCAGCATCGTTGACGATCACTGGGCAAGGAAAATGAGGCATGGCGGTGGAAGAATTGGTGGTGGCAGCATTATTGACAATCACTGGGCAAGGAAAACGAGGCGTGGATTCGGCGGTCAAGGTCGGTTTAAGTTTAAAAAAACAAAAACATTTTCAGTTATTTTGCTCATTACATGGAAAAGAATATGTGCTTGGCTGCTTAAACTATATATTTTGCATCATATAAAATTGAGAAAGCCGTGTACAAGATTTTAATAGCGAAACAGTTTACTGGGTAGTAACATTTCTAACATGATTTGTGTTTAATAAATCTTATATCTATGAACAGTATATTTGTGATTGACTTTAGGAGGTGTTCTTGGAAGAAGTCTTGGTGCCAGAAGACTTAGCGGAGGTATCCGCAGACGATCACGTGGTTACGGTAGCTGGAAGAGACGCTCTGCAGGCATTGGTGGCATTGGTGGTATGCGCAGACGACATTACAGTAAGTATGACGTTATATCGCTTCAAGCCATTTAAATAAATCAATTATATAGTAGTTTAGTGTGACTTACTTTTCGAATTTTATTTAAAGAAAGTTCGTCATTTTGTCAAAATAACATTTTAGGGTACCTATATCTGATTAAGCTGTATTTTGATAGAATATTCTGTGGTGCTGAAAATATGTTTACATGAATAATGAATTTAGTTGGTATATACACATTTTAAGATTCTCGGTTATGCATACGTGTTGATATCCATCTGGTTTCTCACTTTAAAGAGAAACACATATATGTATTGCTTGGTCCGAATATTGTTAAAAGATTTCGCTCTTTGGAACCCTGACAGAAGATTAAACGCGATCATGCACATGTTGATACATATATAGTGATACTACTCTTATACTAACTTCTGGTAAGGAATACGAGATAGCTTCTTCAATAGTTCTTTTGGTTTGTTGTATTTTTATACAAATTTACTATTTTGGTATATCCGATTCCAATATGTTTGTTGTAGTGTGATTTTGGTTAAAATGGAGCGTAGCCAATACTCGTTATAAATGGAGCGTAGCCAATACTCGTTATAAATGGAGCGTAGCCAATACTCGTTATAAATGGAGCGTATGCCAATACTCGTTATAAATGGAGCGTAGCCAATACTCGTTATAAAATGGCGCGTATCCCAATACTCGTTATAAATGGAGCGTAGCCAATACTCGTTATAAGTGGAGCGTATGCCAATACTCGTTATAAATGGAGCGTATGCAAATACTCGTAATAAATGACATGTGAAGTATAAAGGTGTAGTGTAGGAGAACCGGGCCAGGGCTTGTAGGGTTATAAGTTCGATATCAAACTCATAAAGTTGGGCTGTCTGCAACCTCTCATTTTATATACGTGTATTAAGGGGTAGACCTACGAAAACAGACACTGTGATTTCACAACCGATGTAAAATAAACAAATACGCTTTGACAACAAGATTATATTAACTTTAGAAAATCACTGCCGAACAGGACGAATGTATTTCAACAGTGTGACTGACCGTTGGTTAAGTTATTCGGCTCATAAGTATCACTACACATTTTTTTATTCATAGCCGGAAGGTATCCGCTCATCAACATTAAAAAACAAAAATGACAAAAGTAATACCAGTTTTTTTCTCATTGCTACATATTCTATTGCATTTTTGTTCAAATCCTCTACTGTATGGACTCACTATTAATTTTTATTACCAATTTTGAACATAATTTAAAGACATATAAGCTATAGCTGACACCATGTATACACTTTTGTTGCAATTCCCGTCGTTATCATATAGGTATATGATGTGTATTTTCTATGTTTTCAGAGACTTATTGACGTGTGAAAATGCAGGTCTTTGAAGAATCTTAGTAACGCTGGATCGTGCAACCACGAAGCAAAAGTCACGTGTTGTGTGTCAGCCTATCTATGAAATTTCGTTACATACGTGTCAACACAGATAATGCAACATATTTCTAATTGCATTATCGTGTTTTTATTATATGTTATGATTAATTATTAAAGATGTTATCTACAAATTATGATTTATGTTTCATTTCTTACCTATTGGTCTAACTACACAGTTGAATTTTGTTCTTTGTTCTTTATAAAATAAGGTCTAGGATTTCAATGGTAAAAAAAGAATTACACATAGAATTTTTTTTATAGCAATAATGTATACTCATATAAAAATGCACAATAACTGGTAGGTTGTCCACATTGTTTTTTTTAAAGAGGGTGCAGTGACACCCTGAGCTTTTTTGAAAAAAGAAGTCCTCAAATGATCATAAATACATGTATATGTTGAAATCCTATAAAAGTCACTGTTTTAACACCAGTGATGTCTTATTGCACTGTATGATATGCCAACTTTTGCTCTACTCATCTGCAGCAAGAAATCACAACAATTATGAACCCTTTTGAAAATATTTCATAACCAAAGTATATAGTCCTATTTTTTTAAGCGTAAGAATCTTGCTACCGTGGCAAAAAGGGGTGCAACTGTGTAGTGAGACGTATACATGTCACGATTAATGCTGAACTAGCTGTATTGTGATCGATCAACCAAAATTATACGTTCTTGAAATCATTCAAGTAAGACGCTAATGTAGTGGATTGAGTGTTGACCGCACACACCACAGGTACGAACTGGTTCTTCCCAGAAACCGTACTCAAGAGCGATTCATATAAGCTCTTCGCTTTCTTCGTGATAAGGCTGAAATAAATTATTACATGTAAAACTATCAAGTAAACCACATTCATCCATATACCAGTTGTGTGTATATCATCGAGCCAGTATTATTTTATGTCCTGATTTACAAACCTGCCGATAGAAAACGGAATAAAAATTATGTGTATCGTTTTATATTTTTTATTTTAAATTTGTCATTCTAACGTCTGCATTGCTTTTTTGGTTAACGAAATTAGATATAAAAGATCTGGGCTGCGTTCAGTTCAGTTAAACATTTGCTTACGCTAGCAAACATATTGTCTTTGACGCTAGCTCAATATCAAATGAGTATGCAGTATGCGACAATTTTAGGAAACCAAGCAGTAAATGTGTTTGCTGACTGACAGTGCTGGACGCAGTCTGGTGCTGCGTAAAATACACTGACTCGTGAGTTTGACTACAAAGCACATGTAATACCAATTAACATAATAGCTTCTGTTCACATATATATGTATATATATATATATATATATAAATACTTAACTTCATTTTGACAGGTTACATATACATCTTTGCATCAACACCAATGAAACTTAATACAGGTGTTTATTCTGGAGCCAGTCTAAAACCTTGGTCAATAATCCTTCTGTTTCACTTACATTTGACTTAAATACTTAACAAAATTTGACTGCTTATTTTTTATATCATAAAATCAATATCATAGAAACCATATGCATTTGTACTGGACCCAGATTAACATCACGACCATCTGATCAAACAGAAGTCTTGATGCCCTTCTCAGATATAGGTTTTTAAGTATGTATTTAATGCATTGGTGAAACAGAGGCAGGTTAATCATATATTTCAATGTAATGTATATATTTAAAACTAGACACTTTCTCAATGATGTCATCCAGACATATTCTCAAAATAGACTCATATTTGGAAAATTCCTATCGCCAGTGTTTGCAACACAATTGCTGGCATACATAGTTTATAGCAGCGAAACACACAGTTAAATGTATTTAAAACAAGAATGTAAAAAATTGAATATAAATATAAACATAGTATAAACATCAAAATATCAACAACACTGGTACTTACTATATTCTTGTTTTTCAATAAGTACTGCGGGTAAAGTGGCTTCTCTTGATAACATCAGGGATGCGCGCTTTCATTTTGTTATCTAACATAGCCAGAACTTAACCAATCAACGACGTCGTAACCAAATACTTACCCACAGTTGTATATTAATTCGTTTTCTTCGTTTTTTATTCGCATTGTTCAATTTTCTGTTATGCTTGATGCTTTTTCCCATTTATGTTCATTATTTTACATTCTTGTCGTAAAGTTGTATATGGTGTTGTTTTGTTTTTATTTTCATTTTCTTAACTTTCATTTTTATTGTTTAATTTAGTTTTTTATCGTTTACTTTATATGTTTGTTGTAAGATGTTTTATTTATTTTCTAAGTTTAACAATAGGAACGTATAACGAACATCATGTATATCAAAGTAAACACCAAATTTAAAATTTGAATCAGGGACACGTTATACAATATTGCAAGGTTTTGTCTGCCATAGCTTATGGTGAGTGCAGTAATATAATCTTAAGATTGTATATCTATCGTCACGTATGTAACATAACGTTGAATATTTCTGGAAATAAAGCCATAATCAATATTTCCTAACATTCGAAATATGTATTTACTTTACAGGCTCTAGTCTGCCGCCTGTTGGTGACGATGCTTGAAGTTACCAAAGACGTTTGTGTCATTGCAAGCATAGGGGCGAGTCGAGTACGCTTTCTGTGTAGAACCAATACTGAGTGTAAAATGGGAAAGATCCCAGTATAGACGAAATTTCACTTTTTAATGGGACGTAAACCCGCAGTACTTACATGTACCATGGTCATTTGTTTATTATTTTATTAACATAATAAAACGTATAAATTATCATACACGCGTGATAAAATAAAGCATGTTTATGTTATGTGCAACTGTGTTTGATTGTTCCATCCAGTACCTTCTTACATCATATATAAGTACATAGAGCGACGCTTTTAACAACATTCGGACAAATACAGAATGAAATATCTAATGAATAATTGTCAAAGAAATGGGATGTGGGGGAGGGGGGTGTTGACAAAGTTTTGCCAAAGGCATATCTAACAAGTTAAAACTCTATTTACACGTCTACTATTTAATCACCAGATCTGCATTTGTGCTTTTGAACATTTACCTAAAGTATTCTTTATTTATGTTTCATTGTTTATTATCAGTGGCAGGTAGTTTTATTTACAGTATATTTCGAATATAAAACACACATTCAATACTTAATTTTATTTTTTGTTTACATTAACTGATTCATGACATGATTTAAATCCTGGGAAAGAAAATTATACAACAAAAACAGTAAAACATTCGTATCAAACCACGAACTTTGTTTGCCATCAAATAGATGTAAATAGTATCAAAGTTCGTGTTTTAAAAGGAGAACCGTAACACAAATCCACTATTTGTTATTGTAAAACTATTGAATATATATATCACTGTATCAAAATATTTCACTGAAATCATACAGAACATGATATGTTGTGAATTTTCAGATGAACACAGTGACGTGATTTATATTCAAATTAAAAAGGAAATACTTAAAAACAAACGACGTTTGCCTGCCATTTTGGACGATGTCGTAGTTTACGTATGTATTATAGGAGTCGGACGATCTCCTGACGTCGTTCCAAATCAGAAGAAAACGTCGTGCTTTGTGAAGTGATTCGAATTAATAAAAGTGAATTGCGTGAACACCTCTTCATTTTATTTATTTTTATTATATTGAAATGAATAAAAAATAACATATGTGAAATTTAAAAACATGTAACCAAACTTTTTCGTTTTCGCGCAATCAGCCACGAATCGGTGTTTTAAACCAGGCGTAATGATTAGATAAAAAGGTAACACAAATTGTGTTTTATCTGTATTACCCTTGTTATTTATCACGAGAAATAAAATATCAGGTAATTCTTTTTGATAAAAACATCTTTGAATAGATATTGAATATTTTATAATGGGTAAAACAGCGAAATCGTTCAAAAAGATACGTTCCGCTTGGGGTGCTATAAATGAGAAACTGAAGGACCATATTGAAAAAACAAAGTTAAATCGAAAACTGAGACTTCATAAAACAATAATACAGATTTTTTTGTAATTTACACCAAATATAATAAAAACGATAGTAACAACGCGAACTACCTAAAATTCTTAACAGCTAATATATGAAATGAAAATCCGGACTTTTGTTATATAGTATATACTTAAATACTTAAATACCAGGAAACAGCTCGAGTGTCGTCATTTAGTCTGGTTCCAGTAAAATGCATATGGTTTCTTTGATATTGACTATATAATTATATATAAATAAAGAATTTTGAGTTTTCATCGGGTGATGATAAACAGTAGGCCAGTTTAGTATTGCCAAGAAGCGCTTGCAGCCGGGAGAAACTAAAAGGACCAGTTTGCATTTCATTGGCTGCATGATTTAGTTTTGCTGGTAAGACTTCACGTTTCCGTTAGTTTCACGTGATGTTTGCCGTGGGTTTTCCTACACTTGCGTGCACTTATTCAGTATGTTGACAACGTCGCCGTTACAATCATTACATTGGCTTTGCGATTTAATGCGTATAATGTGCTTTTTAAATATCAAAATTACAACAATTTCGGGCTTCACGAACACTAAACTTGCCTAATGTTTTTCATCACCCGATGAAAACTCAAAATTCGGCTTTTAATCCTTAATTATTTTCATTTCGTATTTTTAGGTAATAAAATAATACCGTCCCGATGATGTTAACAAAACTGGCATTTGGATGAATGTAGTTTTTTTAATTCACGTACTATTTAATTTTAGCTCTAACACAAAGAAAGCTCAGAGCTTATATGAACCTATCTCGAACCCGTTTTCTGGAAAGAACCAGCACATCTGGTGTGAGCGTCCATCAGCTTATCTACTACACTACCGCCTCTTTTTAGATATTGTAATAAAGTATAATATTGTTTGATTCGAACACAAAACAGCTATTTCAACATTTATATATTGGGTAAGAAATGATACATAAATCATAATGTTTAGATAAAAATATTTAATTATAATAAATCGTAACAAATAATGAAACACGATTAAATGTGTTTGCTGACTAACAGTGCTGGACGCAGTCTGGTGCTGCGTAAAATACACTGGCTCGTGAGTTTGACTACAAAGCACATGTAATACCAATTAACATAATAGCTTCTGTTCACATATATATATATAATATATATAAATACTTAACTTCATTTTGACACGTTACATATACATTTTTGCATCAACACCAATAATACTTAATACAGGTGTTTATTCTGGAGCCAGTCTAAAACCTTGGTCAATAATCCTTCTGTTTCACTTACATTTGACTTAAATACTTAACAAAATTTGACTGCTTATTTTTTTTTATATCGTAAAATCAATGTCATAGAAACCATATGCATTGACATCACGACCATCTGATCAAACAGAAGTCTGGATGCCCCTCTCAGATATAGGTTTTTAAGTATGTATTTAATGCATTGGTGAAACAGGGGCAGTTTAATCATATGATTCTATGTAATGTATATATATTTAAAACTAGACACTTTTTCAATGATGTCATCCAGACATATTCTCAAAATAGACTCATATTTGGAAAATTCCTATCGCCAGTGTTTGCAACACAATTGCTGGCATACATAGTTTATAGCAGCGAAGCACACAGTTAAATGTATTTAAAACAAGAATGTAAAATTTTGAATATAAATATAAACATAGTATAAACATCAAAATATCAACAACACTGGTACTTACTATATTCTTGTTTGTCAATTAGTACTGCGGGTAAAGTGGCTTCTCTTGATAACATCAGGGATGCGCGCTTTCATTTTGTTATCTAACATAGCCAGAACTTAACCAATCAACGACGTCGTAACGAAATACTTACCCACTGTAGTATATTATTTCGTTTTTATTCGCATTGTTCAGCTTTCTGTTATGCTTGATGCTTTTTTCCCATTTATGTTCATTATTTTACATTCTTGTCGTAAAGTTGTATATGGGTTGTTTTGTTTTTATTTTCATTTTTTTACTTTTATTTCTATTGTTTAATTTATTTTTTCATCGTTTACTTTATATGTTTGTTGTAAGATGTTTTATTTATGTTCTAAGTTTAACAATAGGAACGTATAACGAACATCATGAATATCAAAGTTAACACCAAATTCAAAATTTGAACCAGGGAAACGTTATACGATATTGCAAGGTTTTGTCTACCATAGCTAATGGTGAGTGCAGTAATATACTGTTAAGATTGTATATCTATCGTCTCGTATGTAACATAACGTTGAATACTTCTTGAAATAAAGCCATACATTAATGTTTCCTAACATTCGAATTATGTATTTACTTTACAGGCTCTAGTCTGCCGTCTGTTGGTGACGATGCTTGAAGTTACCAAAGACGTTTGTGTCAATGCAAGCATAAGGGCGAGTCGAGTCCGCTTTCTGCGTAGAACCAATACTGAGTGTAAAATGGGAAATCTCACAATACAGACGAAATTTCACCTTTTAATGTGACGTTAACCCGCAGTACTTACATGTACCATGGTCATTTGTTTATTATTTTATTAACATAATAAAACGTATAAATTATCATACACGCGTGATAAAATAAAGCATGTTTATGTTATGTGCAACTGTGTTTGATTGTTCCATTCTGCACCTTCTTACATCATATATAAGTATATAGAGCGACGCTTTTAACAACATTCGGACTAATATAATATGAACAATTGGGGGAGGGGTAGTTAACAAAGTTTTGCCAAAGGCACATCTAACAAGTTAAAACTCTATTTACACTACTATTTAATCACCAGATCACCTGAAAATTTTCCTAAAGTATTCTTTATATTTATGTTCCATTGTTTATTATCAGTGGCAGGTAGTTTTATTTACAGTATATTTCGAATATAAAACACACATTCAATACTTAATCTTAATTTTTATTTACAATAACTGATTCATGACATGATTTAAATCCTGGGAAAGAAAATTATACAACAAAAACAGAAAACATTCGTATCAAACCACGCACTTTGTTTGCCATTTAATAGATGTAAATAGTATCAAAATTTGTGTTTTAAAAGCAGAACCGTAACACAAATCTACTATTTGTTATTGTAAAACTATTGAATATATTTCACTATATCAAAATGTTTTACTGAAATTATACAGAACACAACATGTTGTGAATTTTCAGATGGACACGGTGACGTAATTTATATTCAAATTAAAAAGGAAATACTTAAAAACACACGACGTTTGCCTGCCATTTTGGACGATGTCGTAGTTAACGTATGTATTATATGAGTCGGACGATCTCTTGACGTCGTCCCAAATCAGAAGAAAATGTCATGCTTTGTGAAGTGTTACGTTTTAATTAAGATTCGTATTTATAAAAGTGAATTGCGTGAACACCCCCTCATTTTATTTATTTTTATTATAGTGAAATGAATAAAAATTAACATATGTGAAATTTAAGAACATGTTACCGAACTTTTTCGCGCACTCAGCCATGAATCGTTGTTTTTAAACCAGGTGTGATGATTAGAAAAAAGGTAACACAAATTGTGTTTTATCTGTATGACCCTTGTAATTTATCACGAGAAATAAAATATCAGGTAATTCTTTTCATAAAAACAACTTTGAATTGATATTGATTTTTTTATAATGAGTAAAACAGCGAAATCGTTCAAAAAGATACGTTCCGCTTGGCGGTGCCATTTACGAGAAACTGAACTAAAACGAAAACTGAGACTTCATAAAACAATTATACAGATTTTTTTGTAATTTACACCAAATGTAATAAAAACGATAGTAACAACGCAAACTACCTAAAATTCTTAACAGCTAATATATGAAATTAGAATCCAAACTTTTGTTATATAGTATATACTTAAATACTTAAATATCAGAAAACAGCTCGAGTGTCGTCATTTAGTCTGGTTCCAGTAAAAATGCATATAGTTTTTTTGATATTGACTATATAATAATATATAAATAACCAGTCAAAATTGAATTAAGTTTTTTAAATATTTAAAGCAAATTTTGGTGAAACAGAAGCTTAGTAACCATGGTTTCAGACTGATTAAAATAATGCATTTAGTTGACAATGATGCAAGAATGAGTGTAATGGTTTATTTATTGCACATATTGTGAAAATAAAACAACCTTCAAGTCGAATAATGTATTAAAGAATTCCAATCTCCTAGATAATCCACATGTACATTGTATATATCTTTAAAATAAGTCCAGTTTCCTATCCTAAAATATGTATTTCAAAGAAGGTACTACCTCCAAGAAGATATAGATGTATTTATATTAAAAAATATTTTTTATAAAAATATATAATATCTAAAAATTTCGATCTCAAAGTTGAATTATATAGTTCAATGAATATGTAAACGCTCAGAGATAGCCACGAGTCAATATACTATACACATATATATTGATTTAAAATAAAAGTTTAATCTCTTAGTTGATTTATGTAAATAATATTTTAAAAAACAACAACAAAGAACGATGCTAGATATGTACAAAGATATATAGATACATATTCGTGTATGGGCAATTTTTTTTGTTTTGTCGTTTTTTGGAACCTATTTTATAGGCCAGTCGTTTATGAAGTAGTGTAGAGAAATTAGCATTGCTAGTGAAACTAACAAAAGCTATTTACCGTTCGCGATATTCTGACCCGAGTTGCCGCCTGGGCAACAGTCGGTGATGTTTCCATTCGCTTGACTTATTACATAAATAAATACGAAAAATAAGTCATTAATCAAATACACAATAAAATTTTCACCAAGTACCGAAAAAAGGTCCAAGTTGACTGGTTTGTATCTCCAATCAAAATTAGAATAATAGGCGAATCGGAACTATAATGTGGAACTATTTCCTTCGGTTTTTGTTGTTACTATTTATAGAAATTCTATCAAACGACTACTTAACCTACTAGGCAAATTTGCCCAGGTTTAAACGAAAAAACAATACACTATATTTACATTTTTACTGCACTCGGCCTAAATGAACTATATCGATTAAGTGTATTTCATTTACAAATGAAAAAAATTTGCAGCTGAGCTAAAAGGACCAGTTTGCAGTTCATTGGTTGCACGATTTTGTTTTGCTGGTGATACGTCACGTTGCCGTTAGGTTCACGTGACGTTTGCCGTAAGTTGCCATACAAATGCGTTCACTTATTAGATATGTTGACAACGTTGCCGTTACATTCATGGTATTGGCTTTGCTGGTTAATGTGTATAACTTGCTTTTTAAATATCAAAACGCCAAAATTAACGTAATAGTTTGATCTAAAATAGATATAAAATATAATGTAAATATAAGGATTAAAAGCCGAATTTTGAGTTTACATCGGGTGATTATAAACAGTAGACCAGTTTAGTATTGCCAAGAAGCCCTTGCAGCTGGGCGAAGCTAAAAGGACCAGTTTGCATTTCAGTGGTTGCATGATTTGGTTTTGCTGGTAAGACGTCACGTTTCCGTTAGTTTCACGTGATGTTTGCCGTGAGTTGTCCTACACTTGCGTGCACTTATTCAGTATGTTGACAACATCGCCGTTACAATTATAACATTGGCTTTGCGATTTAAGGCGTATAATTTGCTTTTTAAATATCAAAATTGTAACAATTTCGGGCCTCACGAACACTAAACTGGCCTAATGTTTTTCATCACCCAATGAAAACCCAAAATTCGGCTTTTAATCCTTAATTATTTTCATTTCGTAATTTGAGGTAATAAAATAATACCTGCCCGATGATAGTAACAAAACTGGCACTTGGATGAATGTACTTTTGTTAATTCATGTACTGTTTAATTTTAGCTCTATCACAAAGAAAGCTCAGAGCTTATATGAACCTCTCTCGAACCCGGTTCCTGGAAAGAACCAGCACATCTGGTGTAAGCGTTCGACAGCTTATCTACTACACTACCGCCTCCTTTTAGATATTGTAATAAAGTATGATATTGTTTGATTCGAACACAGAACAGCTATTTCAACATTTATATATTGGGTAAGAAATGATACATAAATCGTAATGTTTAGATAAAAATATTTAGTTATAATAAATCGTAACAAATAATGAAACACGATAAAGCAGTACGAGATATGTTTCATCATCTGTGCAGACAGCCATTCAAGCGATAATCCACAGACAGACAGGCTGACACATAACACGTGATTTTTGCATCGTGGTGGCGGGATCCAGCGTTACTAAAGTTCAAAGATGTGTCCTTCACACGTCAGTAAGTCTCTGAAAACATAGAAATACACATATACATACCATGTATGACAGCGAAGAGAGTAACACATAAAAACATTGACACATAAGTGCATATATGAATGAGATACTAGGGTAAAAAAATAGCCTACAAGTCTCTTTATTTATAGAGTTATCTGCCTTTTCTTCTTGCACTTTTTTTCAAAATGGATAACAAAGAAAAATAGTGATAACTTAGTGAAGAGGATTTGAACAAAGATGCCATGGCATAAGCAGCAATGAGACATCACCGGTTCTATTTATGTGATTTTTTTACTGAATTTTACGTATACTGATGGAGGTATTTTTGAGTAGTGGAGCACAACATACCAGTTATAATGTATATTTATGAGCTATGAATAAAAATTTAAAACAATCTAAATGGAATAAAAAATAGCACAATTTTATGTAGAACATAGGACAAAATACAACTGTGCAGTGATACCCGAAAAACGAATAACATATTCGACAGTGATTTTTAAACATATAATGTTGTTTCAAAAGCGCATGTTTTTATTTTGTAATTTGTAACTTATAGATATATATCACAATGTTGTTTGCAGATCCAGCCCTAATGTCAAATATTTGTTGCCACCACTACTAGGTGAACTATCCAATCACCCACTTAGAAATAGTAATAATATTGTTATTCCAAATTGTAGAACAGCTGTTATGACAAATTCATATATTCCATCAGGTGTTCTCTATGGAATCAACTAGAAGACATTGTAAGATCATCTGCATCTTTTTTTCAATTTTTAAACATAAAATGCGTAGTCTAAATGGAAATACACATAAACCATTATATTCTATGCATGATAAACGATTCGTGTCGGTACTCCATGCTAGACTGCGAAATGATTGCAGCAATCTAAATTACGATCTATATTTATTTGTTGTATGGAAATGCATATCGATTGTTGTATGGAAATGCATATCAACTGTTGTTTGGAAATGCATATCAACTGTTGTATGGAAATGCATATCAACTGTTATTTGGAAATGGATATCAACTGTTGTATGGAAATGCATATCAATTGTTGAAAGAGTGCATACTTATGTTGAAGCTACAAAATGGTTTAATTAAAAAATCGTTTTATTTGTCCCTTTTGCACTAACTTTTTGTTAACCAAAAAAATAGTCCCCCCACCCCATCCCCCATGTAAATTTGTTAAAAATGCGTAAGCTAATTATTTGTGGACCAGATATTGCTACTTGTCAAATATCTTTTACCTCTACCAAATGTCTCGGAGTTGGGAATACTTTCAGATAGGGAGTTTCATTAGATACTCTCTCTCTCTCCAGGTCTCTTTTCGAAATGCACTTATTTTTCTTTCCAACTTATTATTTTTCTATTTTGACTTCCTTTTCAATAAAAGTTAAAACGTAATATTGCCATAGTGTTTTTGTTAAACTATAGTGGAAGGACTGGGTCTAATGTCTAATGTCCGAACTTGTGGCCCGACACCTTTTCATGATATATTGAAATAAAATATGTTTAAAATGAGTAAAATTGGTATACATGCATTAAATCAATTATATATGTCTTAGTACACCAGAACATAGCTTAAACGAACATAGGTGCCGTGAATGTTATTTTAACAAAATGACGAAATATTTTTTAAATAAAATTCGAAATCCAAAATAATTAATGATGACTTACTTTATCATCTTTTTTAATGATATGAAGCAAAATACTTTTTAAATAATTTCGACATTACGTAAACAAGACTTCTTACTGAAATGTCGTCTGCGCATACCACCTATGCCGCCAGTACCTGTAGAGCGTCTCTTCCAGCTACCGTAACCACTTGATCGTCTGCGGATACCTCCGCTAATTCTTCTGCCACCAAAACCTCGTCCGAGTACACCTCCTGATAATTGGAACATTTATATAAGCTTTATAGGTGTAAACCCACCATTGATTTTTGTTCTTTAATCTTTAGTAAATAGTAAAAGTTTGAAGGCTTGTCATTCATAGAGAATGAATCACCCAAACGAAAGAAGTGAAACCTACATTTTACTGTTTGTCAACCTCTGCACTATCAAAATATGATGAGAAAAGTAGGGATCATGTGTCATATAAGATTGTTTTCTGCTCAATGTGTACACTGGTGACAAAGTGAAAGTAGACTTCCGAAATCATGTATTCATAACCCAATTTCCAAGCATCATTTTTTTTTCTCTAAATTCATAAGTCAAACATGACAATGCTATCAAAATGTTCAAAATACATCAATAATGTCATTCAAATAAAAAAAATGAGCATTTAAGTAAAGAAAATGCATTTTTAAAGAAGAAGAAATGAGGATTATTTATAACCGCCATTATGCGACTACTAATGGTGGTACTATGCTTTATAAAAACATGTCGGAAATGTATAACTAACCAGCCAACTGTTTAACTATTAAACTATTGTCGACGACTTTCTCAGTTTTACATACTGTTAAATAAGAGAATTACATATGTTTTAACAGCCAAACACATATCAGTTTCCTGATAATGTTATTTTTATTTCTAAAGAATAAGCTGACCTTGACCGCCGAATCCACGCCTCGTCTTTCTTGACCAGTGATCATCAATGATGCTGCCACCACCAATACTTCCACCGCCGTGCATCATTTTTCTTGCCCAGTGATCGCCAATAGAGCTGCCGCCGAAACCAGAACCAATCTGCCCCATTCCGCTACCGAGAAATCCACCAGAGATACCGCTTCCAATACCCATTCCACCAGATATGCAGCCCCCAAGTCCTATTCCACCAGATCCAGCCATTCCCATCCTGTGTCCGAACATTCCACCTCCCATCACATCGCCACCGATATCCCCGACAAATCCACCACTACTAGCTCCCATCATTCCACCCTGAATTCCTGAGAAACAATGTAAATTACTATGTACTAACTCATTAGGAGCGGCTTTCTGTGCAAATCTTCTACATGAGGCATTTAACCGACACAGATACCTAGATTTCATCAATTATTAGTTCAGAATAATACGTTTGGAAATATAAATAAAACAAATAACACGCATGCGTTTTGAAATGTTTACTGTACTTAAAACAAGTTATTAGAGATGGAACCCATATGTAGATCAACTTAAAATAAGAGAACTGGAATAAAAAAGAACCGAAATCGGTACAACGCTCGACTTACTTAATAATTTCGACCTAGGTCAAAGAAAATTTAAGTCCATCGCACACAAAATGAGCAAATAGTTTAAAACGGAAAGTTTGATGCAAATTAATACATTATGCAAGCAACATTTTCTATCTCTACCTATTTATTTTCATGACTGATTCCACGACAATATGGTCACATGACATTTTTTATTAGTAAACCATTTATCTTGGTAATATAAATATGCACGATATGCAAAACATTATTAAAAATGCACAACATAAAAAATAAAACAATTTAAAGTCAAAATGTCTCACCTCTAACCCCTCCATTAAACATTCCGCTGTCATCAAAACCATTCTCATCATAGCTTCCGGTCATGCCCATATCGTAGTCACCTAGAAAATGGATATAAAATGGTATAAGTATCATTTCATAGGCAAATAGGAATACACCATTCTGATACAATGTGACTGCCTAATTCCGAATGAAGACATACTGCCGCAGTGTCGTTTCATTGGTCAATAAACCTTCATAAGGTACATGATGCAGGCAGACTATTTTACCACCACAACTTCTCTTTCCCGTACCAACAAGTAACAATGAAGAAAGACACACAAAAAAAAAACCACAATAAAAGATCCAATTACAAGTATGGGGTCAAACACCGATAACAAATCCCTCAGGCATTTTAGACATGTTTCAATCAGAATGTGTCGATGTGTCTAAACAACAAGACGCGCAGTATTGCACAAATTGTCGATCAGTCCAAAATCATCTAGCATATATGTATACACTAGGTAAATAGTATCTGATAAAAGAAATCCTTTGAGACAGAACACAACCAGCACGTTCGGTGTTATTACGTCTGAAAATGAGAGGTAAACTTCAATAAAAAATAATAAGTTTTGTAACGTTAATAATATATGGTTTTGATTTGGGTACGATTAAATACATTGATGGCCGCCGTCTGGTATAGTGGCATTGCGGCTTGGAAATCCTCCCGACAAATGAACGTAAGATTTATTCGAGGTTACAACTAACATAACTGTATATGGTTTATAGTCAATGTTTAAAAGAAAAAAATCATTTCAATTATCAAAAGTGCCAAACCACGTGTAAGTAAAATACAAAAACAACATAATACACGTAGCACCATGTCAAACAAATATATATCGAAATATTTAAATATACGGCATCTGGCAAACACAAGGAGAAAAAAGTGAACGAACTTCAGGAAACAAATTGTTAGTTCGGAATAAATCGTTTCTAGATTTATGTTTAATAAATCATTATATGTATATAAGTATATAGTGTATCTTGTTATACAAATGCAGAGTATCACCAAATGCAATTTACTAAGCGTTATAGAAGACGGTTAAAGACGAGAAAAGACAGGTCTCCGAAATGCCATTGTCTTATCTGATCACTACAATGTATCAGCACAGTGGCTTAAATATAACAGTTTTTTAAAATAAAAATAATTGCAATATCATTAAAGTTGAACAACATACTAGTAATCTTTACTTTCGTCTAAAAAGTTACAAAAGGTTTTACTGAATTTTAACAAATCTTATAGACACTATTGCACAATATGTACTTACCATTAACCAGCGAAACATCGGATGCTACAACAACAACTAGCGAAATAGACGACACCATTATTTCTTTCATCTGAAAGTAATTATTTAACAGTATGCGTATCAAGTTAACTGAATCAGTAAGTATAGGCTTACAAGCAAGGTCAAATGAAATGGATATTTTCTATGCACAAGGATATATATAATTATGCACGTTTATGTATGTTTATTTCTCAAATTATCTTTCTCTATCCTTTCTTTTAGTTAACTATTTTTTTTTACCAGAACATTTCATAAATTGTAAATGCAAATGCCGGCATTAAATACAAAAGTACAAAAATTCTTCAGTCTCCTAAATTTTAATATACGAAACTTTTACTACTTGTCTTGGTCTGCTGTTCCTTCACTGTTTTAGGATGATAATTGTGAATGCATGCTTATAGAGATTCTATAGACTAATGTCGATTTAGTATTGTATATTTATATATCTATGTATTTAATCAACAGCACTGAAATATCGGTTGTCATTATTAGTATTTTGTTTAATAATTCTTTAAACCATATTTAATAAGATTGGTACCAAGGTAAAGCTGTTGATAACTATAATTATTTTCAAATATCAATCATTTGATCAATTTATTCCGAATAAATACTATCACGAAATTGAAACGGAAAAAAAAAATATTTTAAACAAAATTATGTAGTGTACTAATTAAAAAAACAATTCACGAACAAGTGTAATATATCAAGAGGTAAACTATCAATGAGTGGTGATTTAATTTTGTATTGGTTTAAACATATTTTATTTAATCAACCTATTTATGTGTCGACGTGCCGTAAAACACCATTCATTCATTATTTAATCAAATGTACATGTTTACACATAAGTTAAGGTATAAATATGGATTAGAAAGGAAGATAAAATCTTATAAAGTTCTTCTCCATGTCATATTTATTGTGAACAGATTTGGTAGATTATTATCACATAGTGATGAGATAAGAGCAAGCTGATTGGTCAGTTACTTCAGCGAAATGTGAATTACGTCACTGTTTGATAAGCACTCCTTGAATTATTGGACAGGCACTGAATTCTCTGATTTTTTTAAGATACCGTATTCGAGAGATATCAGTGACTGGGATAAACTAGATATATCCCGTACAACGATATGCACAATGCAGGTAACACATGGGTAATTCCATAGATACTTGTAGATATTTTGCACGCAACCGTGTTTGATGTATGTCTTCCCTTTAAAAATATTGTGACGTTTATATTGAACGGTTACCTCTTTAAACTGTTCAATAAGCAAAACAAAATGATCATTCATATACTGAAATTCTTCAAAATAAGAGAGAAAAACTGTGCTTTTTTACATCAAACAATTAAACCACGGCCATTTATGACCCGAGGCCGAAGGTTTGATCCCAGGTTCGACTAGGTGGTCTCTCTGAAACACCACACAGTACTGGGTTAACCCTTGAAACGACATCGAGAGCGGTCAATTTATAAGCTCTGAGCTTACCTCACATTAAAGCTAAAATAAATTAGTATAAACTAAGAAGAATCGAAAATGTCATACTGGGTAGATGTCAAACTGTAATAATGTTACTTTGAACATAAAACAGTGGATTCGTCGTTCACTACGACTTGTATATCACAACAGATGGTAACAAAAAATAACACTTATCCATATGCATAGTTTGCAGATAACAGCATTTAATAATTCATAACATATCATAACACTCCATAATGAAATACACTATATGTTTCAATTTCTGTATAGTGCGTAGATAATCATTTATACAAGTACTAAGCCACAGACAGACAGACATGTAATTCGTGACTATTGCATCGTGGTCATGGGAACCAGCAATACAAAATTTCCAGGCGATCTGCCTTTTCACACGTCAATAAGTCTCTGAAAATACCAAAAACATATATTTAACCTCACGTATGATAACAAAGGAACACATCAAAATATAAAATATTAAAGTAACGGTCTTGATCATCTGCGACCGGCTTGCTTCTAAAAAAACAAACATCTTGACACTTTCTGCAGAAAAAAGTGTGAATATTGATGTGAGATCGGATTGGTTGAGACAAACACACACCCGTCACAGTTATGTTTAAATAAATGATAAAAAATGATCTACCGACGAATGCCATTGTAGTTATCTTGTCCAATATGTTTTTCAAATAGAAAATATGTAATAAAAATGAATACAGAAATAAATATCTATGTCTTCTGAAAGTAGCCGAGGTAGCCTGAAAAAACGTTTGCACAAAATTGTTATTTTTTCAAATACGAAATTGTCAGGACGTTTGTCTTTTAGAAAAGCAAGCGTCGCCGATGCTTAAGACAACAAAAGTGCATGTATGCTGGAGATACTGATGCCATATATAAATTATACATCTCACTATAGAGTAACGTCCATTTTTCATTGTGCCTAAACATCATTTGGAACATTTTCAAATAAGTTGATCAATATAATTTAATAATACATTCATAAATAGTTAGATATAAATAATTCAATATGATTTATAATAAATTGCTCTGAAACGATGTTTTAAAAATTATCATTGTTTTCAAGCGGTTTGAAAATTGACTTTTTACGTGACTTTAAGTCAATACTTTAGCATTGCTACTTACTAAAATGTCGTCGTCGCATACCACCAATGCCACCAATACCTGCAGAGCGTCTCCTCCAGCTACCGTGACCACGTGATCGTCTGCGGAAACTTCCGCTAATTCTTCTACCACCAAAACCTCCTCCGAGGACACCCCCTAGAATGGACCAAAGATATGATAAACATTGATATAATGATTTGTTAAAAATACGTTACAATGGATATGAACTATAAAGTAAACTGTTTTACTAGTAAAGTTTATATATTTATACGGCTTTCGCAATAATATAAGTGTTAAATTTGTTGAATATTTGAAATTAGCACCATTTTAATGCCGTCGAAGGGTAACAGACGAGCAGTTAACATAACCACTCTTTCCTAGGATCCCGAAAAGGAAGCCCGTTATCAAGAATATCTATCTCCGGAAGTTAATTATAACATTTTTCCACTCGAATCAGCGGTGAGAGGCGAATGACAATGAGACGCAATGTAGTATATTAATCATCGGGAAGACTGCGGACCAGCGGAGATTCAAACTCACTACGTCTGATTTGAAAGTCAAATGTGATTCCGACCGAGCTAACCGGATCCGGCTGCACAGTAATAAAATAACACATGTTAAAGGCAAAGCATAATAGTGGTATAGTGACAAAATAACTGAAAAATAAAACTAACCCTGACCACCGAAACTATGATGATTGATGCCACCAATACTTCCACCGCCATGTCTCATTTTTCTTGCCCAGTGATCGTCAATGGCGCTGATGCCGAAACCAGAGTCCACCTGCCCCATGTCGCTGCCGAGGAATCCGCCGGAGATGCCGCCTCCTTGTCGTATTCCACCAGAACCGCCCCAAAATCCTATTCCACCAGAACCGCCCCCAAGTCCTATTCCACCAGATATACCACCACCAAGTCCTATGTCACCAGAACCTCCCCCAAGTCCTATTCCACCAAAACCGCCCCCAAGTCCTATTCTGCCAGAGATACCGCCCCCAAGTCCTATTCCGCCAGAGATACCGCCCCCAACTCCTATTCCACCAGATCCGCCCATTCCCATCTTGTGTCTGAACATTCCACCTCCCATCACATCGCCACCGACACCTCCGACAAATCCAGCACCACTAGCGCCCAGCTGGCCACCCTGGATTCCTGGAGATAATGTGACTTAACTTATCTGGTATTAAATAACTAACACTGTTATGAGGAGTTCTTTGTTTAATGGTAGTGTTAGTTTAGTTAAAACGAATCTATTTTGCTTCGATTATGAAACAAGTTCTTACACCTCGGGCAAATCACGCTGTAAGTCTTCCTGTGTAGAACTACGTATACGCGGATAAAATGTCTTGCTGAAGGACACAAAACATAGCCGTGGCGGAAGATTGGCATAACGAGAGACATAGCATTCAACTGTAACAGACACGACACGCTACGCTACCGCCAACGCCAACAGGACACGTAGTTTATCTTGATAATTCAATAAGTTTATGCCAGTTAGTTCTATACTCATATATATATACTTGTATTTCTTTATAAGAGTCTTACGTATTTGGCTATGACATGATTAACGTTTTCTTGATTTATGCCGTCACCTTCAATTTATTTTCTTGATTGATTGCACGACGATACGATCACATGGCATTTGTTTTATTGTTCGTATAGGTACTATACTAATTGTGCACGATATACATTTATTGCCCACGCAAAGTTTTGTACATAATAATATATAAAATGGCAAATAAAAAAAATAAAACAAGTCAAAATAAGTCACCTCCAACCCCTCCAACAAACATTCCGCTGTCATCAAAACCATTGTCAACATAACCGCCACCCATACCGGTATCGATGTAATCACCTTAAAAATAGATAAATGTAAATATCATTTAGGAAGTGAAAATGGACACACAAGGTGAATGAAATATCGCGATTGGGGACATACCGCAAAAGATACTGAACGGAACAGCTAACCTGCCACCTGCCATTTTATGTTCCCGACATATCTAAGTATTTTCTCAAAAAAAGTATAAAGTATCAATGCAATTTCCTTGAAATTTAAACTGAGATAAAAAAGAACACCTGGGCTATGAATACTCAATGCATACTGTATGTTAATGGTGTATACACGATTATTAATGCTACTCAATAGTTTGACGAAGATATTAGAAATTCAAAAGTGGCGGGTTAGCTGTTCCGTTCAGTATAGTATTTCCTGAAGACAGTAAACCGTCTGCTAGATTTATGTTGTTGACAAACACGTGTTGTTTTACACATATCCCCATAAAACAACAACAACAACAACAAACACACAACGAATACCCTTACATAATAGAATATAATTTAAAAGGAGAACACTGTCCGATTATAGATTCAAACACCGATAAGACGTTCATGTCACTTTGTCGTACATTACAAATTACAAATACCTAAGGCATATAAGACACATTTCCGGCATACATTGTCGTTGTGATACAGAAGCGAGGTAACGATAAAACACGTAGTATTGTAGACGTTGTCAGTCGTCCAGCGCATATCGCACTACCTATCTTATCTAGAAGAAATGCAGAACGCAACCAGTAATGAAAACTAGTAGACTCGATGTTAATGAGTCTGAAAATGAGATGTAATCTAAAATAAATAGCAATTAAGTTTTGTTTCTAACATTTATCATGTATGGTTTGATGAAGAAATTTGTGATGTATAAGTATAAGTATTTTCTCTTTCAGAGCCACATCATCAAACTATAATGTGCGATATTTACTGTTTTATAATATGTTTGTTAGAGTATTCCATTATGAGTTTGTCAATAAAATAAAGATTGCTCATATTGACACAATCGTTAAGGACATACCCCAACATACATATTGTAGAACTGTAACTATCACTTACAATAGTTTGAAAATGTGGCTCTGAAATTCGCACGGCGCTTCTCTGTCTTGTCAGTATATACATGTAGCTATAGCTATTGTCTAGTAGCATACTTAAATCTTATAATTATGTAATCTTATACTTGTCATCAAGTATGATCATGGCTTGATGGTCGAAGACGTAAGACTTATTCAAAGTTACAACTACCATAGCGATGATCATGAAGTCCATTGCTAAACCATGTATAAGTTAATAATACAATTGTATAGCAGCGTATAGACATGCTGCATCAGCCCAACATCAGATGAAAATAAAAGTAAACGAGTTAATGATTATAATTTGTTCATTCGGAATAACCCGTTACTAGATAATTGAGGAACGCCTCCTCATATGTACTATTATGTATAGTATAGTTTTTAAGTACAGTACAATAAACACTTGACAGGTCACCAAATTATGCCACTATATAATCAATTTGAAGAAAAAAAGCATAAAATAAACCAATACAATATCCAATACCAATTCAATGCATCTGCATAGTGGCATACATAAACTGAACGGAACAGCTAACCCGCCACTTGGCATTATAAGTATTTTCTTTAAAAAAAGTATCAAGGTAATTTCCATGAAATTAGGATGTGAATAAGAATATTTGGGATAAAATACTGCCCATCTATGTAAAACCAAAACATAATTATTTTGTTAATGTCGTATACAATTTTATAATACGCTACTCAATATTTTGACGATGATATTGGAAATACTTGTTACAGTGGCATGTTAGCTGTTCCGTCAAGAATATATTAAAATATCATCAATTATTTATAGAATTATAATAGTTGAATAAATGCTGTTAACATTGACTTACCCAAAATAGTTATAAAACTGAATTGTTAAAATAAAGTATAATAAATATATGTACTAATGTGTAATAAGATATTATGTACTTACTATACACCAGCGACACGACGGATGTAACGACAACAACAACTAGTGACATAGATGACGCCATCACTGCTCTTTACTGAAAAATACAAAAAACATCAGTATGTATATCAGGTTAACTGCATTATACAACTAAGATTTCCAAGTAAGTTCGCATGCAGTGAAGAAACTGATATACGTTCAATATGTAAATATTTCGTAAGTTACCTTCCTTTTCTCTTTTTATCTAAAATAACATATACAATATAAAATGTAAATGTAAACCACGAGGCTGGCATTTGAAATAGCCATCATATATAAGAAAAAAATGATTGATACTTGATATTTTGATGCTAGTATAAAACTTTATTTTTGGTCTACTGTTCCTTTTAAGTTTTAGATATGTATATTGTTGAGGTGAATGCCTAAATATAATACATTTGTATAAATACATCAGTACATCACGTTGGTATACGACATTGCGTCTCATTGTCATTCGTGTCCCTTAGCTGATTCAAATAAGAAAACCGTTACTTGCCGAGATGAGGTGTTTGAATGCGGAGTAACCAATCAGAATCCCAGGAATTACGTCGATTGTGAAACAAATTATTACAACTACAAATCCCGCCCGAAGTCGTTCTTGGTATAACCAGTAATAAGCATATGCGGACCACACATAACCGCTGGGGAGGATCGAACCAACGACCCTCCAATCCCGGGTTTGATGACTATGATCTAACACTGGACCATGGACTCCACATTTTTTATTCATAGAATGATCACTGAAGTGGTAAATGCATGTCGATATCAGTGTTTTTGGGTAAAATTATATTGATATTTCACTAAAACCAACCCTTTTTATCTTTCTTCAATAATTTCAAACATTGCATTTTATAATTTAACTGTTGTGATGAAATCATAAAAATGTATGATTTAGTTAAACGCATGAAATATAACAATAAATTTTATATTTTACTTACGTGGATCAAACGTTTGGAAGTCAGATCAGGTCCTTTGATGTTCATTTCAAATATCAACTACCTATATAGGCATCCTTCAAAACCATAATGTCCCCGGCATGTCTCCAAATTTATATTCACTAATTGCATTGATATGTATTAACATTTATATCAAATACATGTACACGTCTGATTACGACAGTTAACGAATATTCACAACAAGTGACGAGTATATTACGACGGGGTACATATAGAATATTGTCAACGGTGGACTTGCACTTGTTTTAATATATACACATATACCCATCATGCATTTGTCGTTATTACCCATCATGCATTTGTCGTTATTAGACTGTCATGTTTTTGTTTGATAGTGTCAAAATATTGAGAAGTATAGAATGCAAACATGTAAGCATACCGATATGGATTAGTTATATATTATGTTCTTCTTATTACTCTTTATTGCATATGCAATAAAACATTTTAAGTGATAGTAGAAGACATGAACTCAGTATACAGTATAATTATGGAATCATGAACAATGGACCAGGTTCACCAAGCCCAATTATCGGCCCTGCAAAATGTTTTCAAAAACTTATTTTTCAACAAAGCTTGTGTATATGTATTAAATATAATTCATTTCTTTTAAATTATGCATATTTTATTTTTTTGATTTCATGTTTTGTTATGCATGACTCCAAAGACGGGTAAAATTAAGATCAATGCTAATTTCCCCCGACTTTTGTCATAATTTTCGTATTTATTAGTTTTTTTTTATATCATGAAAGCATTCTTACCACACAAAGATATTTATTCTGGTCATTGTCACCCTGAGTAATATATGTAAATAGTTTCATGTGGCATGTGTGCCTTCAATGTCAAAACCATGATATATTCACATAAAATACTAGTACGTGTAGTTGAAAATGAAACAAAAACCATATTTTCGCTGTACATATACACTTTAATGGTATTATATTAAGCGAAAATAGCAAATTGAACACACAACATAAAAATTATATATATATTTAAAATAAAGTATAATTAAAATACAAAAACATCAAATTTTGCAGAAAAAAGGTTTTTTTATTGCATTAAACATGGCCAGTATGGGACCTTTAAACAAAGTGATAATCGTTGTAAGATACATCTATGGTTTGCTTAAATGATGTTTGGTGTTAAACTATCATCTCGAAATTTTTTATATGAAGAAACGTGTCATTTTAACTTTATAAATAAAATATATTACATAATTATTAAACACTGATTGAAACTGTGTTGTGGCAGTAAAATAAAATATAAAATACAAACATCTCTTAAAAAATGATGAAATGCACGCGAACAGAGTTAACTAGACATTGAAAAGTTAAATTCTTGGCTCGGATTCTATAATGTGTTGTGTCGAAAATGTAAATGTATTTCTCTCCGGATTAAATGTATCTTGACTCAGAACTGGGAGACAGAGTTATACATGTCATTGTTTTACAGGTCGGTCGCACTCGTCGAGTTCAAGCTTAATCTTACTGCGTTAAATACTATAACTGGTAACAAGAATGCAAGGGACAGAGCGGCAAGGCATTAATGACCTGCGGTTTCAGTTACTGTTATATGCTTTCATATTTTAACATATTTAAAATCCGTATGGCTATGATAAAATTAAGACTATCTTCGCATAAATTGGAAGTTGAGTGTGGTCGGTGGTGCAAACCCGTAAGCGTACCGTTTCACAGCAGGAAATATAGACAAATGCATTTTATTAGAAGATGAGTTTCATATAGTGATTAATTGTAAATAAGAACAACTTATTTAAACACATACTTTTAAAAATAGCCAAGTTACTTGAAATTTACGAAACTTATCTATAGCACACGTGATTCTGAGATAAGGTAGTCCTTAATGGTCATATAAAAATCTTTTGAACTTCAGAAGGTTTTGAATAAATACTAATTCCATTTAAATATTGTGTTAAAACATACACAATGTACATTCATCGAAACAAATTGGTTATTTTCTCTCGATTCTCGTTGTTTTTTTTGTGCGTGTTTTTTTTTTTTATAAAGAATGGATCTCTCCCAAAGTGAAACTTAAACAATAAAAGAAACCCTTAAAATATGCTGTTGTTATAATGCCAATCTATAGCTACATCTGCCATTCATAATATTTAAAAACAACTAGCTAGGTTAAAATGATCTTTCTATATGTTTATTACCAAGTGCATGTTTCTTCACATCATCTTACTATTGGTGATTATGTTATGTTATTTGTATTACGTACACATATTATGTACATGTTCTGTGTGTACCTTGTCCTAATTACACGTCATCTGACGTGAGTGTTCGCTTATTGTCATAATAATATGTGTACATATATGTTATATATATGTTCTATACAAATAAATGCAATTACTGGGAACGCACTTAAAGACAACCAGGTCAATTTGATCTGAGACGATGCCTATATAAACGTATTTTTTTGTTCGAAACGGGGTAAAGTGTATTGCACTGTTCTCCTTGATCAACGTAAGTGTACTATTTTTATTTTACTGTAATATTTCTACTTTTTACATCGATTATTTTAATAATTTTACTTAAACTGTGACAATATCTAAAATTTAATGGTAATATCACTGTTTTAAATAATAAAAGCATAAACAACTGTTCGTTTCAATGACATATCAATAAAATCACTGGCGAATACTGATATCAGAATGCTCGAGAACGAGGCTACTCACTGAAATGTCGTCTGCGCAAACCATCAATGTTTATTAGATGAATTAAAACTGATATTTCACTGAACCAACATTCATAATTTTTTCTATATATCGTATTTTATATTTGATAACCCAAAAGAAAACGAAACGGGGATGTCGTACTAAATGCAATTCTTTTAGAGAAATGAATGTTTACTAGTTAAGTGTTAAACATATATGTTTATTTAGTTTAAATACTATTATTGTACTGAGTTACGTAAAGAAACTACTTGAACAAAATATAATATAACGCATGAATAAAAATGAAACATGTGTGATATTTCAGTTTTTATCTAATAACATTTTAATTCGACAAACAAAGTGTATTTACTTTGAAAAAAAAAATGTTTATTATTAATTTTTATATTTCGTTCACTTGATATAAACCTATAAATGTTAAACATTTTGAAAAGAACGCAATCAGTTATAAACATAAAAAACATATAAACAGTGCTTAGCTACTGTAGGTATTTGTCTAAATGCCCGTTGGCACAATTCGCGTTTTTCATTTTTTTTTTTTGCATTCGCAACACCAACATTTTATTTGCTGATTAAGGTAATCAAAAGATAAAACTTTATCACAACTTTCAGTCTCGTATTCTGTTTAAATAGTAAGCAATTTTACGTTCATAGTTAGGTTTGGTGACAATGATATTTTGTTCACCTTTTTTTTAATCAAGAAATAAACATGAAAATTGAATACGAATATTTTCGATAATCATCGATATTTGACTTCTTCATATTTTAACGTGAAATTTGTTGTAACACATTTTGTTGAAACCATTACACTTCATTTTGTTTGTTTAAAACTGATTATTCTTTTGTTTCTAATTCGTAATACATGTAATATTCGTTCAGAACAAATTTATTGAATTTTGGATATTTGAAAGGGATTAACATTTTTATTTTATTAATTTACTTTGATATCAAACGTAGTAGAGTCGAACAATGGTTTAATGAGTTAATATATAAATACTACAACTGGCGACATATCTCTGCGCTGTATATTAAATAGACATTAGCCAGTAATCATGCATTCACAATTATATCATTACTAAAACATTGAATGAAAGGATTAGAAGACCAAAAATAAACAGTAAATATTTTAATTTTAAGAAAACGGAAGCAATTTTTTAATTCGGAATATTTAATACCGGTGTCTATACCGTCAATACATCAGAGTGGTATAGGTTAACGATAATAATACGTCCAATTAACTGTTGAAAATCGATGATTTTTGACAAAAGCGGTTATTGTGTCAATGGGCTCTTTTTTTTACATTTTTAAATAATGCTACCTTCAATGTTACCCTAATGTTTTTTATCAAACAAATACTTATCATAATTTTACGCTATTCCGAACAAACCTGTCTGAAAGTGAGGTATTTGTAAAAAAATAGTTACTTATTTAAAACCTTTATTCTCGAAATAATCTAAAAATAATATATTTGAATTTGTGGCAATAACCCTTTATTTTATTACATTTACGTGTACATTTCATAAATAAACTTAAAGGAATTATATCAGGAAAAAAGCGCTATAAATTTCTCAAAAATAAAATTATTCTTAAAATAGATAAAGAGCATCTCATTATTGTTAATAAATATATCCTAATGATTTGTTATGTCATATTCACCAAAACGTGACATAATCGATATTTAAATTAGAGAGCAAAACTTGAAACGAAAACCCTATTCTCAAAATAGGCAGCACTTAATTACCTTTATATCGTCATTCGGACACTTTCTAAGATGAAATAAGTTACGTGTAAACCTGTATAACAGATCATATTGAGATCAAATTGTAATCGTGTGACTCATTTAATCCGTCACAAAATATGTTGCAATTTTAAGAGGTAAATTTATTTTAGCCTAACCTCAGCGCGTAACCCAAGTTACTAAATCCATTTTCAATATAATTATTTGGCATGTTTAAATAGATATCCTTTTGGCAATGCGGGATCAGTGAGTATATATAAGGATGCTATATTGGAAATAAATGTGTTCAGCCAATTAGATTTTTTCCCGAAAAATCCTGATATATTCCTTTTAAAGAAAGGATACTGATATAAATAACTTGAAAATAAACATTAACTATCTTATCTTGTACATATATATATATATTCTTCATTCCAAGTAAATCTGGACAGGCCGATTCGGGTAACGTGATATACATAATTTAAATTAATTCTTTTCAGTAGAAAAACGTTATGGCGTCATCTGTTTCACTAGTTGTCGTTGTTGCATCCGTCGTTTCGATGGTCTATGGTAAGTGCAAACAGTAATTTGTTAAATTTTTAATAAAACAAATTTCGTAACTTCTTTAAGAAGAAAGTCCAGATATGCTGAATTGTTTTCAATTTTTCAAAATCCATATTTTCATGTTAAGAACTTTGATGTTATATCTAAGTCACTGTCCTGACACATTGCAGTGATATGAGCTATTTTAATGATTATTTAAATGTATTTCTATATAAAAAGTGATACTACCTTGGCATTTCGGTGACCTGTCTCGTTTCTTGTAATAATATTAAAATGACATAATATAATGTTGTAATATAACATTTCTACTACAAACTGTACCATGTATAATTTTACATATAATGAGACGTTTACAAACTATTGAATCTAAATATAGACTCGATTTATTCCGATCTAATTATTTGTTTCCATGAGTTCGTTAATCTTTTCTCCTCGTATTTGCCTGATGCCGTGTATCTTAATATTTCGAGATATATTTGTTTGACATGTTGCTATAATGTCGTTTTATTTTACTGATTTGTGATTCGACATTTTTGATGATATATTGTCGTCTTTTAAACATTGTCTTCAATATAGAACATTCCGTTTGACATAAAATGTCATGATCGTCAATAGATGTTGACATACTTCCTCAGCCAATGAAATCGCTCCATGAACGAGAAAGTAAATAAGCATCTTAACCGATTAGAAGTTATGCGGAATTTATACTGGCGAAGAAAATCCCACATAACTTCTAACATAAACATAGATATATAGGTTGAATTTACTTCTGTATATAAAAGGTAGAACGATATGTGCTTGGCAATTGACAACTAATACAATACTATTTGTTTAACCGTTGATCATATCACACATCGACAGGATCTACCTGAAATATGTCTAATATGCCTGAGGTGTTTGTAATTTGTAGAAAAGTTACATGTATTCTTTATTTCTTTCCTCCATTAGGAACATCAATGTTATTACATTAAGGACATCGTAAACATGAAAATGAGAGCCTAATCGCATACAAAAATATATCAATATTAAACAGAGTAAAGCATACAGGATGTGCGTGTCGGTGTTTGATTCCATACTTTCTGTTTTGTGTTCAACGACATAGGAAACAGTTTATCTCGAATCGGAAAACGACAGTCACATTGTATCTGAGATAATGTATTTATATTTGCCTTTTAAAATAAACTGTTACCGGTTTTATCATTTTCTAGGTGACTACGATACGGGTATGAGGGAACGTTATGATGATAATGGTTTTGATGACAGCGGAATGTTTGTTGGGGGTGAGGCACTTTGACTATTATCTAATATTACGTTTTTATGTTTGCACTTTTAAATACTACTTGTGTGTCACCCTATCAGCATGGTTAAAAATGCGTTTCATGCACAGTTGTGTTGCCAAGGTGAACTCTTTAAAAATAAAATAAATGCCATGTCACCCTATTCTCGTTGAATCAGCCAAGAAAATAAATTAAGGAAGAGATAGGTCATCCGTCCAGAAAATATTTTTTATAGCCAATGCTTTAGACTCACGTCATTAATTGATATATCTGAACAAAACTTGCATAATGTATTAGACTACATCAAATTATCATATTTAAACAATAGGTGCATTTTGTGTTGTACTTGACCTAGGACGACAATCTTAAGAAAGCTCGGACATTCTGACTACTTTCGAACGTAAGCGTAAATAGTCGAGCGTTGTTCCGATTTGAGTTCTTTCTTTATTCCAGTGCATTTACTTCAAGTATATTTACATTTGTCTTTCAATCTCAAATACCTAATTTTAAATACAGCACACATTTTAAAACGCACACGTTTTCTTTGTTTTATTAATAATGGTGCCATCGCTTCGATATTCCCAAACGATTCCGAACTAATATGGTGTCAGCGTCTGTTGATTGACATGCCTCCTGTTGATATATACACAGAAAGTCGCTTCTAATGCTGTTTGTTAATAAACTAAGTAACTTAATGCTACTTTATCACTTAGGAATCCAGGGTAGAATGATGGGAGCTAGAAGTGGTGGCTTTGTCGGGGGCATCGGTGGCGATGTGATGGGAGGTGGAATGATAGGAATGGGCGGTTCTGCTGGAATAGGTATTGGGGGCGGCATCTCTGGTGGTTTACTCGGCAGCGGTATGAGACAGGTTGACTCTGGTTTCGGCATGAGGCATGGTGGTGGAAGAATCGGTGGTCGCACCATCGTTGACGATCACTGGGCAAGGAAAATGAGGCATGGTAGTGGAAGAATTGATGGTCGCAGCATCGTTGACGATCACTGGGCAAGGAAAATGAGGCATGGCGGTGGAAGAATTGGTGGTGGCAGCATTATTGACAATCACTGGGCAAGGAAAACGAGGCGTGGATTCGGCGGTCAAGGTCGGTTTAAGTTTAAAAAAACAAAAACATTTTCAGTTATTTTGCTCATTACATGGAAAAGAATATGTGCTTGGCTGCTTAAACTATATATTTTGCATCATATAAAATTGAGAAAGCCGTGTACAAGATTTTAATAGCGAAACAGTTTACTGGGTAGTTATACATTTCTAACATGATTTGTGTTTAATAAATCTTATACCTATGAACAGTATATTTGTGATTGACTTTAGGAGGTGTTCTTGGAAGAAGTCTTGGTGCCAGAAGACTTAGCGGAGGTATCCGCAGACGATCACGTGGTTACGGTAGCTGGAAGAGACGCTCTGCAGGCATTGGTGGCATTGGTGGTATGCGCAGACGTCATTACAGTAAGTATGACGTTATATCGCTTCAAGCCATTTAAATAAATCAATTATATAGTAGTTTATTGTGACTTATTTTTCGAATTTTATTTAAAGAAAGTTCGTCATTTTGTCAAAATAACATTTTAGGGTACCTATATCTGATTAAGCTGTATTTTGATAGAATATTCTGTGGTGCTGAAAATATGTTTACATGAATAATGAATTTAGTTGGTATATACACATTTTAAGATTCTCGGTTATGCATACGTGTTGATATCCATCTGGTTTCTCACTTTAAAGAGAAACACATATATGTATTGCTTGGTCCGAATATTGTTAAAAGATTTCGCTCTATGGAACCCTGCCAGAAGATTAAACGCGACCATGCACATGTTGATACATATATAGTGATACTACTCTTATATTAACTTCTGGCAAGGAATACGAGATAGCTTCTTCAATAGTTCTTTTGGTTTGTTGTATTTTTATACAAATTTACTATTTTGGTATATCCGATTCAAATATGTTTGTTGTAGTGTGATTTTGGTTAAAATGGAGCGTAGCCAATACTCGTTATAAATGGAGCGTAGCCAATACTCGTTATAAATGGAGCGTATGCCAATACTCGTTATAAATGGAGCGTAGCCAATACTCGTTATAAATGGAGCGTATGCCAATACTCGTTATAAATGGAGCGTAGCCAATACTCGTTATAAAATGGCGCGTATCCCAATACTCGTTATAAATGGAGCGTAGCCAATACTCGTTATAAGTGGAGCTTATGCCAATACTCGTTATAAATGGAGCGTATGCAAATACTCGTAATAAATGACATGTGAAGTGTAAAGGGGTAGTGTAGGAGAACCGGGCCAGGGCTTGTAGGGTTATAGGTTCGATATCAAACTCATAAAGTTGGGCTGTCTGCAACCTCTCATTTTATATACGTGTATTAAGGGGTAGACCTACGAAAACAGACACTGTGATTTCACAACCGATGTAAAATAAACAAATACGCTTTGACAACAAGATTATATTAACTTTAGAAAATCACTGCCGAACAGGACGAATGTAT
The DNA here is from genome assembly GCA_029582155.1 of Panopea generosa. NCBI lineage: Eukaryota > Metazoa > Mollusca > Bivalvia > Adapedonta > Hiatellidae > Panopea > Panopea generosa. The sequence goes on from CM055899.1 coordinate 38,666,476, forward strand.
TTCAACAGTGTGACTGACCGTTGGTTAAGTTATTCGGCTCATAAGTATCACTAAACATTTTTTTATTCATAGCCGGAAGGTATTCCGCTCATAAACATTAAAAAACAAAAATGACAAAAGTAATACCAGTTTTTTTCTCATTGCTACATATTCTATTGCATTTTTGTTCAAATCCTCTACTGTATGGACTCACTATTAATTTTTATTACCAATTTTGAACATAATTTAAAGACATATAAGCTATAGCTGACACCATGTATACACTTTTGTTGCAATTCCCGTCGTTATCATATAGGTATATGATATGTATTTTCTATGTTTTCAGAGACTTATTGACGTGTGAAAATGCAGGTCTTTGAAGAATCTTAGTAACGCTGAATCGTGCAACCACGAAGCAAAAGTCACGTGTTGTGTGTCAGCCTGTCTATGAAATATCGTTACATACGTGTCAACACAGATAATGCAACATATTTCGAATTGCATTATCGTGTTTTTATTATATGTTATGATTAATTATTAAAGATTTTATCTACAAATTATGATTTATGTTTCATTTCTTACCTATTGGTCTCACTACACAGTTGAATTTTGTTCTTTGTTCTTTATAAAATAAGGTCTAGGATTTCAAAGGTAAAAAAAGAATTACACATAGAATTTTTTTTATAGCAATAATGTATACTCATATAAAAATGCACAATAACTGGTAGGTTGTCCACATTGTTTTTTTTTAAAAGAGGGTGCAGTGACACCCTGAGCTTTTTTGAAAAAAGAAGTCCTCAAATGATCATAAATACATGTATATGTTGAAATCCTATAAAAGTCACTGTTTTAACACCAGTGATGTCTTATTGCACTGTATGATATGCCAACTTTTGCTCTACTCATCTGCAGCAAGAAATCACAACAATTATGAACCTTTTTGAAAATATTTCATAACCAAAGTACATTGTCCTATTTTTTTAAGTGTAAGAATCTTGCTACCGTGGCAAAAAGGGGTGCAACTGTGTAGTGAGACGTATACATGTCACGATTAATGCTGAACTAGCTGTATTGTGATCGATCAACCAAAATTATACGTTCTTGCAATCATTCAAGTAAGACGCTAATGTAGTGGATTGAGTGTTGACCGCACACACCACAGGTACGAACTGGTTCTTCCCAGAAACCGTACTCAAGTGCGATTCATATATTAAGCTCTTCGCTTTCTTCGTGATAAGGCTGAAATAAATTATTACATGTATCAAGTAAACCACATTCATCCATATACCAGTTGTGTGTTTATCATCGAACCAGTATTATTTTATTTCCTGATTTACAAACCTGCCGATAGAAAACGGAATAAAAATTATGTGTATCGTTTTATATTTTTTATTTTAAATTTGTCATTCTTACGTCTGCATTGCTTTTTCGGTTAACGAAATTAAATATAAAAGATCTGGGCTGCGTTCAGTTCAGTTAAAGATTTGCTTACGCTAGCAAACATATTGTCTTTGACGCTAGCTCAATATCAAATGAGTATGCAGTATGCGACAATTTTAGGAAACCAGGCAGTAAATGTGTTTGCTGACTTACAGTGCTGGACGCAGCCCTGGTGCTGCGTAAAATACACTGGCTCGTGAGTTTGACTACAAAGCACATGTAATACCAATTAACATAATAGCTTCTGTTCACACACATATATAAATACTTAACTTCATTTTGACAGGTTACATATACATCTTTGCATCAACACCAATGAAACTTAATACAGGTGTTTATTCTGGGGCCAGTCTAAAACCTTGGTCAATAATCCTTCTGTTTCACTTACATTTGACTTAAATACTTAACCAAATTTGACTGCTTATTTTTTTGATATCATAAAATCAATATCATAGAAACCATATGCATTTGTACTGGACCCAGATTGACATCACGACCATCTGATCAAACAGAAGTCTGGATGCCCTTCTCAGATATAGGTTTTTAAGTATGTATTTAATGCTTTGGTGATACAGGGGCAGGTTAATCATTTGATTCAATGTAATGTATATATTTAAAACTAGACATCATCCAGACATATTCTCAAAATAGACTCATATTTGGAAAATTCCTATCGCCAGTGTTTGCAACACAATTGCTGGCATACATAGTTTATAGCAGCGAAACACACAGTTAAATGTATTTAAAACAAGAATGTAAAATTTTGAATATAAATATAAACATAGTATAAACATCAAAATATCAACAACACTGGTACTTACTATATTCTTGTTTTTCAGTTAGTACTGCGGGTAAAGTTGCTTCACTTGATAACATCAGAGATGCGCGCTTTCATTTTGTTATCTAACATAGCCAGAACTTAACCAATCAACGACGTCGTAACCAAATACTTACCCATAGTTTTGTTTTATTTCATTTTCTTCGTTATGTTTTTCGCATTGTTCAACTTTCTGTTCTGCTTGATGCTTTTTTTCCCTATTTATGTTCATTATTTTACATTCTTGTCGTAAAGTTGTATATGGTATTGTTTTGTATTTATTTTCAATTTCTTTATTTTTATTTTTATTGTTTAATTTATTTTTTATCGTTTACTTTATATGTTTGTTGTAAGATGTTTTATTTATGTTCTAAGTTTAACAATAGGAATGCATAACGAACATCATGAATATCAAAGTTAACACCAAATGTAAAATTTGAACCAGGGAAACGTTATACAATATTGCAAGGTTTTGTCTGCCATAGCTAATGGTGAGTGCAGTAATATACTCTTAAGATTGTATATCTATCGTCTCGTATGTAACATAACGTTGAATACTTCTTGAAATAAAGCCATAAATTAATGTTTCCTAACATTCGAAATATGTATTTACTTTACGGGCTCTAGCCTGCCGTCTTTTGGTGACGATGAAGTTACCAAAGACGTTTGTGTCAATGCAAGCATAAGGGCGAGTCGAGTCCGCTTTCTGCGTAAAACCAATACTGAGCGAAAATGGGAAATCTCACAATACAGACGAAATTTCACCTTTTAATGTGACGTTAACCCGCAGTACTTACATGTACCATGGTCATTTGTTTATTATTTTATTAACATAATAAAACGTATAAATTACCATACACGCGCGATAAAATAAAGCATGTATATGTTATGTGCAACTGTGTTTGATTGTTCCATTCAGTACCTTCTTACATCATATATAAGTATATAGAGCAATGCTTTTAACAACATTCGGACTAATATAAAATGAAATATCTAATGAACAATTGTCAACGAAATGGGATGTGGGGGGAGGGGTGTTGACAAAGTTTTGCCAAAGGCATATCTAACAAGTTAAAACTCTATTTACACTACTGTTTAATTACCAGATTTGCATTTGTGCTTTTGAAAATTTTCCTAAAGTATTCTTTATATTTATGTTCCATTGTTTATTATCAGTGGCAGGTAGTTTTATTTACAGTATATTTCGAATATAAAACACACATTCAATACTTAATCTTAATTTTTATTTACAATAACTGATTCATGACATGATTAAAATCCTGGGAAAGAAAATTACACACCAAAAACAGAAAACATTCGTATCAAACCACGCACTTTGTTTGCCATTAACTAGATGTAAATAGTATCAAAATTCGTGTTTTAAAAACAGAACCGTAACACAAATCCACTATTTGTTATTGTAAAACTATTGAGTATATTTCACTATATCAAAATGTTTTACTGAAATTATACAGAACACAACATGTTGTGAATTTTCAGATGGACACGGTGACGTAATTTATATTCAAATTAAAAAGGAAATACTTAAAAACACACGACGTTTTCCTTCCATTTTGGACGATGTCGTAGTTTACGTATGTATTATGAGTCGGACGATCTCTTGACGTCGTCCCAAATCACAAGAAAATGTCATGCTTTGTGAAGTGTTTCGTTTTAATTTAGATTCGTATTTATAAACGTGAATTGCGTGAACACCCCCTCATTTTATTTATTTTTATTATAGTGAAATGAATAAAAATTAACATATGTGAAATTTAAGAACATGTTACCGAACTTTTTCGCGCACTCAGCCATGAATCGTTGTTTTTAAACCAGGTGTAATGATTAGAAAAAGGGTAACACAAATTGTGTTTTATCTGTATGACCCTTGTAATTTATCACGAGAAATAAAATATCAGGTAATTCTTTTTATAAAAACAACTTTGAATTGATATTGATTTTTTTATAATGAGTAAAACAGCGAAATCGTTCAAAAAGATACGTTCCGCTTGGCGGTGCCATTAACGAGAAACTGAACTAAAACGAAAAATGAGACTTCATAAAAAAAATTATACAGATTTTTTTGTAATTTACACCAAATGTAATAAAAACGATAGGAACAACGCGAACTACCTTAATTTCTTTACAGCTTTTATATGAAATGAGAATCCAAACTTTTGTTATATAGTATATACTTAATTACTTAAATATCAGGAAACAGCTCGAGTGTCGTCATTAAGTCTGGTTCCAGTAAAAAGCATATAGTTTTTTTGATAATGACTATATAATAATATATAAATAACCTGTCAAAATTTAATTAAGTTTTTAAATATTTAATGCAAATTTTGGTGAAAGAGATCCTCAGTAATCATGGTTTCAGACTGATTAAAATAATGCATTTAGTTGACAATGATGCAAGAATGAGTGTAATGGTTTATTTATTGCACATATTGTGAAAATAAAACAATCTCCAAGTCGAATAATGTATTAAAGAATTCCAATCTCCTAGATAATCCACATGTACATTGTATTTATCTTTAAAAAAAAGTCCAGTAAACTATCATTAAATATGTAATCCAAAGAAAGTACAATTTCCAAGAAGAACTAGATGTATTTACATTAAAAAAATATTTTTTTATAAAAATATCTCAATGAAAAAGTTTAAAATCAAAACTGAATAGCCAAATATACTTATATTATTGCCGTTAGGTTCACGTGACGTTTGCCGTAAGTTGCCATACAAATGCGTGCACTTATTAAATATGTTGACAACGTCGCCGTTACATTCATGGCATTGGCTTTGCTGGTTAATGTGTTTAACTTTTTTTTAATATCAAAAACGCCAAAAAATAACGTAATAGTTTGATTTAAAATAAATAGAAAATATAATGTTAATATAAGAATTAAAAGCCGAATTTTGAGTTTTCATCGAGTGATGATAAACAGTAGGCCAGTTTAGTATTGCCGAGAAGCCCTTGCAGCTGGGCGAAGCTAAAAGGACCAGATTGCATTTCATTGGTTGCATAATTTGGTTTTGCTGGTAAGACGTCACGTTTCCGTTAGTTTCACGTGATGTTTGCCATGAGTTGTCCTACAATTGCGTAAACGTATTCAGTATGTTGACAACGTCGCAGTTACAATCATAACATTGGTTTTGCGATTAAATGCGTATAATTTGCATTTTTAAATATCAAAATTGCAACAATTCCGGGCCTCACGAACACTAAACTGGCCTAATGTTTTTCATCACCCATTTAGGCTTTTATTCCTTAGTTATTTTCATTTTGTATTTTAGGTAATAAAATAATACCGGCACGGTGATATAAACAAAACTGGCATTTGGATGAATGTAGTTTTGTTAATTTATGTACTATTTTATTTTATCTCTATCACAAAGAAAGCTCAGAGCTTATATGAACCAGCACATCTGGTGTGAGCGCCCATCAGCTTATCTACTACACTACCGCCTCCTTCTAGATATTGTAATAAAGTATAATATTGTTTGATTCGAACACAGAACAGCTATTTCAACATTTATATATTGGGTAAGAAATGATACACAAATCGTAATATTTAGATAAAAATATTTAATTATAATAAATCGTAACAAATAAATTGATGAAACACGATAATGTAGTACGAGATATGTTTCATTATCTGTACAGACGGCCATTCAAGCGATAATCCACAGACAGACAGGCTGACACATAACACGTGATTTTTGCATCGTGGTGGCGGGATCCAGCGTTACTAAAGTTCAAAGATGTGTCCTTCACACGTCAGTAAGTCTCTGAAAACATAGAAATACACATATACATACATGTATGACAGCGAGGAGAGTAACACATAAAAACATTGACACATAAGTACATATATGAATGAGATACTAGGGTCAAAAATAGCCTACAAGTCTCTTTATTGTACAGAGTTATCTGCCTTTTCTTCTTGCACTTTTTTTCAAAATGGATAACAAAGAAAAATAGTGATTACTTAGTGAAAAGGATTTGAACAAAGATGTCATAGTATAAGCAGCAATGAGACATCACTGGTTCTATTTATGTGATTTGCCGCCCCCAAGACCTATTCCACCAGATCCAGCCATTCCCATCTTGTGTCCGAACATTCCACCTCCTATCACATCACATCATATCCCCGACAAATCAACCACTACTAGCTCCCGTCATTCCACCCTGAATTCCTGAGAAACAATGTAAATTACTATGTATTACATTTCTAACTCATTAGGAGCGGCTTTCTGTATAAATCTTCTACATGAGTCATGGCATTTAACCGACACACATACCTAGATTTCATCAATTATTAGTTCAGAATAATACGTTTGGAAATATAAATCAAACAAATAACACACATGCGTTTTGAAATGTTTACTGTACTTAAAACAACTATAAGAGATGGAACGCCATATGTAGATAAACTTAAAATAAGAGAACTGGAATAAAAAAGAACCGAAATCGGTACAACGCTCGACTTACTTAATAATTTCGACCTAGGTCAAAGAAAATTGAAGTCCATCGCACACAAAATGAGCAAATAGTTTAAAACGGAAAGTTTGATGCAAATTAATACATTATGCAAGCAACATTTTCTATCTCTACCTATTTATTTTCATGACTGATTCCACGACAATATGGTCACATGACATTTTTTATTAGTAAACCATTTATCTTGGTAATATAAATATGCACGATATGCAAAACATTATTAAAAATGCACAACATGAAAAATAAAACAATTTAAAGTCAAAATGTCTCACCTCCAACCTATCCAATAAACATTCCGCTGTCATCAAAACCATTCTCATCATAGCTTCCGGTCATGCCCATATCGTAGTCACCTAGAAAATGGATATAAAATGGTATAAGTATCATTTCATAGGCAAATAGGAATACACCATTCTGATACAATGTGACTGCCTTATTCCGAATGAAGACATACTGCCGCAGTGTCGTTTCATTGGTCAATAAACCTTCATAAGGTACATGATGCAGGCAGACTTTTTTACCACCACAATTTCTCTTTCCCGTACCAACAAGTAACGATGAAGAAAGACACAAAAAAAAAAACACAATAAAAGATCCAATTACAAGTATGGGGTCAAACACCTATAACAAATCCCTCAGGCATTTTAAACATGTTTCAATCAGAATGTGTCGATGTGTCTAAACAACAAGACGCGCAGTATTGCACAAATTGTCGATCAGTCCAAAATCATCTAGCATATATGTATACACTAGGTAATAGTATCTGATAAAAGAAATCCTTTGAGACAGAACACAACAAGTTAACAAACCAGCACAGCCGGTGTTATTACGTCTGAAAATGAGAGGTAAACTTCAATAAAACATAATAAGTTTTGTAACGTAAATAATATATGGTTTTGATTTGGGTACGATTAAATACGATGATGGCCGCCGTCTGGTATAGTAGCATTGCGGCTTGGAAATCCTCCCGACAAATGAACGTAAGATTTATTCGGGGTAACAACTAACATAACTGTATATGGTTTATAGTCAATGTTTAAAATAAAAAAATCATTTCAATTATCAAAAGTGTCAAATCACGTGTAAGTAAAATAAAAAAAAACATAATACACGTAGCACCATGTCAAACAAATATATATCGAAATATTTAGATATACGTCATCTGGTAAACACAAGGAGAAAAAAGTGAACGAACTTCAGGAAACAAATTGTTAGTTCGGAATAAATCGTTTCTAGATTTATGTTTAATAAATCATTATATGTATATAAGTTTATAGTGTATATTGTTGTACAAATGCAGTGTATCACCAAATGCAATCGACTAAGCGTTATAGAAGACGATTAAAGACGAGAAAAGACAGGTCTCCGAAATGCCATTGTCTTATCAGATGACTACAATGTATCAGCACAGTGGCTTAAATATAACAGTTTTTAAAATAAAAATAATTGCAATATCATAAAAGTTGAACAACATACTAGTAATCTTTACTTTCGTCTAAAAAGTTACAAAAGGTTTTACTGAATTATTAACAAATCTTATAGACACTATTGCACAATATGTACTTACCATTAACCAGCGAAACATCGGATGCTACAACAACAACTAGCGAAATAGACGACACCATTATTTCTTTCATCTGAAAGAAATTATTTAACAGTATGAGTATAAAGTTAACTAAATCAGTAAGTATTGGCTTACAAGCAAGTTCTAATGAAATGGATATTTTCTATGCACAAGGATATATATAATTATGCACGTCTATGTATGTTTATTTCTCAAATTATCTTTCTCTATCCTTTCTTTTAGTTAACTATTTTTTTTTTACCAGAACATTTCATAAATTGTAAATGCAAATGCCAGCATTAAATACAAAAGTACAAAAATTCTTCAATCTCCTAAATTTTAATATACGAAACTTTTACTATTTGTCTTGGTCTGCTGTTCCTTCACTGTTTTAGGATGATAATTGTGAATGCATGCTTATAGAGATTCTATAGACTAATGTCGATTTAGTATTGTATATTTATATATCTTGTTTAATAATTCTTTAAACCATATTTAATAAGATTGGTACCAAGGTAAAGCTGTTGATAACTATAATTATTTTCAAATATCAATCATTTGATCAATTTATTCCGAATAAATACTATTACGAAATTGAAACGGAAAAAAAAATATTTCTAAACAAAATTATGTAGTGTACTAATTAAATAACAATTCACGTACAAGTGTAATATATCAAGAGGTAAACTATCAATGTGTGGTGATTTAATTTTGTATTGGTTTAAACATATTTTATTTAATCAAATGTACATGTTTACACATAAGTTTAAGTATAAATATGGATTAGAAAGGAAGATAAAATCTTATAAAGTTCTTCTCCATGTCATATATATTGTGAACAGATTTGGTAGATTATTATCACATGGTGATGAGATAAGAGCAAGCTGATTGGTCAGTTACTTCAACGAAATGTGAATGACGTCATTGTTTGATAAGCACTCCTTGAATTATTGGACAGGCACTGAATTCTCTGATTTTTTTAAGATACCGTATTCGAGAGATATCAGTGACTGGGATAAACTAGATATATCCCATACAACGATATGCACAATGCAGGTAACACATGGGTAATTCCGTAGATACTTGTAGATATTTTGCACGCAAACGTGTTTGATGTATGTCTTCCCTTTAAAAATATTGTGACGTTTATATTGAACGGTTACCTCTTTAAACTGTTCAATGAGCAAAACAAAATGATCATTCATATACTAAAATTCTTCAAAATAAGAGAGAAAAACTGTGCTTTTTTACATCAAACAATTAAACCACGGCCATTTATGACCCGAGGCCGAAGGTTTGATCCCAGGTTCGACTAGGTGGTCTCTCTGAAACACCACACAGTACTGGGTTAACCCTTGAAACGACATCGAGAGCGATCAATTTATAAGCTCTGAGCTTACCTCACATTAAAGCTAAAATAAATTAGTATAAACTAAGAAGAATCGAAAATGTCATACTGGGTAGATGTCAAACTGTAATAATGTTACTTTGAACATAAAACAGTGGATTCGTCGTTCACTACGACTTGTATATCACAACAGATGGTAACAGAAAATAGCACTAATGCATATGCATAGTTTGCAGATAACAGCATTTAATAATTCATAACATATCATAACACTCCATAATGAAATACACTATATGTTTCAATTTCTGTATATTGCGTAGACAATCATTTATACAAGTAATAAGCCACAGACAGACAGACATGTAATTCGTGACTATTGCATCGTGGTCATGGGATCCAGCAATACAAAATTTCCAGGCGATCTGCCTTTTCACACGTCAATAAGTCTCTGAAAATACCAAAAACATATATTTAACCTCACGTATGATAACAAAGGAACATATCAAAATATAAAATATTAAAGTAACGGTATTGATCACTTGCGACCGGCTTGCTTCTAAAAATCAAACATCTTGACACTTTCTGCAGAAAAAAAGTGTGAATATTGATGTCAGATCGGATTGGTTGAGACAAACACACACCCGCGACAGTTATGTTTAAATAAATGTTAAAAATTGATCTACCGACGAATGCCATTGTAGTTATCTTGTCCAAGATGTTTTTCAAATAGAAAATATGTAATAAAAATGAGTACAGAAATAAATATCTATGTCTTCTGAAAGTAGCCGAGGTAGTCTGAAAAAACTTTTGAACAAAATTGTTATTTTTTCAAATACGAAATTGTCAGGTGATTTGTCTTTTAGAAAAGCAAGCGTCGCCGATAATTAAGACAACAAAAGTGCATGTATGCTGGAGATACTGATGCCATATATAAATTATACATCTCACTATAGAGTAACGTCCATTTTCATTGTGCCTAAACATCGTTTGGAACATTTTCAAATAAGTTGATCAATATAATTTAATAATAAATTCATTAATAATTAGATATAAATAATTCAATATGATTTATAATAAATTGCTCTGAAACGATGTTTTAAAAATTATCATTGCTTTCAAGCGGTTTGAAAATTGACTTTTTAAGTGACTTTAAGTCAACACTTCAGCATTGCTACTTACTAAAATGTCGTCGGCGCATACCACCAATGCCACCAATACCTGCAGAGCGTCTCCTCCAGCTACCGTGACCACGTGATCGTCTGCGGAATCTTCCGCTAATTCTTCTACCACCAAAACCTCCTCCGAGGACACCCCCTAGAATGGACCAAAGATATGATGAACATTGATATAATGATTTGTTAAAAATATGTTACAATGGATATGAACTATAAAGTAAACTGTTTTACTAGTAAAGTTTATGTATTTATACGGCTTTCGCAATAATATAAGTGATAAATTGGTTGAATATTTGAAATTAGCATCATTTTAATGCCATCGAAGGGTAACAGACGAGCCGTTAACATAACCACTCTTTCCTAGGATCCCGGAAAGTAAGCCAGTTATCAAGAATATCTATCTCCGAAAGTAAATTATAACATTTTTCCACTCGAATCAGCGGTGAGAGGCGAATGACAATGAGACGCAATGTAGTATATTAATCATCGGGAAGACTGCGTACCAGCGGGGATTCAAACTCACTACGTCTGATTTGAAAGTCAAATGCGATGCCGACCGAGCTAACCGGATCCGGCTGCACAGTAATATAATAACACATGTTATAGGCAAAGCATAATAGTGGTTTAGTGACAAAATAACTGAAAAAAAAACTAACCTTGACCACCGAAACTATGATGATTGATGCCACCAATACTTCCACCGCCATGTCTCATTTTTCTTGCCCAGTGATCGTCAATGGCGCTGACACCGAAACCAGAGTCCACCTGCCTCATATCGCTGCCGAGGAATCCGCCGGAGATGCCGCCTCCTTGTCCTATTCCACCAGAACCGCCCCCAAATCCTATTCCACCAGAACCGCCCCCAAATCCTATTCCACCAGAACCGCCCCCAAGTCCTATTCCACCAGATATACCACCACCAAGTCCTATGTCACCAGAACCGCCCCCAAGTCCTATTCCACCAGATATACCACCACCAAGTCCTATGTCACCAGAACCGCCCCCAACTCCTATTCCACCAGATCCGCCCATTCCCATCTTGTGTCTGAACATTCCACCTCCCATCACATCGCCACCGACACCTCCGACAAATCCACCACCACTAGCGCCCAACTGGCCACCCTGGATTTCTGAGAAATAACGTGAATTAATTTATCTGGTATTAAATAACTAACACTGTTATGAGGAGTTATTTGTTGAATGGTAGTTTTAGTTTAGTTAAAACGAATCTATTTTGCTTCGATTATGAAACAAGTTCTTACACCTCGGGCAAATCACGCTGTAAGTCTTCCTGTGTAGAACTACGTATACGCGGATAAAATGTCTTGCTGAAGGACACAAAACATAGCCGTGGCGGAAGATCGACATAACGAGAGACATTGCATTCAACCGTAACAGACACGACACGCTACGCTACCGCCAACGCCAACAGGACACGGTAGTTTATCTTGATAATTCGATAAATTTATGCCAGTTAGTTCTATACTCATATATATATACTTGTATTTCTTTATAAGAGTCTTATGTATTTGGCTATGACATGATTAACGTTTTCTTGATTTATGCCGTCACCTTCAATTTATTTTCTTGATTGATTGCACGACGATACGATCACATGGCATTTGTTTTATTGTTAGTATAGGTACTATACTAATTGTGCACGATATGCATTCATTGTCCACGCAAAGTTTTGTACATAATAATATATAAAATGGCAAATATAAAAATAAAACAAGTCAAAATAAGTCACCTCCAACCCCTCCAACAAACATTCCGCTGTCATCAAAACCATTGTCAACATAACCGCCGCCCATACCGGTATCGGTGTAGTCACCTAAAAATAGATAAATGAAAATATCATTTAGGAAGTGAATATGGACACACATAGTGAATGAAATATCGCGATTGGGGACATACTGCAAAAGATACTGAACGGAACAGCTAACCTGGCACCTGCCATTTTATGTTCCTGACATATCTAGGTATTTTCTCAAAAAATGTATAAAGTATCAATGCAATTTCCTTGAAATTTAAACTTAGATAAAAAAGAACACCTGGGCTATGAATAATCAATGCATAGTGTATGTTAATGGTGTATACACGATTATTAATGCTACTCAATAGTTTGACGAAGATATTAGAAATTCAAAAGTGGCGGGTTAGCTGTTCCGTTCAGTATAGTATTTCCAGAAGACAGTAAACCGTCTGCTAGGTTTATGTTGTTGACAGACACGTGTTATTTTACACATATCCCCATAAAATAACAACAACAACAACAACAACAACAACAACAACAACAACAAACACACAACGAATATCCTTATATAATAGAATATAATTTAAAAGGAGAACACTGTCCGATTATAGATTCAAACACCGATAAGACGCTCATGTCACTTTGTCGTACACTACAAATTACAAACACCTAAGGCATATTAGACACATTTCAGACAGACATTGTCGTTGTGATACAGAAGCGAGGTAACGATAAAACACGTAGTATTGTAGACGTTGTCAATCGTCCAGCGCATATCGCACTACCTATCTTATCTAGAAGAAATGCAGAACGCAACCAGTAATGAAAACTAGTAGACTCGATGTTAATGAGTCTGAAAATGAGATGTAATCTAAATTAAATACCAATTAAGTTTTGTTTCTAACATTAATTATGTATGTATTGATGAACAAATTTGTGATGTATAAGTATAAGTATTTTCTCTTTCAGAGCCACATCATCAAACAATAATGTGCGATATTTACTGTTTTATAATATATATGTTAGAGTATTCCATTATGAGTTTGTCAATAAAGTAAATATTGCTCATATTGACACAATCGTTAATGACATACCCCAACATACATATTGTACAACTGTAATTATCGCTTACAATAGTTGTTAATGTGGCTCTGTAATTCGCACGGCGCTTCTCTGTCTTGTCAGTATATACATGTAGCTATAGCTATTGTCTTGTAGCATACTTATATCTTATAATTATGTTATCTTATACTTGTCATCAAGTATGATCATGGCTTGATGGTCGAAGACGTAAGACTTATTCAAAGTTACAACTACCATAGCGATGATCAAGAAGTCCATTGCTAAACCATGTATAAGTTAATAATACAATTGTATAGCAGCGTTTAGACATGCTGCATCTGCCAAACATCAGATGAAAATAAAAGTAAACGAGCTAATGATTATAATTTGTTCATTCGGAATAACCTTTTACTAGATAATTGAGGAACGCCTTCTCATATGTACAATTATGTATAGTATAGTTTTTAAGTACAGTACAATAAACACTAGACAGATCACCAAATTATGCCACTATATCATCAATTTGAAGAAAAAAAACCAATACAATATCCAATACCAATTCAATGCATCTGCATAGTGGCATACATAAACTGAACGGAACAACTAACCCGCCACTTGGCATTATAAGTATTTTCTTTAAAAAAAGTATCAAGGTAATTTCCATGAAATTAGGATGTGAATAAGAATATTTGGGATAAAATACTGCCCATCTATGTAAAACCAAAACATAATTATTTTGTTAATGTCGTATACAATTTTATAATACGCTACTCAATATTTTGACGATGATATTGGACATACTTGGTACAGTGGCATGTTAGCTGTTCCGTCCAGAATATATTAAAATATCATCAATTATTTATAGAATTATAATAGTTGAATAAATGCTGTTAACATTGACTTACCGAATATAGTTATAAAACTGAATTGTTAAAATACAGTATAATAAATATATGTACTAATGTGTAATAAGATATTATGTACTTACTAGACACCAGCGACACGACGGATGCAACGACAACAACAACTAGTGACATAGATGACGCCATCACTGCTCTCTACTGAAAAGAACAAAAAACATCAGTATGTATATCAGGTTAACTGCATTATACAACTAAGATTTCCAAGTAAGTTCGCATGCAGTGAAGAAACTGATATACGTGCAATATGTAAATATTTCGTAAGTTACCTTTCTCTTCTCTTTTTATCTAAAATAACATGCGAGAAAATGTAAATGTAATCCACAAGGCTGGCATTTGACATAACCATCATATATTAGAAAAAATAATTGATACTTGATATTTTGATGCTAGTATAAAACATTAGTTTTGGTCTACTGTTCTTTTTATATTTTAGATATGTATATTGTTGAGGTGAATGCCTAAATATAATACATGTGTATAAATACATCAATGCATCAGGTTGGTATACGACATTGCGTCTCATTGTCATTCGTGTCCCTTAGCTGATTCAAATAAGAAAACCATTACTTGCGGAGATGAGTGTGTTTGGGTGCGGGGTAACCAATCAGAATCCCAGGAAAGATGGTTAATAGTCTAGTCTGTTAGACCTCAATGAAATAAAGTGACGCTGAACTTTCAACCAATTAATCATTCCACCATCAATAAAACTTGATATGCCATATAGCATTTCCTGTTGCGGAACTTTTAAAATGTCTGGTATACAAAATATTTGTTTAAATAGTGTTTTCGAAGATGATTCAGTACGGCTATATCTTTTAAATTATAAAATTACATCTAAAACTTTACAAGTATAAAGAAATACGCTTTTGCAAATTTATTGTTTTTGTTTCAACACATGTCCGTATTATTTCATTTGATCAATTATAAAATGTAAATATTGAGATAAGAATGTTGGTTTCAGTGAAATATCATTTTTATTTGAACTTATTTATTTTACGTCGATTGCGAAACAAATTATTACAACTACAAATCCCGCTCAAAGTCGTTCTTGGTATTACCAGTAATGAACATATGCAGAAAAAGTGTTTAACTAAAGAACACCACACATAACCGTGGGGAGGATCGAACCAACGACCCTCCGATCCCGGTTTCGATGACTATGATCTATTACTGGACCTTCGGCTCTACATTTTTGATTCATAGAATGATCACTGAAGTGGTATATGCATGTCGATTTCAGTGCTTTCGGATAAAATGATATTGATATTTCTCTAAAACCAACGTTTTTTTTTATCTTTCTTCAATAATTTCAAACATTGCATTTTATAATTTAACTATTGTTATGAACACATATACATATAGTTCAATGTATGATTTTGTTAAAAGCATGAAATATAATAATAAATTTTATATTTTACTTACGTGGATCAAACGTTTGGAAGTCAGGTCGGGTCCTGTGGTGTTCGTTTCAAATATCATCTACCTTTATATAGGCATCCTTCCAAATCATAATGTCCCCGGCATGTCTTCAAATTTATATCCAGTAATTGCATTTATATGTATAAACATTAATATAAAATGCATGTACACGTCTGATTACGACAGTTAACGAATAATCACGACAAGTGACGAGTATATTACGCCGGGCTACATATAGAATATTGTCAACGGTGGACTTGCATTTGTTTTAATATATACACATATACCCATCATGCTTTTGTCGTTATTAACCATCATGCATTTGTCGTTATAAGACTGTCATGTTTTTGTGTGATAGTGTCAAAATGTTGTGAAGTACAGAACGCAAACATGTAAGCATACTGATATTGATTAGTTATGTATTATGTTCTTCTTATTACTCTTTATTGCATATGCGATAAAACATTTTAAGTGATAGTAGTAGACATGGACTTCAGTATACAGTATAATTATGGAATCATGAACAATGGACCAGGTTCATAAAGCCCAATTATCGGCCCTGCAAAATTTTTTCAAAAACTTATTTTTCAACAAAGCTTGTATATATGTATTAAATATAATTCATTTCTTTTAAACTAAGCTTATTTTATTTTTTGATTTCATGTTTTGCTATGCATGAACATAAAAAACCATATTTTCGCTGTACATATACATTTTAATGGTATTATATCAAGCGAAAATAGCAAATTGAAAAAAAAACATCAATATTATATATATCTTTTTTAAAATAAAGTATAATTAAAATACAAAAACTTCAAGTTTTGCAGAAAAAAAGGTTTAATTTTATTGCAATAAACAGGGCCAGTATGGGACCTTTAAACAAATGATAATCGTTGTAAGATACATCTATGGTGTTGTTGCACTAAAATAAAATATAAAATACAAACATATCTTTAAAAATGATGAAATGCACGCGAACAGTGTTAACTAGACATTAAAAAGTTAAATTCTTGGCTCGGATTCTATAATATGCAGTGTCGAAAATGTAAATGTATTTCTCTCACTTTTTAAACACCGGATTAAATACATCTTAACTCAGAACTGGGAGACAGAGTTATACATGTCATCAAGCGCATTGTTTTACAGGTCGGTCGCACTTGTCAAGTTCAAGCATTATCTTACTGTGTTATATACTATAACTGGTAACAAGAACGCAAGGGACAGGGCGGCAATGCATTGATCACCTGCGGCTTCAGTTACTGTTATATGTTATCATATATAAACATATCTTAAATCCGTATTGCTATGATAAAATTAAGACTATCTTCGCATAAATTGGAAATTGAGTGTGGTCGGTGGCGCAAACCCGTAAGCGTACCATTTCACAATAGGAAATATAGACAAATGCATTTTATTAGAAGATGAGTTTCATAAAGTGATTGAATGTAAATAAGTACAATTTATTTAAACACATACTTATAAAAATATTCAATTTACTTGAAATTTACGAAACTTATCAATAGCACACGTGATTCTGAGAAAAGGTAGTCCTTAATGTTCATATAAAAATCTTTTGAATAAATACAAATTCCATTTAAATATTGTATTAAAACATATACAATGTACATTAATGGAAACAAATTGGTTATTTTCTCTCGATTCTCGTTGGTATTTTTATGCGTGTTTTTATTATGTGTTTTTTTTTTTTTATAAAAAATGGATCTCTCCCAAAGTGAAACTTAAACAATAAAAGAAACCCTTAAAATATGCTATTGTTATAATGCCAATATATAGCTACATGTGCCATTCATAATATTTAAAAACAACTAGCTATGTTAAAATGATCTTTCTATATGTTTATTACCAACTGCATGTTTCTTCACATCATCTTACTATTGGTGATTATGTTATGATATTTGTATTACGTACATATATGTACATGTTCTGTGTGTACCTTGTCCTAATATACACGTCATCTGACGCGAGTGTTCGCTTATTGTCATAATAATATGTGTACATGTATGTTACATATATATTCTATACAAATAAATGCAATTACTGGGAACGCACTTAAAAACAACCAGGTCATTTTGATCTGAGACGATGCCTATATAAACGTATTTTTAGTTCGAAACGGGGTAGAGTGTATTGAACTGTCCTCCTTGATCAACGTAAGTGTACTATTTATATTTTACTGTAGAATTTCTACTTTTTACATTGGTTATTTTTTAATAATTTTACTTAAACTGTGACAATATCTAACATTTAATGGTAATTTCACTGTTTTAAATAATAAAAGCATAAACAACTGTTCGTTTCAATGACATATCAAATCACTGGCGAATACTGATATCAGAATGCTCGAGAACGAGGCTACTCACTGAAATGTCGTCCGCGCATACCATCAATGTTCATTCGATGAATTAAAACTGATATTTCACTGAACCAACATTCATCATTTTCTATATATCATATTTTATATTTGATAACCCAAAAGAAAACGAAACGGGGATGTAGTACTAAATACAATTCATTTAGAGAAATGAATGCTTACTAGTTAAGTGTTAAACATATATGTTTATTTAGTTTAAATACTATTATTGTACTGAGTTACGTAAAGAAACTACTTGAACAAAATATAATATAACGCATAAATAAAAATGAAACATGTGATATTTCAGTTTTTATCTGATAACATTTTAACTCGGCAAACAAAGTATATTCGATTCAACTTTGAAAAAAAATGTTTATTATAAATTGTTATATTTCGTTCACTTGAAATAAACCTATAAATGTTAAACATTTTGAAAAGAACGCAATCAGTTATAAACATAAAAAAACATATAAACAGTGCTTAGCTACTGTAGGTATTTGTCTAAATGCCCGTTGGTACAATTCGCGTTTTTCATTTTTTTTTTTTTGCATTCACAACACCAACATTTTATTTGCTGATTAAGGTAATCAAAAAAAACACTTTATCACAACTTTCAGTCTCGTATTCTGTTTAAAAAGTAAGCAATTTTACGTTTATAGTTAGGTTTGGTGACAATGATGTTTTGTTCACCCTTTTTTTAATCAAGAAATATACATGAAAATTGAATACGAATATTTTAAATAATCATCGATATTTGACTTCTTCATATTTTAACGTGAAATTTGTTGTAACACATTTTTGTTGAAACCATTACACTTCATTTTGTTTGTTTAAAACTGATTATTCTTTTGTTTCTAATTCGTAATATTCATTCAGAACAAATTTATTGAATTTTGGATATTTGAAAGGGATTAACATTTTTATTTTATTAACTTTACTTTGATATCAAACGTAGTAGAGTCGAACAATAGTTTAATGAGTTAATATATAAATACTACAACTGGCGATACTTCTCGCTGTATATTAAATAGACATAAGCCAGTAATCATGCATTCACAATTATATCATTACTAAAACATTGAATGAAAGGATTAGAAGACCAAAAATAAACAGTAAATATTTTAATTTTAAGAAAACGGAAGCAAATTTTTAATTCGGAATATTTAATACCGGTGTCTATATCGTCAATACATCAGAGTGGTATAGGTCAACGATATTAATACGTCCAATTAACTGTTGAAAATCGATGATTTTTGACAAAAGCGGTTATTGTGTCAACGGGCTCTTTCTTTTACATTTTTAAATAATGCTACCTTCAATGTTACCCTAATATTTTTTATCAAACAAATACTTATCATAATTTTACGCTATTCCGAACAAACCTGTCTGAAAGTGAGGTATTTGTAAAAAATAGTTACTTATTTAAAACCTTTATTCTCGAAATATTCTAAAAATAATATATTTGAATTTGTGGCAATAACCCTTTATTTTACTACATTTACGTGTACATTTCAGAAATAAACTTAAAGGAATTATATCAGGAAAAAAGCGCTATAAATTTCTCAAAAATAAAATTATTCTTAAAATAGATAAAGAACATCTCATTATTGTTAATAAATAGATCCTAATGATTTGTTATGTCAT
Organism: Panopea generosa; assembly: GCA_029582155.1. NCBI lineage: Eukaryota > Metazoa > Mollusca > Bivalvia > Adapedonta > Hiatellidae > Panopea > Panopea generosa. The sequence goes on from CM055899.1 coordinate 38,686,479, forward strand.
ATTCACCAAAACGTGACATAATCGATATTTAAATTAGAGAGCAAAACTTGAAACGAAAACCCTATTCTAAAAATAGACAGCACTTAATTACCTTTATATCGTCATTCGGACACTTTCTAAGATGAAATAAGTTACGTGTAAACCTGTTTAACAGATCATATTGAGATCAAATTGTAATCGTGTGACTCATTTAATCCGTCACAAAATATGTTGCATTTTTAAGCGGTAAATTTATTTTAGCCTAACCTAAGCGCGTAACCCAAGTTACTAAATCCATTTTCAATATAATTATTTGGCATATTTAAATAGATATCCTTTTGGCAATGCGGGATCAGTGAGTATATATAAGGATGCTATATTGGAAATAAATGTGTTCAGCCAATTAGATTTTTTTTCCGAAAAATCCTGATATATTCCTTTTAAAGAAAAGATACTGATATAAATAACTTGAAAATAAACATTAACTATCTTATCTTGTACATATATATATATATATATATTCTTCATTCCAAGTAAATCTGGACTGGCCGATTCGGATAACGTGATATAAATAATTTAAATTATTTCTTTTCAGTAGAAAAACGTTATGGCGTCATCTATTTCACTAGTTGTCGTTGTTGCATCCGTCGTTTCGCTGGTCTATGGTAAGTGCAAACAGTAATTTGTTAATTTTTTAATAAAACAAATATCGTAACTTCTTTAAGAAGAAAGTCCAGATAAGCTGAATTGTTTTCAATTTTTAGAAATCCATATTTTCATGTTAAGAACTTTGATGTTATATTTAAGTCACTGTCCTGACACATTGCAGTGATATAAGCTATTTTAATGATTATTTTAATGTATTTCTATATAAAAAGTGATACTACCTTGGCATTTCGGTGACCTGTCTCGTTTCTTGTATTAATATTAAAATGACATAATATGATGTTGTAATATAACATTTCTACTACAAACTGTACTATGTATAATTTTACATATAATGAGACGTTTACAAACTATTGAATCTAAATATAGACTCGATTTATTCCGATCTAATAATTTGTTTCCATGAGTTCGTTAATCTTTTCTCCTCGTATTTGCCTGATGCCGTGTATCTTAATATTTCGAGATATATTTGTTTGACATGTTGCTATAATGTCGTTTTATTTTACTGATTTGTGATTCGACATTTTTGATGATATATTGTCGTCTTTTAAACATTGGCTTCAATATAGAACATTCCGTTTGACATAAAATGTCATGATCGTCAATAGATGTTGACATACTTCCTCAGCCAATGAAATCGCTCCATGAACGAGAAAGTAGATAAGCATCTTAACCGATTAGAAGTTACGCGGAATTTATACTGGCGTAGAAAATCCCACATAACTTCTAACATAAACATAGATATATAGGTTGAATTTACTTCTGTATATAAAAGGTAGAACGGTATGTGCTTGGCAATTGACAACTAATACAATACTATTTGTTTAACCGTTGATCATATCACACATCGACAGGATCTACCTGAAATATGTCTAATATGCCTGAGGTGTTTGTAATTTGTAGAAAAGTTACATGTATTCTTTATTTCTTTCCTCCATTAGGAACATAAATGTTATTACATTAAGGACATCGTAAACATTAAAATGAGAGCCAAATCGCATACAAAAATATATCAATATTAAACAGAGTAAAGCATACAGGATGTGCGTGTCGGTGTTTGATTCCATACTTTCTGTTTTGTGTTCAACGACATAGGAAACAGTTTATCTCGAATCGGAAAACGACAGTCACATTGTATCTGAGATAATGTATTTATATTTGCCTTTTAAAATGAACTGTTACCGGTTTTATCATTTTCTAGGTGACTACGATACGGGTATGAGGGAACGTTATGATGATAATGGTTTTGATGACAGCGGAATGTTTGTTGGGGGTGAGGCACTTTGACTATTATCTAATATTACGTTTTTATGTTTGCATTTTTAAATACTACTTGTGTGTCACCCTATCAGCATGGTTAAAAATGTGTATCATGCACAGTTGTGTTGCCAAGGTGAACTCTTTAAAAATAAAATAAATGCCATGTCACCCTATTCTCGTTGAATCAGCCAAGAAAATAAATTAAGGAAGAGATAGGTCATCCGTCCAGAAAATATTTTTTATAGCCAATGCTTTAGACTCACGTCATTAATTGATATATCCGAACAAAACTTGCATAATGTATTAGACTACATCAAATTATCCTATTTAAACAATATGTGCATTTTGTGTTGTACTTGACCTAGGACGACAATCTTAAGAAAGCTCGGACATTCTGACTACTTTCGAACGTAAGCGTAAATAGTCGAGCGTTGTTCCGATTTGAGTTCTTTTTTTATTCCAATGCATTTACTTCAAGTATATTTACATTTGTCTTTCCATCTCAAATACCTAAATTTAAATACAGCAAACATTTTAACACGCACACGTTTTCTTTGTTTTATTGACAATGGTGCCATCGCTTCGATATTCCCAAACGTTTCTGAACTAATATGGTGTCAGCGTCTGTTGATTGACATGCCTCCTGTTGATCTATACACAGAAAGTCGCTTTAATGCTGTTAGTTAATAAACTAAGTAACTTAATGCTGCTTTATCAATCAGGAATCCAGGGAAGAATGATGGGAGCTAGAAGTGGTGGCTTTGTCGGGGGCATCGGTGGTGATGTGATGGGAGGTGGAATGATAGGAATGGGCGGTTCTGCTGGAATAGGTATTGGGGGCGGCACCTCTGGTGGATTACTCGGCAGCGGTATGGGACAGGTTGACTCTGGTTTCGGCATGAGGCATGGTGGTGGAAGAATTGGTGGTCGCACCATCGTTGACGATCACTGGGCAAGGAAAATGAGGCTTGGTAGTGGAAGAATTGGTGGTCGCAGCATCATTGACGATCACTGGGCAAGGAAAATGAGGCATGGCAGTGGAAGAATTGGTGGTGGCAGCATTATTGACAATCACTGGGCAAGGAAAACGAGGCGTGGATTCGGCGGTCAAGGTCGGTTTAAGTTTAAAAAAACAAAAACATTTTCAGTTATTTTGCTCATTACATGGAAAAGAATATGTGCTTGGCTGCTTAAACTATATATTTTGCATCATATGAAATTGAGAAAGCCGTGTACAAGATTTTAATAGCGAAACAGTTTACTGGCTAGTTTTACATTTCTAACATGATTTGTGTTTAATAAATCTTATATCTATGAACAGTATATTTGTGATTGACTTTAGGAGGTGTTCTTGGAAGAAGTCTTGGTGCCAAAAGACTTAGCGGAGGTATCCGCAGACGATCACGTGGTTACGGTAGCTGGAAGAGACGCTCTGCAGGCATTGGTGGCATTGGTGGTATGCTCAGACGACATTACAGTAAGTATGACGTTATATCGCTTTAAGCCATTTAAATAAATCAATTATATAGTAGTTTATTGTGACTTACTTTTCGAATTTTATTTAAAGAAAGGATTCGTCATTTTTGTCAAAATAACATTTTAGGGTACCTATATCTTATTAAGCTGTAATTTGATCGAATATTCTGTGGTGCTGAAAATATGTTTACATGAATAATGAATTTAGTTGGTATATACACATTTTATGATTCTCGGTTATGCATACGTGTTGATATCCACCTGGTTTCTCATTTTAAAGAGAAACACATATATTTATTGCTTGGTCCGAATATTGTTAAAAGATTTCGCTCTATGGAACCCTGACAGGAGAATAAACGCGATCATGCACATGTTGATACATATATAGTGATACTACTCTTATAATAACTTCTGGCAAGGAATACGAGATAGCTTCTTCAATAGTTCTTCTGGTTTGTTGTATTTTTATACAAATTTACTATTCTGGTATATCCGATTCAAATATGTTTGTTGTAGTGTGATTTTGGTTAAAATGGATCGTAGCCAATACTCGTTATAAATGGAGCGTAGCCAATACTCGTTATAAATGGATCGTATGCCAATACTCGTTATAAATGGAGCGTAGCCAATACTCGTAATAAATGGAGCATATGCCAATACTCGTTATAATCGGAGCGTATGCCAATACTCGTTATAAATGGAGCGTAGCCAATACTCGTTATAAATGGAGCGTATGCCAATACTCGTTATAAATGGAGCATAAACAATATTTGTTATAAATGGAGCGTAGCCAATACTCGTAATAAATGGAGCGTATGCCAATACTCGTTATAAATGGAGCGTAGCCAATACTCGTTATAAATGGAGCGTAGCCAATACTCGTTATAAATGGAGCGTATGCCAATACTCGTTATAAATGGCGCATAAACAATACTCGTTATAAATGGAGCGTATGCCAATACTCGTTTTAAATGGAGCGTAGCCAATACTCGTTATAAAATGGCGCGTATGCCAATACTCGTTATAAATGGAGCGTAGCCAATACTCGTTATAAATGGAGCGTATGCCAATACTCGTTATAAATGGAGCGTATGCAAATACTCGTAATAAATGACATGTGAAGTGTAAAGGTGTAGTGTGGGAGAACCGGGCCAGGGCTTGTATGGTTATAGGTTCGATATCAAACTCATAAAGTTGGGCCGCCTGCAACCTCTCATTTTATTTACGTGTCTCAAGGGGTAGACCTACGAAAACAGACACTGTTATTTCACAACCGATGTAAAATAAACAAATACGCTTTGACAACAAGATTATATTAACTTTAGAAAATCACTGCCGAATAGGACGAATGTATGTCAACAGTGTGAATGACCGTTGGTTAAGTTATTCGGCTTATAAGTATCACTACACAGTTTCTTATTCATAGCAGGAAGGTACCCGCTCATAAACATTAAATCACAAAAATGACAAAAGTAATACCAATTTTTTCTCATTGCTACATTTTATATTGCATCTTTGTTCAAATCCTCTGCTGTATGGACTCACTATTAATTTTTATTACCAATTCTGAACATAATTTAAAGACATATAAGCTATAGCTGACACCATGTATACACTTTTATTGCAATTCCCGTCGTTATCATATAGGTATATGATATTTTTCAGAGACTTATTGACGTGTGGAAAGGCAGGTCTTTGAAGAATCTTAGTAACGCTGGATCGTGCAACCACGAAGCAAAAGTCACGTGTTGTGCGTCAGCCTGTCTGTGAAATATCGTTACATACGTGTCAACACAGATAATGCAACATATTTCGGATTGCATTATCGTGTTTTTATTATATGTTTTGATTAATTATTAAAGATTTTATCTGCAAATTATGATTTATGTTTCATTTCTTACCTATTGGTCTCACTACACAGTTGAATTTTGTTCTTTGTTCTGTATAAAATAAGGTCTAGGATTTCAATGGTAAAAAAAGAATTACACATAGAATTTTTTTTTAAGTATTTTTTTTTTATAACAGGAATGTATACTCATAGAAAAATGCACAATAACTGGCAGGTTGTCTACAATGTTTTTTTAAAGAGGGTGCAGTGACACCCTGAGCTTTTTTGAAAAAAAGAAGTCCTCAAATGATCATAAATACACGTATATGTTGAAATCCTATAAAAGTCACTGTTTTAACACCAGTGATGTCTCATTGCACTATATGCTGTGCCAACTTTTGCTCTATTCATCTGCAGCAAGAAATCACAACAACTAATGAAAATATTTCATAACCAAAGTACATAAGCCTTGTTTTTAAGCGTAAGAATCTTGCTACCGTGGCAAAAAGGGATGCAACTATGTAGTGAGACGTATACATGTCAAGATAAATGCTGAACTAGCTGTATTGTGATCGATCAACCAAAATTATACGTTCTTGCAATCATTCAAGTGAGACGCTAGTGTAGTGGATTGAATGTTGACCGCACGCACCACAGGTACGAACTGGTTCTTCCCAGAAACCGTACTCGAGAGCGATTCATATAAGCTCTTCGCTTTCTTCGCGATAAGTCTGAAATAAATTATTACACGTATCAAGTAAACCACATTCATCCATATACCAGTTGTGTGTATATCATCGAGCCAGCATTATTATATGTCCTGATTTACAAACCTGCCGATAGAAAACGGAATAAAAATTATGTGTATCGTTTTTTATTTTTTATTTTAAATTTGTCATTCTAACGTCTGCATTGCTTTCTCGGTTAACGAAATTAAATATTAAAGATCTGTGCTGCGTTCAGTTCAGTTAAACATTTGCTAACGCTAGCTAACATATTGTCTTTGACTCTAGCTCAATATCAAATGAGTATGCAGTATGCGACAATTTTAGGAAACCAGGCAGTAAATGTGTTTGCTGACTAACAGTGCTGGACGCAGCCTTGGTGCTGCGTAAAATACACTGGCTCGTGAGTTTGACTACAAAGTACATGTAATACCAATTAACATAATAGCTTCTGTTCACACACATATATATATATATATATATATATATATATATATATATATAAATACTTAACTTCATTTTGACAGGTTACATATATGTATATTTGCATCAACACCAATGAAACTAAATACAGGTGTTTATTCTGGAGCCAGTCTATAACCTTGGTCATCAGCCTTCTGTTTCACTTACATTTGACTTAAATACTTAAAAAATTTGACTGCTTATTTTTTTATATCATGTAATCAATATCATAGAAACTATATGCATTTGTACTGGACCCAGATTGACATCACGACCAGCTGATCAAAAAGAAGTCTGGATGCCCTTCACAGATATAGGTTTTTAAGTATGTATTAAATGCATTGTTGATACAAGGGCTGTTTAATTATATGATTCAATGTAATGTATATATTTAAAACTAGACACTTTCTCAATGATGTCATCCGGACATATTCTCAAAATAGACCCATATTTGGAAAATTCCTATCGCCAGTGTTTGCAGCACAACTGCTGGCATACATATTTTAGAGCAGCGAAACACACAGTTAAATGTATTTAAAACAAGAATGTAAAATTATGAACATAAATATGAACAAAGTATCAAACATCAAACACAATAGAACGTTTATCAACACGAATAGGAAAAGAATAACAAAATATCAACAACATGGCTTCATTTGATAACATCAGGGATGTGCGCTTTCATTTTGTTATCTAACATAGTCAGAACTTAACCAATCAACGGCGTCGTAACCAAATACTTACCCACAGTTGTGTATTATTTCGTTTTCTTCGTGTTTATTCGCATTGTTCAACTTTCTGTTATTCTTGATGCGTTTTTCCATTTATTTTCATTATTTTACATTCTTGTCATAAAGTTGTATATGGTATTGTTTTGTTTTTATTTTCATTTTCTTAACTTTTATTTTTATTGTTTAATTTATTTTTTCATCGTTTACTTTATATGTTTGTTGCAAGATGTTTTATTTATGTTCTAAGTTTAACAATAGGAATGTATAACGAACATCATGAATATCAAAGTTAACATCAAATGTAAAATTTGAACCATGGAAACGTTAACAATATTGCAAGGTTTTGTCTGCCATAGCTAATGGTGAGTGCAGTAATATACTCTTAAGATTGTATATCTATCGTCTCGTATGTAACATAACGTTGAATACTTCTGGAAATAAAGCCATAAATCAATGTTTCCTAACATTCGAAATATGTATTTACTTTACGGGCTCTAGTCTGCCGTCTGTTGGTGACGATGCTTGAAGTTACCAAAGACGTTTGTGTCATTGCAAGCATAAGGGCGAGTCGAGTCCGCTTTCTGCGTAGAACCAATACTGAGTGTAAAATGGGAAAGATCCCAGTATAGACGAAATTTCACTTTTTAATGGGACGTAAACCCGCAGTACTTACATGTACCATGGTCATTTGTTTATTATTTTATTAACATAATAAAACGTATAAATTATCATACACGCGTGATAAAATAAAGCATGTTTATGTTATGTGCAACTGTGTTTGATTGTTCCATCCAGTACCTTCTTACATTATATATAAGTACATAGAGCAACGCTTTTAACAACATTCGGACAAATACAGAATGAAATATCTAATGAATAATTGTCAAAGAAATGGGATATCGGGGAGGGGGGTGTTGACAAAGTTTTGCCTAAGGCATATCTAACAAGTTAAAACAGTTTACACTACTATTTAATCACCAGATCTGCATTTGTGTTTTGAACATTTACCTAAAATATTCTTTATTTATGTTTCATTGTTTATTGTCAGTGGCAGGTAGTTTTATTTACAGTATATTTCGAATATAAAACACACAATCAATACTTAATCTTAATTTTTGTTTACATTAACTGATTCATGACATGATTAAAATCCTGGGAAAGAAAATTATACAACAAAAACAGTAAAACATTCGTATCAAACCACGCACTTTGTTTGCCATTAACTAACTGTAAATATGATCAAAATTCGTGTTTAAAAAGCAGAACCGTAACACAAATCCACTATTTGTTATTGTAAAAATATTGAGTATATTTCACTGTATCAAAATATTTCACTGAAATCATACAGAACATGATATGTTGTGAATTTTCAGATGGACACGGTGACGTAATTTATATTCAAATTAAAAAGGAAATACTTAAAAACAAACGACGTTTGCCTGCCATTTTGGACGATGTCGTAGTTTACGTATGTATTATATGAGTCGGACGATCTCTTGACGTCGTTCCAAATCAGAAAAAAACGTCGTGCTTTGTGAAATGATTCGAATTAATAAAAGTGAATTGCGTGAACACCCCCTCAGTTTATTTATTTTTATTATGTTGAAATGAATAAAAATTAACATATGTGAAATTTAAGAACATGTAACCAAACTTTTTCGTTTTCGCGCAATCAGCCACGAATCGGTGTTTTAAACCAGGCGTAATGATTAGATAAAAAGGTAACACAAATTGTGTTTTATCTGTATTGCCCTTGTAATTTATCACGAGAAATAAAATATCAGGTAATTCTTTTTCATAAAAACATCTTTGAATTGATATTGAATATTTTATAATGGGTAAAACAGCGAAATCGTTCAAAAAGATACGTTCCGCTTGGGGCGCTATAAATGAGAAACTGAAGGACCATATTGAAAAAATAAAGTTAAAACGAAAACTGAGACTTCATAAAACAATTATACAGATTTTTTTTGTAATTTACACCAAATGTAATAAAAACGATAGGAACAACGCGAACTACCTTAAATTCTTTACAGCTTATATATGAAATGAGAATCCAGACTTTTGTTATATAGTACATACTTGAATACTTAAATTTCAGAAAAACAGCTCGAGTGTCGTCATTTAGTCTGGTTCCAGTAAAATGCATATAGTTTCTTTGATAATGACTATATAATAATATATAAATAACCAGTCAAAATTTAATTAAGTTTTTAAATATTTAAAGCAAATTTTGGTGAAACAGATGCTTAGTAATCATGGTTTCAGACTGATTAAAATAATGCATTTAGTTGACAATGATGCAAGAATGAGTGTAATGGTTTATTTATTGCACATATTGTGAAAATAAAACAATCTCCAAGTCGAATAATGTATTAAAGAATTCCAATCTCCTAAATAATCCACATGTACATTGTATTTATCTTTAAAAAAAGTCCAGTAAACTATCATTAAATATGTAATCCAAAGAAAGTACAATTTCCAAGAAGAACTAGATGTATTTACATTAAAAAAATATTTTTTTATAAAAATATCTCAATGAAAAAGTTTAAAATCAAAACTGAATAGCCAAATTTACTTATATTATTGCCGTTAGGTTCACGTGACGTTTGCCGTAAGTTGCCATACAAATGCGTGCACTTATTAAATATGTTGACAACGTCGCCGTTACATTCATGGCATTGGCTTTGCTGGTTAATGTGTATAACTTGCTTTTTAAATATCAAAAACGCCAAAAAATAACGTAATAGTTTGATCTAAAATAAATAGAAAATATAATGTAAATATAAGAATTAAAAGCCGAATTTTGAGTTTTCATCGAGTGATGATAAACAGTAGGCCAGTTTAGTATTGCCGAGAAGCCCTTGCAGCTGGGCGAAGCTAAAAGGACCAGATTGCATTTCATTGGTTGCATAATTTGGTTTTGCTGGTAAGACGTCACGTTTCCGTTAGTTTCACGTGATGTTTGCCATGAGTTGTCCTACAATTGCGTTAACTTATTCAGTATGTTGACAACGTCGCCGTTACAATCATAACATTGATTTTGCGATTTAAATGCGTATAATTTGCATTTTTAAATATCAAAATTGCAACAATTCCGGGCCTCACGAACACTAAACTTGCCTAATGTTTTTCATCACCCATTTCGGCTTTTAATCCTTAGTTATTTTCATTTTGTATTTTAGGTAATAAAATAATACCGGCACGGTGATATAAACAAAACTGGCATTTGGATGAATGTAGTTTTGTTAATTTATGTACTATTTGATTTAAATAAAGCTCAGAGCTTATATGAACCAGCACATCTGGTGTGAGCGCCCATCAGCTAATCTACTACACTACCGCCTCCTTTAAGATATTGTAATAAAGTATAATATTGTTTGATTCGAACACAGAACAGCTATTTCAACATTTATATATTGGGTAAGAAATGATACACAAATCGATATATTTAGATAAAAATATTTAATTATAATAAATCGTAACAAATAAATTGATGTAACACGATAATGCAGTACGAGATATGTTTCATTATCTGTACAGACGGCCATTCAAGCGATAATCCACAGACAGACAGGCTGACACATAACACGTGATTTTTGCATCGTGGTGGCGGAATCCAGCGTTACTAAAAGTTCAAAGATGTGTCCTTCACACGTCAGTAAGTCTCTGAAAACATAAAAAATACACATATACATACATGTATGACAGCGAGGAGAGTAACACATAAAAACATTGACACATAAGTGCATATATGAATGAGATACTAGGGTAAATAATAGCCTACAAGTTTTTTTTATTGTACAGAGTTATCTGCCTTTTCTTCTTGCACTTTTTTTCAAAATGGATAACAAAGAAAAATAGTGATTACTTAATGAAGAGGATTTGAACAAAGATGCCTTAGCATAAGCAGCAATGAGACATCACTGGTTCTATTTATGTCATTTTTTGTGACTGAATTTTACGTACATTGATGGAGGTATTTTGGAGTAATTGAGCACAACATACCAGTTATAATGTTTATTTATGATCTAAGACAAAACAATCTAAATGGAAAAAAGATAGCATAGTTTTATTTAGAACATAGAACAAAATACAACTGTGCAGTGATACCCGAAAACCGAATAACTTAACTAATTGTCATTCGCTTTAAATACAATAGAAATATTCGACAATGATTTTAATAACATATAATGTTGTTTTCAAAGCGTATTTATTTATTTTATAATTTGCAACTTATAGATATAAATCACAATGTTGTTTGCAGGTCCAGCCCTAACGTCAAATATTTGTTGCCACCACTACTAGGTGAACTATCCAATTACCCACTTAGAAATAGTAATAATATTGTTATTCCAAATTGTAGAGCAGCTGTTATGACAAATTCATATATTCCAACAGGTGTCCTCTATAGAATCAACTAGATGACAGTGTAAGATCACATCTTTTTTCAATTTTTAAACATGAAATGCGTAGTCTAAATGGAAACACACATATTCCTATATATTTTTGCATGGTAAACGATTCGTGTCGGTACACCATGCTAGATTGCGAAATGATTGCAGCAATATAAATTAAGATCTATATTTTAATCATCTTAGATTAAGTCCATTTTGTAAATGTAGTGACACTGAAGATGCTGAGCATTTCGTTTTTAAATGCCCTATTTATAAAAATGAACGTATTGTCTTGTTCGATTCTACTAGGATATTTCACTCATTAAATTTAAATAAACTGTTGTATGGAAATCCATACCAACTGTTGTATGGAAATGCATATCAACTGTTGTATGGAAATGCATATCAACTGTTGTATGGAAATGCATATCAGTTGTTGTATGGAAATGCATATCAACTGTTGTATGGAAATGCATATCAGTTGTTGTATGGAAATGCATATCAACTGTTGTATGGAAATGCATATCAACTGTTGTATGGAAATGCATATCAACTGTTGTATGAAAATGCATATCAGTTGTTGTATGAAAATGCATATCAATTGTTGTATGGAAATGCATATCAATTGTTGTATGGAAATGCATATCAACTGTTGTATGGAAATGCATATCAACTGTTGTAAGGAAATGCATATCAACTGTTGTATGGAAATGCATATCAACTGTTGTATGAAAATGCATATCAGTTGTTGTATGGAAATGCATATCAACTGTTGTATGGAAATGCATATCAACTGTTGTATGGAAATGCATATCAATTGTTGTATGGAAATGCATATCAACTGTTGTATTGAAATTCATATCAACTGTTGTATGGAAATGCATATCAACTGTTGTATGGAAATTCATATCAATTGTTGTATGGAAATGCATATCAATTGTTGTATGGAAATGCATATCAACTGTTGTATGGAAATGCATATCAACTGTTGTATTGAAATGCATATCAACTGTTGTATGGAAATGCATATCAATTGTTAAAACAGTGCATGCCTATGTTGAAGCTACAAAATGGTTTAATTAAAAAATCGTTTTATTTGTCCCTTTTGCGCTAACTTTTTGTTAACCAAAAAAATAGTCCCTCCCCCCATGTAATTTTGTTAAAATGCGTGAGCTAATTATTTGTGGACCAGATATTGCTACTTGTCAAATATCTATTACCTCTACCAAATGTCTCGTTGTTGGCAATACATTCAGATAGGGAGGTTCATTAGATACTCTCTCTCTCTCTCTCTCTCTCTCTCTCTCTCTCTCTCTCTCCAGGTCTCTTTTCGAAATGCAACTATTTTTCTTTCCAACTTGTTATTTTTCTATTTTGACTCTTTTCAATAAAAGTTAAAACGTTATATTGCCATAATGTTTTTGTTAAATTGTAGTGGAAGAGCCGGATCTAATGTTGGCCGAACTTGTGGCCCGACACCATTTTATGATATGTTTAAACTGAGTAAAATTGATATACATGCATTAAATCAATTATATATGTCTTAGTAGTGTCAGCACACCAGAACATAGCTTAAACGAACATAGGTGCCTTGAATGTTATTTTAACAAAATGACGAAATATTTTTTTAAATAAAATTCGAAATCCAAAAAAGTTATTGATGACTTACTTTATCAACTTTTTAATGATATGAAGCAAAATACTTTTTAAATAACTTCGACATTACGTAAACAAGACTACTTACTGAAATGTCGTCTGTGCATACCACCAATGCCGCCAATACCTGTAGAGCGTCTCTTCCAGCTACCGTAACCACGTGATCGTCTGCGGATACCTCCGCTAATTCTTCTGCCACCAAAACCTCTTCCGAGTACACCTCCTGATAATGAACAAAAATATATGGAACATTTGTATAAGCTTTATAAAAGCATGTCGGAAATGTATAACTAACCAGCCAACTGTTTAACTTTTAAACTATTGTCGGCGATCTCCTCAGTATTACATATTGTTAAAAAGAGAATAACGTAATTATGTTTTAAAAGCCAAACAAATATCATTTTCCTGATAATGTTTTTTTCATTTTTAAAAAATAAGCTGACCTTGACCGCCGAATCCACGCCTCATTTTTCTTGACCAGTGATCATCAATGATGCTGCCACCACCAATACTTCCACCGCCATGCATCATTTTCCTTGCCCAGTGATCGCCAACAGAGCTGCCGCCGAAACCAGAACCAATCTGCCCCATTCCGCTACCGAGTAATCCACCAGAGATGCCGCCTCCAATATCCATTCCACCAGATATGCCACCCCCAAGTCCTATTCCACCAGATCCAGCCATCCCCATCCTGTGTCCGAACATTCCACCTCCTATCACGTCGCCACCGATATCCCCGACAAATCCACCACTACTAGCTCCCATCATTCCACCCTGAATTCCTGAGAAACAATGTAACTTACTATGTATTGCATTACGGCTTTCTGTGTAAATTTTCTACATGAGGTATGGCATTTAACCGACACAGATACCTAGATTTCATCAATTATTAGTTCAGAATAATACGTTTGGAAATATCAAAACGATGGTACTGTTATAAATAAAACAAATAACACGCATGCGTTTTGAAATGTTTACTGTAATTATAACAAGCTATAAGAGATGGAACTCCATATGTAGATAAACTTAAAATAAGAGAACTGGAATAAAAAAGAACCGAAATCGGTACAACGCTAAACTTACTTAATACTTTCGACCTAGGTCAAAGAAAATTTAAGTCCAACGCACACAAAATTAGCAAATAGTTTAAAACGGATAGTTTGATGCAAAAAATACATTATGCAAGTTATGTTTAGATATATTTTTCAAATAAGCGAGTTTAAAGTTTTGGCTGTGATAAATATTTTCTATCTCTACCTATGTATTTTCATGACTGATTCCAAGACAATATGGCATTCTTAATTAGTAAACCACTCATATTGGTAATATAAATATGCACGATATGCAAAATATTATTACAAAAATGCATAAAATAAAAATAAAACAAATAAAAGTCAAAATGTCTCACCTCCAACCTCTCCAACAAACATTCCACTGTCATCAAAACCATTCTCATCATAGCTTCCGGTCATGCCCATATCGTAGTCTCCTAGAAAATGGATATGAAATGGTATAAGTATCATTTCATAGGCAAATAGGAATAAACCATTCTGGTACAATGTGACTGCCATATTCCAAATGAAAGACATACTGCCACAATGTCGTTCCATTGGTCAATAAACCTTCATAAGGTGCATGATGCAGGCAGACTATTTTACCACCACAACTTCTCTCTCCCGCATAAAAAAGTAACAATAAAGACACTAAAAACACTATAAAAGATCCAATTTGAAGTATGGGATCAAACACCGATACGCATGTTCATGTCACTTTTTATACCGCAAATAACAAAACCCTCAGACATGTAAGCAATGTTTCAAGCAGACTGTGTTGATAAGTTCAAACAACAAGACACACAGCATTGCACAACTT
Organism: Panopea generosa; assembly: GCA_029582155.1. NCBI lineage: Eukaryota > Metazoa > Mollusca > Bivalvia > Adapedonta > Hiatellidae > Panopea > Panopea generosa. The sequence continues at coordinate 38,701,531 of CM055899.1, forward strand.
GTTATATCTAGCATATATGTATACACTAAGTAAATAGTATCTGATAAAAGAAACCGTTTAAGATAGAACGCACGACAAGTTAACAAACCAGCACGTTCGGTGTTGTTAAGTCTGAAAATGAGAGGTAAACTTCAGTAAAATAATAAAACGTTATGTAACATATATTATATGTAAATAATAAGTGATTTAGTGCGATTAAATAAGATGATGGTCGCCGTCAAGTATAATAACATTGTAGCTTAGAGAATGAACATAAAATTTATTCGGGGTTACAACTAACCTAACTGTATATGATTTGTAGTCAGTGTTTAATAGAAGGAAAAACACGTCTCTATCATCAAAAGTGTCATATTAAGTAAAATAAAACAGCACGATGAATGTAGCAGCATGCCGAACAAATATGTATCGATTCGTTTATATATACGGCATTAGGCAAACACAAGAACAAAAAGTGAATGAACTTCAGGAAACAAATTGTTATTTCGGAATAAATCGTTTCTAGATTATGTTAAATAAATCATTATATGTAACATTATATATAATGTATATAAGTGTATAGTGTAGTTTGTTGTACAAATGCAGTGTATAATCAACTGCAATCGACTAAGAGCTATAGAAAATGATTAATGACGAGAAAAGACAGGTCTCCGAAATGCCATTGTCTTATCTGATCACTACAATGTATCAGTACAGTGACTTAAATATAACAGTTTTTAAAATGAAAATAACTAGAATATTTAAAAGTTGAAAAAAATACTGTTAATATTTACTTTCGTCTAAAAAGTTACAAAAAAATTACCGAATTTTAACAAATCGTATAGTAACTATTGCACAATATGTACTTACCATTAACCAGCGAAACAACGGATGCTACAACAACAACTAGCGAAATAGACGACGCCATTATTTCTTTCATCTGGAAAGAAATTATTTAACAGTATACATATCAAGTTAACTAAATCAGTAAGTATAAGCTTACAAGCAAGTTCAAATGAAGGATATATATATATATATATATATATAAATATATATATGCAAGCTTATGTCTGATTATTTCTCAAATTATCTTTCTCTATCCTTTCTTTTAGTTAACTATTTTCATTACCAGAACATTTCATAATTTGTAACGAAAATTTCGATATTTAGTATTCAAAGTATAAAATTATTCAGTCTCCTTAATTTTGATATAGTTACGAAAATGTTACTATTTTTTGTCTACTGTTCCTTCACTTTTAAGAATGATATAATTGTGAATGCATGCTTATAAAGATTCTACAGACTGATGTGTATTTAATATTATATATCTATATATCTATGTATTTAATCCACAGCACTGAGATATCGGTTGTCATTTTAAGTATTTTGTTTAATAACTCTTTAAACCACATTTTATAAGTTTGGTACTAAGGTGAAGCTGATAATAACTATAATTATTATTTCCAAATATCAATCATTTGGTAACTTTGTTCGAAATAAATACAATCACGAAATTGAAACGGAAGAAAATATCTATTTCTTAACAAAATAATAAAGTGTGCTGCTTCAACAAAACAATTCACGTACATGTGTAATATATCAAGAGGTAAACTATCAATGAGTGGTGATTTAATTTTGTATTAAACTTTTCAAACAATATTCTTAATTCTTGGTTTAAAAAAGGGAAAATATATATTATTAACACCAAACATAACTGTAAAGTGAATTTTGTTCATTTTTAAAGCAGAAATATACACTAACAGTTATGGCAACACTTTTTCCTTAAATACCAAAATCAAACTATATCAGTGTGTTGGTTCAGGAAGAGTTGTATATGCAAAATTTGAAAAACGCGAATTGTGCCATCTGAAATAGCAGAAGCTTAGCACTGGTTATATGTATTTAATGTTTATAAATAATTGTGTTACATGTATTTTCTAAAATGTTAAATATTTACATGTCTATGTAAAGTATACGAAATTAAACAATTTATAAAAAAAAAAGTTTAAAATGTGATTAATTCAAAATAACCACACAATACCACCCATGTTACAATTATCAATTGGTATATTATATTTTGTTTAACTAATTTCTTTACAGTGATACAGCGTTATAATAGTATTTTTAATTTTAATATAAATGAATGTTTATAACAAACTAACAACCAATACGTTTCTCCAAATGTTATTGTATTTATTAAATCGCTTTTTCGTATCATCTAATTTTGTTTTATTAAATATGTAACACGACATATAGAGAATGAATGAATGTTGGCGTCAATGATATATCGTTTATATTTCACCGAGTGAGCATTAGATAGGTAAGATGGCAATATCAGTGATCACGATAGAATTTTGAATGATATTACACGAAAACAAACATTTTTCTTCTATTTTTATTCTCTTCTTTAAAACCATGCAATTAACATGTAGTTTGAGTGAAATTATCAGAAGTAAATAATGTAAAAAATAAAACTCATGACAAATTAGAATATAAATATAACACTTACGTCAATCAAATGTTTGGAAGACCGGTCAGGGCTATTTACTTCATTTTGAAACAAAAATTCCGTTTATATAGGCATTCACTTAGAACAAAATGACCGGCATGTCTTTAAATGCAATCCAAGTTTTTGTATTTATTTGTATAGAACATGAATACGACATATATGTACACGTCTAATTACGACAATTAGCGAACACTCACGTCAGATGACGTGTATATTAGGACAGGGTACATATAGAACATAGTCGTTGGAAGGACGCACACGTGACTTGCACTTGATCTAATATGTAAAATATACCGATAATACAACTGTTGTTATCCACCTGTCATGTAACTGTTAAATTGTTTCCAAATATTGTGAAGTACATAAATAAAACATGTAAACATGGTGTCACGCATTAGTAGTGCATTTGGTCTAATGATTGATTGCTGTTCATTGCATGCGAAGTTGTAAAACAGTTATTTATTTTCTTCCTTATTAAAGCGGTTAAAGAAAGAAGCACATATTAAATAAAAAAAAAACTCATAGACCATCCACGTACTAAGTTAAATAATTGCTTAAATCGAACGACAAACGTATTTTAGTCGGATTTGCTCAGTATATTAAATGTTCTCTGAAATTAAGAAACAACATTTTAAATTTTTAATGTGAATTATAGATATATATTGTGAATGAATAGATCTTGTCAAATACAGAAACAACCTCATTTAAAAGCTTTCAAATTATTTATTATATTATTGGCAATAAAAGAAATAATCATGCTTTTGAATATTTAATAAATGTTTGCATGCCCTTCTTCTTGGTATTTATTCAGTATTTTTTCAATATATAAATATATATTTGTTATGAAATATGGCAATATTAAATTATTAATGACGTATTACACGCGATATTATGTGTTGTAGATATGTTAAACTTCCAAAAGGACTTAAGTATTTTCTCCCGACATACTATACCCATATATTTAGAAAATTAGAATATAGCAATATGTGCACAGACTCTTCAGTTGTTTCTTAATACTGACTGGTTTTATTTTTTTAATAACAATTCTACAAAGGCAACACAATGATGATCTTGAATTCTAATTGATATGTATATATTTCAATAGTTTAAACAGAATATATATTCTTATATTAACAAAGTTTTGTGATCGCTCATATGCTTTTATTTGCTAAAAATGACATAGCTATTAATTACGAGAGACTTTTCATAACTAACTCAACTGATTTGTGTTTTATTATATTGTACAAATGTATGTCTGTTTATGTGTTTGTGAAACGTGGTGAGATTTACATAAGCTATTCGTATTCGGTGATTTATATAACTCGTGAATGGGTTCTTAGATACACTGTCTAATTACCACTTACCTCTCACCGTCAAGGTAGTTTATTCGAGCCTCACTCGGTCCAGAAAAAATATTCGAGAAAGTTTGCCAGTGTGTTGCGGAAAGGACGGCGGTTCTATTCATTTTCATTCTGAGGTTTTCCTCCACCAATAATACTGGATATGCCATATATAACATGAAATGTGTTTAAAATGGCGTTAAACGTTAAAAATGATATAATGTTGTTATCATAGTTCATGTACAATTAATTTGCTTGCAATGCTAAAAATGTTTTTATTTTGTTTTGCTATTGTCTTTTGTTAATAACATGTATATGTATCATTAGAGGGCCCCAAGGAAAATTAGTTTCAAACTAATCTGGCTACTCTCTTTAAATAAAGACTTCTATTCCATTCCATTTCATTCCATTCCATATATCAAAATAATTCATATTTATATTCTTAAAACTAGTTAGATAATACGAGTTTTATAAATATATTAATACTTTCTTAAAATGAAGTTTTGTAAAGTGTTGCATGTACTTAAAGATGAATTTTGTATCTTGATGCATGTACTTAAAGATGAAGTTTTGTATAGTGATGCATGTACTTAAGTATGAAGTTTTGTATAGTGATGCATGTACTCAAATATGAAGTTTTGTATAGTGATGCATCTACTCAAATATGAAGTTTTGTATAGTGATGTATGTTCTAAAATATGAAGTTTTGTATAGTGATGTATGTTCTAAAATATGAAGTTTTGTATAGTGATGCATGTACTTTAATATGAAGTTTTGTATAGTGATGCATGTACTTTAATATGAAGTTTTGTATAGTGATGCATGTACTTTAATATGAAGTTTTGTATAGTGATGCATGTACTTAAATATTAATATCGTTGTATGAGTATGCAACCATAGATGTGATGACTGAATGCAGGGACATGAGTTAAGTATATCTTCAACTCTGCATTGTTTAGATAATGTAATCATGTTTTCCAATAAATATAACGCACTGCTGGTCTTGTATTGACAATATTGTACAACTCGAATAAACTAAAGCTAGAATTCCATGTAGAATCTTCGTCAAGCATTTTAATGTCAAACTTTTTTGTTAGTGTTCTATGTTAACGGTTTTAAAATTTCAACTTTAATGTTTTATGAACACTTGGTGTAGCCCTCAAATAACCAAATGTTTAGTAAAAAACACAACAGCTCGTTTAAACGGGCTGTAATTAAGTGGTACTGGTGTAGTTTCTCATGCCAGTCACGGGTTCGATCTTAGGCTGGTCCTGATGTCATCTCTAAAACAGCACCAAATATACCCAGGAAACAGACACGAGGGTGACTTCTATAAGATTTGAGCTTAGGCTCACTTTGTAATATAGTTAAATAAAAATCAATATACACGAATACTAAACTGTCATGTTATACTCGTCTGTTAACCATCGATGGTGTCAAAATGATGTTAAATATTCATTCAATCAAACCCAGTTTACATTGTATGGTATGATAGGACCCGTGCTCGCAAAAGACGGAACATCGTACTAAACTACAGGATAGCGCATGTCAGTTGCATGTCATCTGCATGTCAGCTGTCGTAGCATACATGGAACGCTCGATAATTACCCGTAATTGACATAATCATACATGTACTACAGACGTATACATGTTAGTATTCTTAATGGATTTAGAGACGCGCCTGTCAGTTTGGTCTGTGCATTGTACCTTTATAAAGGCCGTGTTGCATTTGAAATGTATCATTAGTTGATCAAAGGAGAACGTGTGTGTATCAAGGTAAGGCGAATATACTTCGAATTATTTTATTTTATTATTTTAATTACTGCATGAAATTATTCGAATTGAAATTTATTTAGAATATTTTCTGTCATACTGACAAAAGAGAAGACAGTTTACTATAAACTACTAATCAACAGTGAAAACACGATATCTAGTATTATGTGCCTGACTGAAGTTTGTCTGAAAATAATATAAATATTTGAAATGTCCATGGGTAAGTTTAGTTTCGTTTTATGGCAATAGCCGGATACTGGTTAAATGAAGAGAATGTTCTACCTAAAACGTTCAGTAAATGAGATTACATGATCAATATATACACATTTGGAACAGTACATGGCAGCATTATGCTAAATGTCTGAACTCTCATTTTTTCAAAACTGAGTTTCGATTTGAAAAATATTTAGATATTTTGCCTACTGGTATAGGTATAAATTTATTAAAGTTACCAATAGAAAAAGAGCATCCCTTAATATAGAAAGCCATTTAATGTTAAGTATTTGATGCAATGGTAACAAACGTGTGATGACTTTCACTAATTTTCCCAATGTAAATATGTTACCAGTGAATGAAAGAAATATATAGATGACCGTTATTGTAAAAATGCAAACGCTTCGAAATTCAATCATTTCATGAATATTGAAGATAAAACCAGCATAGTCAAAGTAACTTCATTCTACAAACATTTCTGTTAACTGTCAAATATTATGTTAACTCATTTTGCTTTGAAAACTCCATTTTCAATGCTGAATGCTCAACAGCAATCATTCCATTAAATACGTACTATGAACAGAACAGAACAGATTATTTATCTATATTAAAGCATTACAGTATAACATCTGTCACCATGATACATACGTAAATGACATGCAAATGAAAGACGCAAACATGAGAGGGTTAACATATTCAGAAGGCTTTACAGGAATGTTGATAATGTTATCAATTAATTTAAATGCCTAAACAATATATTACATTGACATACGACGTAGCACTTTTTTATTCTTAATGTTTAATAAAACAATAAATTTGAGCATGCTAGACCTTCTTGTATAGAACGAAGGTATTTACCCGTATTTATCAATGAACTGTCGAAATGCATGACATACAAGAACAAAATGATATTCATCCTCTAGGTCATTTCTTTCACATAAACGGCACTTTCGGTCAGTTTGCGGTACATTCCGATTTCTCCTCTACATTTTTCAGTATAGTATTTCAAAGTAGGGTTTGATCAATACGTATATATTACGTATATTATGTATATTATCATTTGCTGTCTGTTTCGGGAAAAGTGACATTTTATTTTGCACTATTTTTTTTAATAGCGCTTGTTGTTATTTTGGGTTGTTCAACAAAAATGTTTTATGCCGTCGTTCTCTGTTTTGCCATTCCCATAAATTGACTCGACTGTCAGAGTGCCCTAAGCGAATTGTAGTGCCATATTCTTGCAAACCCTTTATTGTGTTCAAAAATGCTCACTCCGTTTTTTATATCACATGCTAATTTAATTAAAAAACCCAACTTGTCTGATGAAACTGAAATACATTTTAAACATTTTGCCATATATACCGGCAAATGTTCGAAACATAACCACTTACCAGATATATGCCTCTTTCTAAATAAGACAATAATTAAAGGACCGGAACCCAGTGTCAATACACATCTCATCTTAAGAGTCTCCTCAACTCAGTTTTTAAACGGTTTTAACTTCATTCACATGATATTCTTCTTCCAATGAGTGAAGATTTGTTCAAACTACACAAAGTCATGTGTGTAACAAAAGATTTTTTTTTCAAACTACACGTGTATATTTACTTCATGTGTTATGAGGTATTGCGATTTGCTAAGCGTGTGATGTTTAGTGAACCAGACACCAGTGGGTATTTAATTACCGATCTGGATCTTGTAGATAAAATATAATTTTTAGAAGAAAGGATAAGCAAACAATCAATAGAATTACTTTAAACTGAATACTATTAGATATTGCATAGTGAGTTAGATGCTGTTTGCATATTAAAGAAAAGGTCCGTTTTATAATTCTTATTTTTTTTCTACTTTTCAGAAAGAAGAAAAACAAACTATGCCGTCTGCTATTTCCTTAGTTGTTGTGGCTATTGCATCCGTTTCATCGTTTGTCCATGGTAAGCAAACATGTATTGTTCATTTATAATTACTATTATTATTATCATCACTATTATTATTATTATTACAATAAATATACTTTTTACTATAATAACTACTATTATTATCAATATTACCTATTATTTTTATTATAACAAAATATACTATTACTATAACCAAAACCGTTACTATTATTATTACTATTGCTTTTACTATTTGAAGCGGACTCGAGAGCGATTCTGGTGGAATAGTACTGGTTTGCCCAGGAAGCGGACTCGAGAGCGGTTCTGGTGGAATAGTACTGGTTTGCCCAGGAAGCGGACTCGAGTGCGGTTCTGGTGGAATAGTACTGGTTTGCCCAGGAAGCGGACTCGAGAGCGGTTCTGGTGGAATAGTACTGGTTTGCCCAGGAAGCGGACTCGAGAGCGGTTCTGGTGGAATAGTACTGGTTTGCCCAGGAAGCGGACTCGAGAGCGGTTCTGGTGGAATAGTACTGGTTTGCCCAGGAAGTGGACTCGAGAGCGGTTCTGGTGGAATAGTACTGGTTTGCCCAGGAAGCGGACTCGAGAGCGGTTCTGGTGGAATAGTACTGGTTTGCCCAGGAAGCGGACTCGAGAGCGGTTCTGGTGGAATAGTACTGGTTTGCCCAGGAAGTGGACTCGAGAGCGGTTCATAACAACTCTCACCATTCTTTGCAATCGAGCTAATATAAATAAATATAAGCTATTACTGCTGCTTTTACTGCTGCTAATGCTACCGATACCGCTACTATTACTACTATAACCACTACCACCACCACAACTTCCACTATTACAACAACTACTACTACTACTACTACTACTACTACTACTACTACTACTACTACTACTACTACTACTACTACTACTACTTCTACTACTACTTTTACTACTACAGCAACTTCTTCTATTACGAATACAAACTACTACTACTACTACTACTACTATTACTACCACCACCACCACTACTATTGCTACTGCTACTGCTTCTACTACTTGCTACAACTATTACTACTACTTCTGCTACTGCTACTGCTACTACTACTACTACTACTACAACTACTACTACTACTACTATTACTACTAGTACTACCGTTAAAACTGCTACTGCTGCTACTTCTACTACTACTACTACTACTATTACTACTACTACTACTACTACTATAACTATTTCTACTACTACTACTACTACTACTACTACTACTACTACTACTACTACTACTACTACTACTAGTAGTAGTAGTAGTAGTACTACTACTACTGCTACTTCAACAACAACTACTACTACTACAACTAATAGTACTACTACTACTGTTACTACAACAACAACAACTACTACTACTACTTCTGTTACTACAACAACTACTACTACTACTACTACTACTACTACTACTACTACTACTTCTACTACTACTGCTACTCCTAATAATACTACTACTGCAACTACTACTACTACTACTACTACTACTACTACTACTACTACTACTACTACTACTACTACTTCTAGTACTAATATAACAATTATTATTACGGCTACCATAAATATTTAATTAACTTTTATTACACGTATTATGCTTGTGTTCCAGGTGACTACATTGATAATGGTTTTGATGACAGCGGGATGTTTGTTGGAGGGGCGGGAGGTAAGACATTTCTTGTTCGCTTGTCACTATCCTAGTGTAGTCCTATCCTAGGTAGTGGAAAAACCTGCATCAGCTAAAAATCTTAAATTTTGTCAGCTCTGTTTTAGCTGTACGTTGTATATGTTTTATCAGAATAATAACCATGTTTGGTTGAGAGAATTTCGCAAATATCTATTTATTATTTTATATGCACTGATTAGTCAAATGACAGATCAATACTTATTTACTTTTTTTGTTGTTGCTTTTTCTATTAAATTCACAATATGGAATGGTTGATATCATGATACGCTTAGAATATTGCCTCACTCATGCACCGTCATTATGCAACTGACCAATTACTGAAAACGACGCTGAACGTCTCACACCACTATTACATTTCCCATAGGGCTCCGTTAAAACATTTATTTCCAAAGTGAAAAAACAAAATCTGCAGCATGTGTCTGGGTTCAAATTCTTCACTGGTTCAAGATATGCAATTATAAAGGAAAAAAGTACACCTTGACCAGGTTGGTGCTTTTTAAATTTAATGCTTCTGTGAGACCTAGGCCTATCTTTTTCCAGAGTTATAATATGTCAACTATTCGCCCACGATGTGGTTTGAACCAATAATTCTGAAATGACACAGAATTGTCCAGAAAGCTGGTACCAGCATCAAATTTTCAGTGGTGATTTCTAAAATACTGACCATATAACACAGGCTAGGAAAATATAAATCACTGCAGTACAAAAACCTGGAAAAAAAAGAAGAAAAAAAGAACTTAAGTTTTCTTTCTATCTCCTTCATATGTAGGTCCGGAATACTCAAAGAAGATAATAGTGGTGTGAGTCCTGAACACAAAAAATACTGTTGGACCGGGCATATATTACTTGCCCTGCCCCAGATAAAAATATTATAGGTTTAAGGCAGGATATGTACATGTCAAGTCTTTGAGAATTCAAGCAATACTTACTGAATAATTTTATTACTCAGGAATCCAGGGTGGACTGCTGGGAGCTAGTGACAGTGGCTTAGTTGGGGGTATCGGTGGCGACGTGATGGGAGGTGGAATGTTAGGACACAAGATGAGAATGGGCGGATCTGGTGGAATAGGACTTGGGGGCGGTTCTGGTGGAATAGAACTTGGTGGCGGCATCTCTGGTGGAATAGGACTTGGGGGAGGTTCTGGTGGAATAGGATTTGGGGGCGGTTCTGGTGGAATAGGACTTGGGGGCGGCATCTCTGGCGGATTCCTCGGCAGCGGTATGGGGCAGGTGGACTCTGGTTTCGGTGTCAGCGCCAGTGACGATCACTGGGCAAGGAAAATGATGCATAGCGATGGAAGTATTGGTGGCATCCATCATCGTGGTTTCGGTGGTCAAGGTAAGTTGAAGTTGTGGTGTAGCGGTAGAGCATCGGACCAAGGATATGAGGTTCGTGGGTTCGACCTCCGCCACGACCATACATGATGTCCTTGAGCCGTGAAGACACTTTGTACGCGTATGCTTAAGTATTGGTTCTAGCATAGAAGAGATGGGGCGTGATTTATGTATAGATATTTTGTTTCACAATCGATGTAAACATATAAGTTTCAATTAACAAATATGGATGTGGTCAATGCTGTTTTTAAAGATAAGGTTAGCTTGTCTAAAGAAAATGGCGAAGTAGCAACCAATATCGATCGCTGATTGGATTATCTAATTATTTGATTGACAGCCCGTGTCAGGTCAGTTATATATACCCCCCCCCCCCCTAAACTTACACATATGTGCAATATAAAATACATAAACTATATTATAATAAGTATGCACAATAAATGAGTATATACATGTATATGGTTAAAACTTGAAACAAAAGATATTTGTGCAATATCCCAATACTGTTCGATATTTTTTTCTATGGTATCATCATTTATATATGGTCTTTATTCAAATGTTGGGCAGGACTTGAATCGAAGGTTTTCATTGGTTGCTTGAATCCAATGTATTTGCATCCTGGCTCCGTTAGATTTTCCCTCATTCTTTACAAAAGTAAACTATGATGCTGTATGGAGCAAGGGCGCTGACATCACCATTGAAAACCTTTGTTTTAAACCTTTTTAAACATGTTTAGGTTTTATTGGCGGCGGGCTAGGTGGCAGAAGAATTGGTGGTGGTATCGGCAGACGATCACGTGGTTACGGTGGTAGCTGGGGAAGACGCTCAGTAGGTGTTGGCGGCAGTGGTGGTAGTCGCAGAAGACATTTCAGTAAGTAGTCTTTACGCAACTTAGTGACGTAACGAATTAACGTGTGATGCACATAAAATATAAAAGTAATCGTCACATATTTTAATAACTGATTGGTTAGACTCTACCACGTAACATATTCGATTGATTTGCTTGGCAGTTAATATTTAAATTAGTTCCAAAATAGTTTTACAATGAGATATGCCTAACACTCGACACAAGCCAAGAGATCAGAGAAGCTCTTGGTCCAATGGAAAAACATCGAACCAAGAAACGATCCTCTGCCATGGCAATTCGTGTTGTTTTTGAGCAAGATATGTTATCTGCATAATATTTGTAATACTGTATAATATTGGTTCTGGCCAGGAAACCAGTTAACATGACCTTTAGGAGCCATAGAGAGGACGTTAATGAACACTTGATCTGGATTTTTTTTTATAAAAAAAAAACGCTACTTTTTTTACAAAATGTATTACATTTTTTTTTATATATTACCCTCTCAATTATTTTGTATGTCTTTAAACAATAACAGAAAACAATAAATTGAATGTATTATTCGTGTTTGGGTTACACAACATGAAATATCATGTTTTTTTCTTTTCAGAAACATATTGATTGTGAAATACCTGATTTTTGAATTTCTGAAAAACGCTGGATCCTGCTATTACGACGTAATAGTCACGTGGCATATGTCCGTATGTCTGTTTGCAGATTGTTACTTGGATTAAATTGTGTTTCTCCGCAATATCCAGTGAGTGAGACAGATAGTGTCGTTCATTATATATAATTAGAATGTATTCTGTTTTAGTTCATTAAAGAATTGTGTTTGCAAACTTTGTTTCATTTACTGTTTTGAAAGATAACTTGATATATATCTCAATCTCATCATAACATACACAATATTTAACACATACAATGTACTCATAGTGAAATTAAATTATATATATATATATATATATATATATATATATATATATATATATATATATGTATTATACACTTGTTTACCTGAATGTCATCATAGCATACACACCATTAAACACATACTCATAGTTAAATTAAATTATATATATATTATATATTCCTTTATCTGAATATCATCATAGCATACACACCATTAAACACATATTTAAAGTTAAATTTAAATAATATTATATTATATAACCGTTTATCTTAATCTCATACTAGTATACAAACCATTAAACGCATTCTTATACAATGTAGTTGAATTACATTGTCTGCACAATACATACATACAACACATCGACAAACCTTATATAAAATACTGCTTAATAGTATTTGATTAAACTAAACATAATGTTAGATTATACATGTAAAATGATACAAAAGATTATATACAAAACTTTGTAATACTTCTAATTAAACTAATCATTACATTTAAAACAAAACAAAACAAAAAGAAATTGAGTATTTACATAATAAAAAACGATGCATCGCCTATAACTTTCTGTTCAATAAATGTTGGAAAGTTTATTGAATTACAAAGAGGAAGATCTTAATTTAAGATAAAGGTTGATTCCGTCCTTTTAGATTATCTTATTTATGAGAAATGCGCTCATACACCGGTCGGCATTTCCTGTTTACGTCGTTAACGTTTCATCACAACCCTATACTGGCCAATGAGTGACTTTATCGCGGGCCGCGATTTAGTATTTGCATTTGGTCAACATAATTAAAGAATTTTACACTACAGAGACAAAATACAACATAAGTTATTGAACAGAATATCCATAATATATGATGTTTGATATAAATGAGCAAACTGATTGTTAAGATCGAAAACAAATAATCGGCTCTTTAAATACTGTTGGTGCTCTGGACTCGCTGATGCTGCGGGGAGAAGCGTCCCATGATTGCCCCGAGTAGATCAAGGATAAGTCATCCGAGAAATACTGCATGATTTTAAGTCACAAATCAAGTCCTATATTCGTGCCGCGATAACTATGTTATACATGTACGTGTTCAATTACATTACTTAAACATTGTTATAAACCCAATACGCTATTTTGAAACTACGTCATTCTAATTTTAGATGGAACCTACCATATTAGGGATAACAGTACATTCACGTCACATACATTATATAATACAATAGATTCAATATTGATGTGTTACCTGTATTGGCAGAGTCCAATTATCAAAAGAATGACGTAGTTTCACAATAGCGTATTCGGTTTATACTGTGATTATTGCTATTGTTATCAAGTGTTTGTTATTTTGCTATGATTGAATCGATTCGACGTTGTCTGCTGAGCCAGTCTAGAGAGATCTAGACCGAAATGTTAGTTTTCACCCCTCCACGGGGACCGGTGGACAACACGCACAAAGGGAAAAATCTCCGATTTATGAGCATTTGGTCGCGTTTGTACATTTGAATTACATATAGCTGGACACATACCCCGAATTCTGACTTGTGTCATAGCTTACTTGATACTGTAGCTCGTTCTTTTCAGGTACTCTGCCTGAAAAATACAAACAAGTTTGATCTGGATACATTCACACACACGCATTATATACTGTATAAGATATACGCAATTCCTTTAAAATCGAAAGGTTTTGAATATTGTTCATCCCAAATTTACTATCATTTTTATAAGTTCAAATATGTCGAAGGAAAAAATACAAGTAAAGAAAGTTTTGTCTAGGTTTATCTTATCATTCATGTCGCATCATCTATTTTATTAACATTTATAGGGTCGAATATCGGTTCCTGATTTCGTAATTGATGACAATTTCTAGCGTATTGTGTTTTTGCACTGAGTTCTTATTTATTATTGTCACGTTTCTGTTGATATACTTGGGCCATGTCTGGAAGTGGCCGCGGTCGTTTTCTGCGATTTGTCACGAGGGTCTCTCTATTGCAATAGAAATACCCTAATGTCACAACCTTTTTACAAAGATTTTTTTCCCATTATTTTAAACCAATAATGTGTAGTTTTTTATTGATACATGCTATTAAGGTAATAGTTACATTAGTTCAGTAGTTATTGGCCATGGATCGTGAGTTCGAATCCCAGCCCGGACACAGTCTCCGTAATGAATGACACATGCTATTGCTTCTCATTGTCATTTGTCTCTCGCCACTGATTCAGGTGGAAAAGTTATAAGTTACTTGCGGGAATATGTGTTTGTGTGTGTGCTGGAGTACACGTTATTATTCCAGAATCGCAGAGGTTAAGTTAACTGATTTTCTGTTAGCACTCTCGATGGCATAAAATGACCCTAAATAGTCAAATAAATTAAACAAACTTTATGATTGTACCCAACATTTGGTATAATTTAGTATAGATTTGAATGGACGTTTAAATAAGCAAAATATCTTTGGTTTTACATAAGTTTCCGTAGCGCCATAATTAATTAATTGCTAGATTATCATCCCCATCCGCCCTCTAATTTTCATGCCGCCCCAATCTTTTTCATTTGCATGAAAAAAAAATAAAAATACATAAAAATACTAAAAAAAATAGATAAAAAAAATCCTCCTCAACTCCCCCTTTTTTCAGAAAAGTTTGGATGATAATCTAGCAATTAATTTATAATGGCATAAACATTAGTAAGTACTATCAGTATTATATATATGTCGGTGACGCTAAAGTTATAAATAACAACTTACCGCGATCATATTTAGAATAAGGATCAGAGGAGTCAGGCATATACCTAGAGATACATCCCTCAGTCCCTGATACTGTTATTCATAGCCATCATCATTCAGATCAAAATATACATGTGTTTCTCTCACGCTTCTGTTTTCTGGTATCACTGCGTTGTCATAGTACGCGTTGCATTGGTTGGTTGTACTGGGGAGTGCACTACAAAATGGTTTAATTTAAGATAGTTTCAAATAAAACCGAATTTGGCAACTGTAGACGAATGTATAACATACGGAGCGCGTGGTCCAGTGGTAAAGTATCGGACCCGGGATAGGAGGGTCGTCGGTTCTATACTCCCCCAAGGCCAGGTGTGGTGTCCTTGAGCAAGATACCTTTTCCACATATACTTAGTACTAGTTCTACCCAGAAAAACTTCGAGCGTGATTTATATAAGTTGTAATATCTTGTTTCACAAACGACGTAAAATAAATAAGTTTAAACTAATGTATATATTACATGTATAGTCAAACCTGTGTAAGTGGTAATATAAATTGAGCAGTCACCTGTCTTAAGCAGCCAGCTTTGCTATTTCTTATGTATGTGCTTTCAGAGCAAAATAAACCCGTTTTAAGCAACAACCTGTCTTAAAAGGCCGCATTTGCTCTTTCAATTGACATGCCGCTTCAACGGGCTTGACTGTTATCACTTTAAAAAGATAGTTCAAGTACAATAAATAATGTTAGGCAGGATAAATAATGCATTTGTTGTGGTGTTTATTTTTGCAATGTAAAATTAGAATAATTTATTGATAATTATTCATCCAGTTTAAACGTTCTCCTTTCCTATGTGCATATTGAACACAAATCGATTTAAAGAATAACTTTTTCTAAAATCATAGCTCGATGCAAGTTATTTACATAACAAAAATTCTCCATACCAAGGTTCCGGTTTTGGCTTCATAATTTCAATATACGGCAATTCTAAAAAAAAAAAAAAAGAAATATAATAAGAATAAAGTGTTGGTTTGTTTTGGTGATTTATAGTCAAAAAAGTACATTACTAATTACGTATGAATAGAAAGGTTTATGCCATGTGGAAAGAAAGGTCAGAGATTTTCACGTGAAAAGAAGCATACGATATTCACGTGCGGAAGAAGGCACACAATATTCACGTGCGGAAAGAGACATACGAGATTTTCGTATAGAATAAGGCATAAGAGATGTACGTGCGGAATGAGACACACGGTATTCATGTTAATAATTAAGTATAAGATATACCTTTAGTGCAAGGTATCTCCGGGATACAGGCACGAGCTATCCATGTCGACAACTAGCTATACGCCTCACCCTATTTAATCACAAATATTATTAGATGTTGTCCTACTTTCCCAGCTAATGAAATTGCTCGTGTTTTTTTTTTCAAAATAGAATGTTCCACTTATGTATTACTTATAGGTTTAACGCAAATTAATACATATACGTGTACTGTTCAGTCAAGGGTATAGAGCACGAGTAAACCCGTGCGATACAGTCAGTATACAGGTGATGCAGTCCCTCTCCATTCGAGGTCATTGCGTTTGCCGAATAGTTACGTTGTTTACACATATTTTCATATGAAAACTTAGTCGACGGTGACGTTTTCATGACGTTTACGTTATACGTCGGAACTATGTATGATTGAAACTTATAAATGTTTAATAAATGTGTAAATAAAACAAGCAACACGCTTACCGCTATCCATTTACAAAATTATAATGCGCATGTCTGTTTAGAATATCTACTAGTACATTTGAAAGCTTTATGAATAAATACTCTAACAAAGATTTATCTTACCATGGTCAAAAAGTCCATTTGTTCTGTTGTCACAAAGTTTATTCGTACCGCACTTAAGCCTAATGTTATCTGTGGTGAGTTTCTCTTCCTTCTCTGTTATAACACTACACTGACCGAACAGCTACTCTGCTGCAATATATACCCTACGAAAGTTGATATCCACCCGTACGTCTAAAAACGTTTCGTTGAAAGAACACGTGTAACAATAATAACGGGACAGATCATGTAATACTAACCGGATTATTGGTGTACGGTTTTTCATTTATAATTGTGATAGTTAAGTTATTCAGCAGAAATGACGATGTTGGTGGCACTATAGTACACGGATATAATTATGATTTTTTATCATTTTTAAGAACGCTTATTATAACTCTTTTTGGAAATCATGGGGACCTGCGTCATTGGAATTTAAAGTAGCCTACTTTAAAACGAAATAAATATCAAAACTACTTTAAGTTAGAATGAGTAAAATGTACCTTTATACACGTGAGTGTGAGATCACCATTGAGTTTCATTCTTATTTCTACAGGGAATGAAACATTTAAAGGGCGTGGCATATATAGAAATACCCAAATCAAAGACGGGAAACCATAACATTTGGTTGTTTGTAGGGGTCATGTTTCATGCAGATCTTTTTTTTCTTATCTGTATGCCCACTGTTGGCAAAATTAATATAGACTTCAGAAAAAAATGTATTTTTACCTCAAATTTTAAGATTATTTTTAAATTCACAGTTCAAACATGACATATTGCTATTCAAATCACAAAATGAGCATTAAACTAGAAGGATACATTTCTAGATATTAAGAAAAAACAATGATTATAATTGATTACCACCATTATAGCACTTCCGGTTTCAAATTGATGTGTACCACCATAAATACTAGTCTGGTTCCCTGATCTACTACCGGTAAATATATTTACTTACACTATTTATTGTTAGGGCAGGGAATCAGATTACATAATACTCGTCAATCTGATCACCTCGGCCTTTATGATACGCAATTATACAGAGGATACGGAAATACCCGATGTTTTACGATTGAATCTCGTGTGATCGATACCCTAAAAGCTAAGTATTGCGATGTACTGCAAAGTTAAGAGAAAATGTGATATTCATGATATTGTGACTATTCTGTAGAACTGGTCCAGCCCTCCAGATTCGGTATGGTACATAGCAGTGAGTTTGATCACGTTCATTGGCCAGCATCGTCGGATACCCGCGGGTGTCAATTCCGATACTCTCCATCCATCACCCGTGGGAAATTACGCTAGCTCAGCGTCGTTTTATTTGAACAGAACAAAATACAGCTAACGTTAACATCTTTAATCAAAACGGCGTTTACATGAACCTGGCGTTGCAAATGGATATCGTTCCCTTCATGAAATCGTGAAAACCAAGTCCAACGTATACATTACATAAGCGGCTACTACGCTGCATTTTCGGTGATAATTATACACGATAAACCGTTTGTTTTGTTATTTTTGTGCACGCGGTTGGCCAGTGAGGTGGGAAAACCCCATTATTTTCTCAAGGTTAGGTTAGTCAGAAACGATCTTAAAGCGACACGCGGCAATTTTTAAAACTGTTCACTTTAAACTAAAGAAAATTACCCATTTTAAAATCTACACTGAGGGCTGCGCGGTGGACAGACTACTGACCACTCACGACATATGTGGTAGGTTCGAGCTCACGCTCGATTAGATGACATCTCAAAACAACACTCAGTACTGGTTCTTCACAGGACACTGACTCGAGAGCGATTCATATAAACTTTCCAATGGAGCTAAAACAAATTTGTATAATCTAAACATATCTGCATGATGAAATATGAAGTTAGAATATTCTAATATATGTGTCGGTCCTTAATTTCGTTTTTAGTTTGAAAATTGGCATAAATGTTGTAGTCTATTGCTGATAATTGAAGAGCCATCATATTTCGCATGGCAATTGACTTAAATGAAAAAAAAAAGTAATAAACGTAACATATATTTTCTTTTCTTCTGATTTTATCGGTATGATAGAAAACAAATGAAGTAAATATCAATTTATGTTTTTGAAGATTTTGTACTCATATTTTTAAAACTAGCCTGACTTTGTTAGTTTTAGGAAAAATGTTAATATTTTCTTAGATACGAAATTCGAAGAGTTATAGGCTAGAGGGAAAAGCAGAAAGCTTAACACTTGGCACGAATATCTACAGTGCCCATGGACAAAGAGGAGAAACATTTTAGAAATATGCTTCTGTCAAGCATATGTAGCTTTAGGAAAGATAGCAAGATGTAAGAGAAAAGTGCGTAATTCTCCACGGCCGGTGATTTAAGCTAAAGTCAGACAGCCACATCAAATTGAGAAGGGCTGATCTCACGTTAATGAGGATTCCAAATTAAGGCGCCTCACTGTATAAATTAGCAATTTGCCTAATGAAAAACAAGGATACAAATGACTGATTCTCGAGATATTTTATATACACCAGTAAATAATTTGCATTACGAATTTTCAACATTTGAATTAATTTAATTTCCGGTCAACTAGAATGACGTCCCCTTTACTTACTAACGTCCTTTAAAGGTGTTACAATAGTGTTTTTATAAGTGGATCCAGCTTAGTTCATTGCCAATTGATTCTTGTTCCCGTGAAAGAAGCTTCAGTGCACAATCCGAGGACGTAGTCAAGAACTACACTTATGGAACACCGTCTTAATGGTATAGCAATGGTTTTAATTCATGGAACTAGCATTGAAATCAATAGCTTTGAAATTCTTAAGTTATGGGACTTTTCTGGACACAGGAAAATTTACATAGCTTTTGATTTACATTAGAAAAGTAGATATTTACGTAATATGTACTGGAAGATGTATGTGTAATGTGACAATGGAACCTTGTAAATGATGTTCTATTCATGACATACTGCCACTGTATCAGATAAGTTTAGCAACGCTTTTATTATATATAATGCCCTGTGAGGACCCGTGGGTTCCTCATTTGGGAATAGACCATGATCCACTGCTTGAACGCTTGCATCATAGTAAAGAACAGATACATACGAGTGACGGTCATTATCTAGGTGGACAACGCTCAGTGCTGATTTGTAGCTTATTATTTTTTAAATTTTGATTTTACTATTTCTCAAAGTATTCTCCTTCTATCATTATACACTTTTTCCAGCGGTGTGGGGTTTCATGATTCCCGCAGTGAGCCAACATTTAGGCCTATGTCGAAGGTACTGATGTACATCCCAAATCAATGCCCCTCTGTTGGCATATTTGTCAGCAAGCATTTTTTTTTAATTCTGGAAACAAATAAAAGTCACTGGGAACAAGGTCAGGACTGTAGGAAGGATGATGTAAGATTCCCACGTGTAGGTCTTCAACAAGTCCTTTGTTTTGGTATGTGCTGGGGTATTATCGTGCTGAAGAACAACATTCTTCATTCTGAGTCTAGGCCTCAGTTTACACAAATTTGCTTTAAATTTTGGTAAAACTACTCATAATAATAATTTGCAGTAACTGTGCGACCTTTTGGAACATAATGTGTCAATACAGCGCCTTTATAATCTCAGAAAATGATGGCCATAACTTTTCCAGCAGAACGTGACTGTTTTAATTTCTTTGGGGGCGGGGAACCAGCTCGTACCTATTATTTGGACTGCACCTTGGATTCAGGCTCAGAGTGATGAATCCATGTTTTGTCCCCTGTCACAATATGGTACAGAAATCCAACTCCCTGTCTTTTATGACGAGCCAGAAGGTCTTTAGAAGTGGCCTTGCGAACCAATTTTGGTCTGCTGACAACTGTTTTGGCACCAAAGGTTATCCCGTACGATCTGAAATACCGATTCCTTCGAAATGCTAAATCTATTAGCAACTTCTTGCCAAGTGACTCGTCGATCTTTCATGATATAAGATTCGACATTTTTTTACCATTTGTGGGGTCACTATGCAAGCTGGACGCCCCCTGCCACCTCTATTGTTAACGTCGTTTCTACCATCACGAAAACGAGCTACCTAAGATTAAAACGCGCTACGTGACACACATGAATCCCTAAACCTATTTTGAAGTCGATTCAAAATACTAACCGATTTTTGCCCTTCTTCGATAAGAAATCTTATTACGGCACGCTGTTCTTCATATGCTGAGTCCATTTTTAAATTATGATTTATATATTATGCAATATTTTTACAAAAGTCCACCTAGATAATGACCGTCCCTCGTATAAGCTAGTATAGCTTTCTTCAGAATCCCTTTCGCTTGTTACTCAATATGTTTATTGAATGCATGACTACCATGTATACTGTGAATAAAACATTGTTTAAACGAAAGTCGAATAATAGGGTTTGAGAGCTCTTTGATAGTGACAGTCTTGGTTCCGTATCTCATGACTTTTATCCCATGTAAATGAGATGTGAAGCCAATATATCAAGACCTGTTCGGCGCCGTATAGCCTATAATATAAGAGTTGGTGTGCCGTAAACTCCAACTCAATTCAATTTTGGCTAATGTTGTTTTGAGGAAAATAATTTATTACATTTCTTTTTAATAATGATAACTTTGGAAAAGATATTAAATATGACTGCATGAATTATTGCTGTGTGTGTATGCCATCGCTAACAGCAATATCTAATGTTCTACTAGTAATTAGCAAATTGTCACAATTTGTTATCAGGTAGGCGTTGGTGAATGCTTAGTCTAATACTAGCTAAATGTTATGAATTACAGTCTCAAAGAATTGGCTTTTAGACTTATGTTATACACTTTATGTGAATATATATGCATGAACGTGCGTTGCATGTCATTTACATGTATCGTCTCATATTTTTACCAAAGAAAATATGTTGAGGGTATAGATCTGAAAATAAAAAGTATTTATGGATTTTGTGATTTGTTGTCATTTGGTGATTTTTTTTTTATAAAACTCCAGATTTTCTGGTCTTAATATTATAAGGGTCCGCAAATTCCAGATGGGGTGGGTGGGGTGTCCAAGTATATGTTCATATGCTTTTCACTGCTATATGTGCCATTTTTTAAATATTCGGGAAATTTTAAAGAGGTTGGTCCGGACACACTTGTCCCAATCTAATTCCGCCAGAAAGCATTAAGCTATTCTTACGGAGAAACAACAGGAAATACTTGGAACCTCGCCTTATGGAGGATGCTTTTGCTGCATAAAAGTCATCATTTCTGATTTTCTAAGTGTCGTATATAATCAAACATATTGAAGACACCATCGGCCAGCCGCCACTGTGTAACCACAAGGAGGCGCTAACGCACTGACCAATCGAGGTAAGTGACGTCAACTTGGGGAAAACACACTGGTCATCGTCCAGTATAAGTGGCAGTTCATCCACAATCATGGACACTGCCAACACAAACACGTAACGGACTGTAGATCAGAATCGCTCCTCAGTGTGACAGTTTCCTATAACTAATGCAATTAAAATCAATCTGACGTTTTCTGTCATGGGTTTTAGCTTTAAGCCTAGTTTAATAATATTTCATTGCGTGTATATTTGCAGCAATGGGGTTGGGCCACAAGTTCTCAAAATTAGTTACGGCCCTTCCCGTAGCATATTACAAATAAATGAAAAATTATGATATGGCATAGCACATGATAAAAGTATACAAAAAAAGTTAATACAAAATGAAAAGAAAATAACCACAGTGTGTACACAATTATCCATCAGTTAATAACAATTGAAAAAAAAATAGAAAGAAAAAAAACAATCAGTAATACCAATTCAGTTTAGGTCTTATAAAGTTAGAAAATATAGAAAAAATGGAAAAAGAAAAAGAGATGCAATAGATGCATTTAGACACTATGCAGACTTGTTACACAACAACAAAAAATGTTAACCCGGTATGATCAGCAATGTTGTCATTAAAATAACTGTTTCTAGATATCAATATTGATTATGAATGCTTGTCAATAGTTATAAATAGCTATTTTTTTTCTTATCTTATGTTATTGGATATATAAATGAGTTTTATGAAGGATTTCTTAATTAGTACTCGGATTCAAATCTTTCTGAATATTTAATAAACTATTCTACAGGTTTAAATATTTTAGTATTATTATCGTATACAAGATTAGAGTTGCCATATAATATTAACCTAAACCTATTGAATGAAATGCTCTTATTGAGAAAAAAAGCTCAATTCTTGAAGCTATATATACGTCACATTTATAAAAAAAGAGTAGTGCTCAGCATCTTCAGTCAAATATCCACAAGTACAGACGGGGTAATTCTTATAAAGATTTAAATACATATCACTGTTAAATTTACTGCAGTAAATTCTGATTCCAGCATGCAGAGTTGACAAGTATCTGTTTCCCTCCAAGTAATAATTTGGAGGTTTTTAAGGAGACATTCTAATATTGTATTTAAAGGCAGATATACTTGAGTCTATTTCTCTTATTGCTGGGTCTAACTTATTCCACAATGCTATCGAAGAAGGTATACAAGTTTGTCTACTTACTTCAGCTCTCCCGGTAAGGAGTTGCTACATTATCTGAATTTATTGATAATCAGTAGTGTTGCAAATCAATGGAGGAATCAAGTCGCTTATTATAGGAAGGGACCATATTATTTGATGCTTTGTACATAAACATAAGTTTGTGTTGCGTTCTCCTGTCTTTAATTTTCTTTAATCTGCCAATTAGAGATCATTACCTTAGATGACCACAAATGCACGAAATAAAATGCTAAATTGAGCACGACCAATTTCTATTTCTAATTTATGACGGAATGTCAACATATAAAAGTAACTCTCTGAATTTAATAAGGTTCCAAAACAATGATAGACGTCATAATGGGGCGTGCCAGTGTTCCTTCATGCAAACTATTACTCGCTGCTAAAATTACATGATAAAAATATAACAAAGAATATGTTTTACCGTCGGGTCAAAGAACTTTAAAAAATAATGCATTATGTCATTGATACAACTTTATTACACTGCAAATCTGTTTATATGTTTTTAATAATTTATACTGTAGTTTTATTTTTGTAGGATTATTTTATGATATACTGTTATGTTTTAACATCATTTATAAAATACTTTATGTTTTAGGATAATTTATAACAAAGAATATGTATTTTTATACCCTTTTTTATGTCATTTACAATATTGTAAACGTTCTTTTATGGTTTAGGGTCATTTATAATATACTGAATGTACTTTCATGGTTTAGGATAATTTATAATATAGTAAACGTACTTTTATGGTTTAGGGTCATTTATAATATAGTTAACGTACGTTTATGGTTTAGGATAATGTATAATATAGTGAATGTACTTTTATGGTTTAGGATACTTTATAATATAGTAAACATACTTTTATGGTTTAGGGTCATTTATAATACAGTAAACGTACTTTTATGGTTTCGAATCATTCATAATATGTTAAATGTACTTTTATGGTTAAGGATACTTTATAATATAATCTATGTTTTTGGATCATCTATTGTGATCTTTGTTGTTGTTCTCGACCTTCAATTAGCCTCAATAGCTCTCTGGTACAAGTCTAGTAATGTCTCGCGGATGTGTTTAATAATATTCGACCCGGTGTTAAGTTCATAGATGTGTAATAATATTAACAACAATAATGCGATTGAGAAACTTCCTTGTTTTAATGCTGCTATTAAGAGTCTCACTTGCTCGATAAATTTCTTAATAGCATAGTTTTTTAGCACATTCTTTGTTGTTGTTGTTGTTTTTGTTGTTGTTTTTGTGGGTTTATTTTTGTTGTTTTTAGTTTTGTATTTTTTTATATATGAATACATTATTGAAATATATTTCTCGGTATAGGATGTCATTTTTAATAAACTATTTCTTTTATGACGAACCAAATAATGATTATGGTAACACATTTATTGGCTGCTGTTTATTTCACAGCTCTATCATTGGATGACTGTACACAGCTGTGTGCATTTTTACCAACATGTTTGTCGTTTATGTTTAATCAAAACTATTTGATTTTATTTTTTACCGAATATTCCATTTTATACTAGTTTTAATTACGTTTTGTAATGAGCTTAAAATTATTGTAAATTACCTTTATCGAAATTGCTTTTAATTTTGCTATTTGATATAATAATGATAATGATAATAGAAGTCTGTGATATTTAACATGTGATAAATTGAATTTAACTGTGCAAGTTACAATATAAAGTGATATATTAATCAACTTAATACTGATATTGCATATGATAGTCTACTTGATTCTTAATAAGTTAATAGTACAATTTCTATGATCATTAAGGATTTGGTTGATTGATTGTCTCAATATGTCATGCTAACAACACAAAGGACCACATTGGAAATAAGAGTTCACTATTTTTTGTGTTATCCTTGGTGGAGGTGTGCATACCATAGCTCACTATGTCTCATCTATGTCGTAATTTTATTTACTGTACGTGGTTTAATTGTCCATGCCATGCATTCATTACTGAAATAAATCCATCTATCTAACCATCTTCTCTGTTACTTTATCTAAGTTTCCTTCCTAGTTGCCACTTTAACATCGCCCTGTGTAAAGGGTTCAGATTAGTCAAAATCCATTGTTTTAGCCTTATCTGCAGCTTCTTTCGCTAGGTATCTGCCTTTTCATACTTTTCTATGTTTGCATGCACTGCAGCCTAATGAAATAAGGCGTGAATGGACAGCTTTTTATTATTTGGATATACGAGCTGCTATTCAAAACACCGACTCGGGGGACGTAAAATAAAAATCTTTAAAAGGCTCCATAGAGACGTGCAATATGTCGCACTACATGTCCTGGAGTACAATCTAACTTGATGAATTGTGCCCATAACCTAGTTATGTTCTGCATTGTATGAATGGGACTTGTTATCCAAACCAAGAGTTAGGATTTCAATTGCTGATTGGCAGCCAGAAAAAAATGTGTACTATAATGCGATTTTTATTGCCGCAAGTTCTCCAAGAAGAATTAAAGCAAACGTGGACACGGTTTGTTTAAGCTTAACCAGATCTTTATTGGGCAAGTATGTACGTACCAGCACCACACGGGCCTGGGTTCCCTGTACAAGAGCCATCAGTGAAAGGAACAATTGTTTTAGGGTCAGTGACACTTAACATAGCTCCATCGTAATGTCTTAGTTTAAACTTATTTATTTTACTTCGATTGTGAAACAAGTTCTTACAACTTAGACAAATCATGCTCAAAGTCTTCCTGTGTAGAACCAGTACAAGCTTATGCGGAAAAAGTGTCTTGCTCAAGTACACCATACATAGCCGTGGCGGAGGATCGAACCCAGGACCCTCTGATCATGGTTTCGGTGCTCTACCACTAGACCACGCGCTCAACAACGTAATGTCTTGCTGCTATTGAACTGACCCTGACCTTGAAGAACCCAAGTTGTTTCAGTTGACCTGCGGTGATTCAGCTGTATAGTCGCTAAGTAAGATATCTGATAGATTTTATAATATACTATGTAAAGTTTTGTATCATTTCTAAAATACTTTTATTTTTTTGGGATCATTTATAAAATATTTTTATGTTTAAGGATCATTTATAAAATACTTTTATGGTTGAGCATAATTCATAATTTCGTGGATATCTAGTGATATTTTGGAACTGCAGATGTCAACAAATATTAAAATGCTTTAAGTTTTCCTTATTTGTTTAGGGCTTGCTAGCTGAAGAAATTAGACGAAAGGTCAACGGCAGGTAGCTCAAATCAAAGACTTAAAGAGACGGTTTTGTGTGATTGTAACGGTTAGCAATTAAACTGCTACACCGACAACAATCCAAACAAAACACAGTTCTTGCTGGGTGGGTTGCTGCAGTTCGATATTAGGTAATGTTTCGTCTCTTTGCCATTATTCTCGGTTGTTATGTATGCAACGCCTCTGTTTTTATTTCCAGCAGCTCTACATGGTAACAATATCCAACTTTTATCATTCAAGCGGAACCAAATAAAAGGTGCCTTGAAGGCTTGGTGTGCATACGATTTTCCGCCTTCTTAAAAGGTGCTCCGTTACAGTACTGGATTATCGCCATCAGGTAGGGATCTCAAACTCTTCATGAACGTGTTCAACGACGGTGCTGGGATCATGCATGGTGGTAGCTTATTCCATTTTGTCAACCATACGGTTAGCAAAAAAGTGTTTACAAATGTCAGTAGGTGCATAATATTTTTCAGGTTTCATGTTATATCCAGAGACATAATACAAAGACTTGCAGGTGCAGATGGTTCTCGCGAGAGTACGTAAACACCTATTGTTCTCATTCACGCGACCGTGATCTCCGCCATATTTGATCTGGTTTCGTGGCTGTTTAATAAATTGTTGATTTATCAATTAATAAGGGAACTAGACGATGCGGTATTGTAGTTGTGCGCACCTGCAACTGTGTAAACAATAATATTAGTTTATTCCACAATTTTCTACTTATAATTTAAATTATAATTAAATTGTTGTGGTATATATACATAAAATATGGATGAACGGGTTTAAAAACTGTTTTATTGTTATTATTTCCCCGACCTCACACTGTTGCCATCTCGGTGATTTAATTACTGTGTTTTTATATCGTGTTTATTATGTGTCAATTCATAGACACTCTGTGCATTGAACATGCATTCCGAAAGTCAGTACCAAGTGTCAGATGACAACTGTGGAGTGAAGTGACATCACCGAATACACAGAATTGCAATCCTCATGGGATGTCACCCTATTAGCCCAATAAAAGTTATACCTATAGTTTGGAGTCATATTAACATCTTTTAACCTTTTACTCCATAGATACGTGTTTTCCCACACCAATCACAGAAGGCCTTTGAAAACAGTGCAGGAAGAGTTCAGATTGCTCGTAACGAGCAATCTGAACACTTCCTGCACTGTTTTCCACTCTGTCAGTTAATATAAACATAATTCACCAAATAACTCGAAAGCCTCTTATATAAGGTGTACAAAGGCGTCTATATGAAGTAAAGGGTTAAACAAAATAAATTGGTGCTACAAAAAGGTCGTGAATTTAAAATGGCAATTGATTTCTTATCATTGGACGATAGTGATGTGTGTCCATCATGTTCAAAAGAGCTAAAGACAATATCTTGATTCCGTGCTCATGTTACAAAAAAGCATGGAATAAGTACTGCAAAAGGTAATTCAATTTTAACTCATTTTTCCGAAGCAGGTTTATTTATAACATGCTTTTCGATTAATGATAGATTTATCAGTGAATTATTTATGTTAATTCTGCTGATAAAAACAATGATTTTTTTTCCTTTTTTTCGTGGAGAGCAGTAGTTCAGTCAATAATCTATTACAATCACAACAGACATTTTTCAAAAGTCCACTTTGGGTAAAGATATCAGAATAAATATTTCTGCACTCTTGCAATTCACCTAATACATGATATAGTAAAAAAACTTAAATATAATACAGCAAAAAAGTTTTTGTAAGTTTAATAAAGTCCCATTTAAACCCACTAAAAAAAAAACACTGCAAAATTGTCTTTTCCAAATCATAAGTCGACACTTCTAATAAGCATATAAAAATAAAAATTTCTGCACTCATTCAACATATTAAATACATAATGATAATGAAAAAAAAAAAATAATAATAACAGCGGAAAAATGTTTTTGTAAGTTTAATGAACAACTGTTAAAGAAAAGTGGGTGGGGAATGGGTTATGACTTTTCTTGGGAATCAAGATTCAAAAACACTAACAATCAATCTAATACACTAAATAAAGAAAATTATGAAAATATAATTTAAAAAAATACTTAAAATTTCTCTATTTTTCAAAAAAACATCAAGACAATCTGCCTTGTATTGTTTTTCAATATGGCCGACAATGATGCTATAATCGAATCATGTGACACTCTGCATTTCTTGGGGATGTACGTTATTTTTAAAATAGCCACTATAGCGGAAGAACAGGCTGAGAGTCTCTGTATTATGTCTCTGTTTATGACCACGAGTAGGAGTTTCACAAAAATGTGAAAAATTATCATTTCTGTATAAATTATTTATGATCTTGTAAGTTTCACACTTGTCTTAACAAAATCTTCTGCTCTGTTGGCTAGGTAAATGAACCGTGTCGTTAGAAAGACTGAGACACCACCTTACAACTGGGAACCTGCAGTTCCATGCTCAATATACTATCCATAGGCTGTTTGTATTGCTATACCATAGTTGTTTCTATATGAAAATATTTTATTGGAGAATGACAGCTTCGGATTCTCAAAAAATGAATTTTTTTATGTAATGTTTAAGAAGAATTGCAAAGCTGGACAGTAGTGTAGTTTATAGAGTGTTGGCTGCTCACACAAAAGGTTGCTGGTTGGATCCCCAGCACAATCTGATGCCTCTAAAAATACAACACTCAGCACAAGTTTTAGAAATAATATAACATGGACTTTTTTCGACTCCTTTCGCCTGTCACGTTATTACATGAAAATTTGTGTCTGCGTATTGAAATTAGTTCTACCCAGGTGGCCACAATAACTAGTCCCTGTGCAGGAAGTGGACTCAAGAGTAGTTCATATGATGTCTTAACTTTCTATGCAATCAAGCTAAAGTAATTAGTATTAACCAAGGTCTTGTTAAGAGGAGGCAAGACAACTGATTGAGATGTTATGAACGTTCGCATATTCATGCAAAATCTCACGAAATCTCATTTTCAAATATCCATTCATCTCAGAAATACAAATTAATATGCTTTCTTTGCACAATTAAATTCTCTACAAAAGGAGGCTATTCCCAGCAAATTATGTTAACAATTATTGAAGTACTTATGATTACAAAATTTGTAAACTGCAATTAAATATCAAGGAAATCCAGGCTTCACAGGCCATGCACAAGGGCACCCCAGCACTTGACTTTCAGATATGGTATTCCCATAGTGCTTGAATTCTTGAACAAATTTTGCAAAACTTTCCTCAATCGTTATTTTTTTTTTGCATATATCTTTTCTCATTCTAATGCCTAAAATGAAACATACTAAATATGATGTCATGACTTATTAATACAAGTTTTACAAGTAAATACATTTCATTGATTATGAGTGCCTTACACAGCACTTGAAAATATGTTGAAGGTGTTATGCACTCTTACCCCAGTGCTTGCATTCCTTCCTGTGGAGAACACTGTCATCTAAGGTTAACATACACCTTATAAAAGAAATTGAATGCCTGTGAAATTTGATTAATTTGCAATTTATTAATCTTTGCATGTTATTTTATCAACATTTAGTAGAGATATACTAGTTTCATATCCTTCTATACAAGTCCTTGTATTTACTAAACTTCAGATACTTCAGCTTGATTTGTAATGACGTATGTACACAGAGGCAACAATAATCGAGATACTAGCGTGACAAAATGTTTTTGGTCCGTAATGTTTAAGTATTGTTTATATATTTAAAATAAATTATAAACTACATTTTAAAGCCTAATTTGCTAATAAATTAATAAATTATTCTCATGCTATTTAATTGACATTTAGTCAGAAGATTCATGTTATCTGTCTATTATTTAACCGAAACAGCCAAGATGGAGTAGAACACTCACCTCGCATGTTACCATATAAGTGATTAATTTTGTAACCTGGCAATGTTTGCAAATTCCGGGAATCTTATACACTAAAGCTACCCCTATGATAACCTTAATCAACACTTAAAGCCCATATTGGTTCCATAATATTATGGACCATCTTTTTCAATAATAGGCAAAGGTATGTTTTTAGGTCCCAAAACATACATTTTTTCCCCTAATGTAAGAAAGAAAAAATTGAAATATATTCAGTGGGGTTTAACACCAGTTTCACAGTTCAAAACAACAAAAAAACGGAAGTTGACCTGAAAACTGTTCAATACATGTATGCTTAGGAAAATGTAATGTTTTGATTTTTCCCCCCATTTTCATCATTACAATGCTATATTCCACTAATGAATGGTTTATCCCACCCCGCTCCCCCTTCCTCACCTATTCCACTCAAAACAAACGAAAAGACACGCACTGAACATTGTCATTGTTTCTTAATTGACTATTTCATTGATGCATTATCCAGGGGTCATGCGTTCGAATCCCTGTCCCGCAAGTCTCCGTGATGATTGATATACAACATTGTGTCTCATTATCATTTGTCTCTCACCACTTATTCAAGTGGGAAAGTTATCAGTTACTTGTGGAGATGAGGTGTGCTGGAGTACTGGTTAACCTTTCAGGATCCGAGGAAACAGTGGTTAGATTAACTGATTGTCTGTTAGTCCTTGATGGCATAAAAATTACGCTAAATAGTCAATCAATCAATCATTGATGCATTAAAAATAAACATTACATTTACATGAATTGTAATTGAAAAGTTATTTTCACATTTTCATGAAAATGTTGTTTACTAATGCTTACAGTTATCAACGATGCAAGAACCTGAAAACCCAAAATTCTGGGGGAAAAAAACTCTCATTACTTACGAGTTTGTGTAGCAGTGTGAATAAATAGGTAAATAAAATTAAGCAGACAAAAATCTGTCTGACTCAACATCTGCTAATTGATTTTGAATAAATTTTATTTTCAGGTGATGCTAATATCTTGACCTTGGAAGGAAATATTGACCTTGGAAGGTGACATTGATAATGACCCTGCTTCATTGACACATTATGCTTGCTTCCTTCATCATCAATATGTCAAGGTGTTTTCCACGAAGGTCTCGCCACCTCTGGATATTCTTTCTGCTTTTTGTCTGTCTCATTGGTGTGTATTTGGCATACAAGAATTTGATCACTGCAGACATGTCAAACGGTGATTTTGGTCACCAGCAACATTTCATGAGAGAACAAGGCCAGGGTAAAAAACGAAGTAAATCTTTGGATCTTGTGCCTGAATCTAGGAAGAGACTTGTAGAGGCCCATGTTTTCGAGCCACTAAGGAGCAAAGATCTTGAACATGCTGCTCTTGGTCTGAGGAATCTTGAAAATGATGAAGATTACGTAACAAATGAAGAAATGATGGCCAGACTAAAGGTGCTTGTGGTAGAGCTGTCTCCCTCTAACTGGAAGACAGCACTTGATGCTGATGAAATGATGCTTCAAGTCAAATCGGAACTAATGGACATGAATTTAAATAGTAAATACTCATGTAGGGAAATAATCAGTTTCAAACTTGGATCCAATAGATATAGGAACTTTTATGGAAAAAAGAACATTGATTACGTGCGGCTGGACTTCACCAAAGAACTAGCAGTCAAAAGCCTTGGACAGAATAATGAGCTGAAGATAGAGTGTATGAAGATGGACTACAACCCGGAGAGATGCAGCTCTATGTGGAATTACAACTTGATGAGAGAGTTGGTATTTTTTATGATTCTAGATTCACCTTCAATCATAAAACTTGAAGGTTTTTGTTTGAGGGGAGAAACAATTGCTTCCAGGATGTCAGAGAAGGGAGCAGTAATTGTAACCCAGGCTGGAAACGAAGTGACCTCGCAACTCTTGATGTCATTCTCGTGGAGATTAAAAGCAGAGGTGAGTGTGAATATTAAAGTAGGACTGCAACAATTTTACAGTACATTACAATACAACTTGGGACAATATATATTGTAAATGTCAATTCAGTTTTGCCATGGTTTGAACCACTGGCTTCATTTAGGCATAGTACCACCATTGGAAACAGGCAATGCTTTTGTTGGGTAGTAACATAATGATGATTATAAATGATCTTTGTTTCTTCTTTAAAAATGCTTTTTTTGTCATTTTGATGCTCATTTTTTTATTTGAATGGCATGTTTGAATTGTGCATTTAGATAAAAATAATTAAGCTTGTAATTGTATTTCTGACATCTACTTTCACTTCATCAGTAGTGTTTACACTAAATACTGTACCATTTTAAAGTCTTTGGTATGACCCGGCCAGGGATTGAACCCATGATCTTCCGCATGCGAGGCAACACTTTACCCTAGACCACAACTGTGGTTTTATCAATGCAACTAATCTGTTATAAATGTATACGAAGTTGCAATAATTTCTAGCATAGGAATCATAGACCTATATTCTGGCTACAAAAAAATCTAAGCAGCATAGATTTAACAGAGTTGTGATCCATTTTTACTTGACACTCGCCACAAAATAAACGAAAATTAGTCCCAACTGAAATTAACGGTTTCACAGTTACCTATATTTAGCACTTTATTATGTTTTGTGTAAGTTAACTTATAAAAACCAAAATCCAATTATCTTAAAATATGCATCATCCTCATGACCATTATTATTTCCTCTTCAGATGTGCATCAAGATGATGGAATTATTGATTTACATGGAGAACAGTCCCATAGGTTCACTGGGCTTTGATAGACTTCATCAGCCGGACTTCGTTCTGGTTGAGAATGATCTCAAACTGGTTGATCTTGACAATATACATGTCGGCGATCCCCCATGTAAACAGAATTCCGACTGTACAATCCCAGAAATGTCAAGAAAAGGTAAGCCTTTATGCTGTGGTTTTGATATGGCTGAGCGGTGTTGAGTATATATGAATGTTAACTTCAATAATAAACAGAATTATAAGATGCATTAAGTATTTGTCATAAGGCAGAAAAAAAAAACTTTAATGCTGAAACTTGTCACTCACTACTGAGGTCCTGGGTTTGAGCCTAGCTTGACCCAAAAAGCTTTGTGAGAAAGTTTACCAGTTTGTAACTCATTGAAGGTCAGTGGTTCTTCTTAGACTCATGTTCAGTGCTCCAAGAAAAAAAAAATTTGGGACTAGCCCAGGGCAAGTAGATTGAAAAAATCTACTTGCCCTGACTGAAAAATAACTTGCCCTGATCAACGGTTCACATGTCCAGATTTTTATTACCAATACACCTTGCGGTATAATATGAAATATGTAAACATAGACTTAAATGTATTCATTTTATGTAGGGTAAGCTCCCCATAACATTATGCATGTCAAAATCACAAGTTTTAGAGTTTGAACAAGACCGGGAGAAGTGAGAGAAATTCGGGAAAACTGACTATGTCTCTATCAGTATGTTGTATTTAATCTTTGTTCTTTATTAGCATAAAAAAGATGCTAAATATTCAATCAATCAATCAATCAATCAATCAATCAATCAATCAATTGTTCTTTATTGACTATCATTTCTGTTCTGTTGATTCAGTGGCAGTGTGGGAGCAGGAGTATATTTAAAACAATATTTTAAATATCTTTCTCTTGTTTTCTAATTATTGCTGTCACAACATACAATAATAGCAATGCCAAGCCTACAAAGCTATTCAATCTATCCAAGAGAACTTGGCAATATGATAAATGAATGCAATTTATGATAGCCTTCAAATATCTAGAAAGTGCAACTAGTCAACTATATTTCAAATATTAAAAAAAACCCACATAATTCATCTTAATTGTTGTTTTCAATACTATATTTAAATCATGCCAAAAAAAATATACGCTGAAACTACACAACCAAAAAGCAATGTTTATTACTATAATAATACCCCACCCACATTTTTCTTTACCGTAAACTCAATTTCAATACCAACTCTCACGTTTTCACAGAAGAAAATTTATATACATACAGTTCCAATTATTGTAAATCTACGAAATACTTATAAAATCACGAGAACCTAACGCTGACATTTTACATAACGCGATCGATCGCAAATTATCTGCAAAAACATTACCAGATTTTAGAAATCGTTACCATTTTGGCAAAGGGAGGTAATTTTATACTCTTCATAATAGAGAATTTGAGAAACACCCGCGAATTACGTCATCGTCTTTTTTTTAGTCTTTGCTCGGGTAGGTGGTAAGAAACTTGTTTACCTTGGGCGTAGATATCCGACCAATCAGAGCGGTTATTAAAAATAGATTACTTTATATTCAAAGCTATCCACCAATCACATTAGAGGAATTAAAATAGATAAATGAATATGCATGAGAGGTTTACCGAAGTCGCATTATCGGGCATGTGGTATGATAAACACCGCAGGGGTAAATTGTTTATACTGATTAGTTACGGTCTTTAAACAACAGTTTGACCTGTGTCGTTTCGAATAGAGATATTTGCAGACCTGTGTATTGTGAAAACTAGCTTGTCCGATTTTTTAAGACAAGCCCGACGGGTAAGTAACTTTGAAAAAGGCACATGCCCGGATCCAGATTTGACAAGCCCCGGGCATCAGGCTATCCTATTCTTGGAGCACTGATGTTTGTATATGTATCTGACGTCTTCTTTTGTCATTAACTATTGAGTAAAAATATAGCCAAAAGGTTATATAGTTAACAATCCCTTATGCTAGAGGTCATTGGTTCGATCCCAGCTTGGTTCAAATAATTGTTTGAGAAGGTTTGCCTGTTTGTAACTAGCGGACTCGTGTATGTATATTAATCAAACGTCTTCCTTCATGAATGAATTAAAAAATTCCTATAATGAATTCTAAGATAATAGTTTCTATATGGTAGCAGGGAATGAAGATAGGTTGTAGCTTAACAGAAATATTTACTATTGAAAATCAAAGTAACAGGATTATCATTATCGTTTGAATAATAATGTAACCAAATAATTAATACTGGTAGTAATCCCTGCATGTTTGACACTCGTGACAGAGGTTATTGGTACGACCCCAGTCTCTCCTGGTACTACCTGGGAAATGGATTTGAGAGTGGTTTTCCCAAGCTCTGGGCTGACTTTCCCTCAACACTGCTCTAAACTAGAATTTGCATGTTATACTAAGAAGGTAACATTTCTGTACCTAATACCATGTTTGAACTATTTTTCAGAGATCAAGTGTGTTAACGATGTATGTAAGGGCCGCAACGCAATGAATAACCTGTTATGGATGTACAGAATCATGATTCTGAACCTTCTGAAGATTCCTACAGGACTTGCCAATAACGAGGAGATACAAACATTTCTTCAGCAGATCCAGGAACTCGCATTTACCACAGAACAAGTCCTCCAGCAACTCAACAAGTGGCTGGGAAATGGTAAGAGTTAGGGATTCAAAACTTTAATGTTTCTAGTCGAAATAATTTGCTATTAAATTTTGGGTAGTTCCTATTTTAAGATATGTCAGTGTTGGTTGGCTTAGTCATTAAAGCGTCTTGCTGTCAATCCAAGAGATGTGAAATGAAATCCCTGCCCAGTCATGTCCCCATGATGATTGATATATGACACTTGCTCTCATTGTTATTTGAGTCGCAACACTGATTTATGTGGGAAAGTCAAGAGTGCTGGAGTACCAGTTTAACCTTCCAGGATCTCAGGAAAGTGTGGTTAGGTTAACTGATCTTTTACTAGCCTTCAAAGGCATAAAATGATGTTAGATATTCATACAAACACACAGTCCTATTACAAAACTATCTACACAGATTAAATTCAGTGTATATTTATCATTTACGTAATAAAATTATGATTACAACAAAATACTGATAATTAAAACTTGTGCATGATGGAAATTATTTTTATGGACTTGTGTATTTGAAATATTTGAAGGATTTTCCAACTGCAATGCTAAGATGTCTGTTGTTATGTTATTTTAGATTCAATAAAAAAGGTGCAGCCCCCTACTAAACCAGCGGTACATGTCCACTTTGGCCAACCTGATGACAATGCCAATCTTAACCAGATCTCTAAAAAGGGGAAAGATGTTAGTAAGGAATCAAATATTAACAGGTTTGAAGGTAAGCATAAATTAAATTTTACTGGATGTGCCATATACCGTTTTAAAACCTCAATCTCAGGGTGAAAATCTCCTATATCCGTGTATAATGCCCATCAATATTTTGAATATCTTGCCAAGGCCTCCATTTTGAAAAAGATATCTGACATGATATGTATAACGGAATTTGATTGGTTAGAAATTATTGCTGGTAGGCTGGTACTGTAACTCAAAAATATTAATTGAGAAGCCATAAGCCATGATAAGATATGACAATTTCAGTACTTCAAAAAGACATGTGACACTTGAAAACCTAATTTAGGTTTGGAGCCAATTTCAATTAAGATGGACCACAATTCATTATTAATGGGAGAAGTTGTAGGTTAAATGCTTTTGATTATTTAGTAACTGTAACTAAAAGTTGTTGTTTTTTATTTTAAAAACTATTCATAACAAAACACTACATTAGACTAGATAGGGTTTATTTCATAAGCACCTATAAACATTATTAACAAAAGAATTAAAATATATTAATGATAACAACAGTTTTGTATTTATTCCTCATTCGTCAATACACGTTCGCCTTACCATAACCAGTCTGTGCTATTTACAACATATCTGGTTACAAAGGAAAGGAATAGTAAACACTTGTTTACTTCTAGATTTATTAAACAATTTTTGCTGTATATATAAGGTCACCTGAGACTTTTGCGATCGCCTTTTGTCGGTTGTTGTGCGCCCGTACACAATTGACATTTTCGTCTTCTTCTAAAAAAGCTCGGTCATAATGAAATGTTGTATGCAGCTTTGGTACCTAAGGGTGAATCAAAATTGTGAATTGTATGGTCCTCAATCCCTTGGGGCCTTGGGGGCAAAGCCAAAACTGATAAATTCAATTAACTTTAAAAATCATCTTCTTAATATAGGAAGCACTAGGAAACGAATGGTGAACATGATTATGGACGTATTTGGGTCCTTCATGAAAAATTTTAATTGCATGTTCCTGGGTCTATGGTTTGGCCCTGGAGCTTCTAAGAGATATTGACAAAAAACATTATTTCTTATGACCAAATAGACTTATGTGATTGTTTTTTGGATAATCAGGTGACTGTTAAGACCAATGGGCCTCTTGTAATAAATTTAGACTGAACTTGATTAAAAGGTTCTCCACTAGGTAAGTGATCAGCTACATGTATAATGGACCTCCCATAAAGAAATTGTCCTGAAATTAACATCTTAACATACCTGTCTTCAAAACATGTCCAGATCACAGTTAAACTTTGAAAAAAAGTGAAATCTTCTGTACTTGTGTTTAATGTTCATCTTTTCTCTAAGATTTTAAAAATTAAAAAAAAATATGTGCATTTTATGTTATTTGAAAAGGTAACCTTATAACCTGTCATATTTAGCTTTAGAACATAATTTAAAAAAATACAGAAAGTGCTGATGTCATGGAACCAGTTTGTTTATCTTATTGTAAAAAGCCACTTCTTTGTTTAGAATGGGTTTGTCACCACATGACAGGTTCTATATTGCATATCCAGTTATATTGGTGGAGGAAGACCCCAGTATGAATCTTGGTAGAACAACCCACAGGACAAAGTATCATACCTAGGACCCCCTACCCAACCACCCATGGAGGTCCTAGGTACATGTATGGTACTTTGACCTGTGTAGCCACTGTCCTTTCACAAGTTATTGGCAATCATCTTTCTCACATAAAGTTTTTTGGAAGGGAAGACCTCAGCCATGTGAGATCAGTGGCCACTAGATGGCAGCACCTTAGACAACTCAGCCAATGAGGAACCCATCAAACAAAATATTAAAAAAAGTGGCCAATAAAATGCTGTTGCCTTTTACCAATTTTCATTAAAAAAAATTGTTGACTTCCCTCTATGTGGATCAGATTGCAGTTATATACATTCATATAATTATATAAATATCAATATTGTGTTGTCACAAACTTGAATGTATAACATCTTCTAATTGTAGACAAACAACAGAAACCTATCCTGAAAGAAGTAGCGACAGCATCTCCACCAAAGGTAAATAATTTTTTTGACATAATTAACAGAAATGCAGTCAAACGTGTTTAAGCTGTCACTTCTATTTAACAGCCACTTGATTCCCCCACTTCCATTTCTATGCTTTTAGAACACACAAGTCTGTATAAAACAACAGTCTGTCTTAAAAAGCTTCTTCCCTTGACTGGCTGCTTAAGACAGGTTTGCTCTGTTATATCTGTTGAGAATATCATTTCAGTATTAAGACTACATAGCTCCTATACTATGTTAAATTCCTACTTTTACAATAAGTAAATAACAGCTAAATGGGTAGAACTACACTAAACAACAATGCATTATTTCTCTTGATTACTTTGATCCTTTACAGCCAATAACCTACATTGTAGCCTACAGGTGCCAAGCTCTGTCCCTGACCTTTATGTATAATTAGCTTAGCCTGTGAATATTTGGTTAAATTGTTGCAACTAGAGTTACAGAATGAATGATGGACCAGGCAAGCTACACATGTTTCAGAAGTAATATTTTGGATATACAGTCAAACCTGTATTAAGCAGCCATTCAAGGGAAAGAGTAAAGGTGACCTTTTAAGACAGGTTATTGCTTAAGGTATTAGGTCTGTAATAGTCATTATCGCAACCATGCCTAAAATTGGTGTCTTAGTTATCACAATCCTATGAGGGATGTATTTCTGAAATTTTAGATGATTTTACCGTCTAAAATGAAAATTATTTAAATTTTAAGTGTCATATGCTTATAACCTCAAAACAGTAAAAAAATTAACAACTACAAAACACAATGAAATAGCTATAATTTTCATATATATACTTTAAATGATATATAAAAGGCATTTTTACATCACATCAACACCGCTGAATAGACTAAACCTAAAGAAACTAACATATCATGTCTCATTTTTTATAAATCTTAAAAAATCTTACCCAACCCCCACTTCCGAATTGTTACTTTTTTCACAAAATATTCTAAAACTTTATATTTTAAAATGTTCTAGCATCATTTCGATTATATCTAACCACTAATGTTGTATGCCAATATTTTCCACATTGTTAGAAGTGAAAAATGCATAAAAATAAACAACTTTTTACCGTCTTGTTTTCTCATGATATGGTATTTTATAGGATAAGTATCAAAATAAAAATCAGCAAATTAGGGACATAGTGTTTTTTCCACATCTGCTAACAGCAAACAGATAATGTGCCCTTGTTAAATATTGTATTTAGGCAACTGTTTTTATTAAAACAATATTGCTGATGTTATGACACATAAGAAACTATGTTCCTACTCTTATAGTTTGACTGGAATATTTGATAAATTTAAAATATTACCCCACCCACCCAAAAATAATGTTGTTTTTCTCCAAAAATTGTGACAAAAAATAATTATTTTCTAATATTTTAGCCTCACCACTATCACAAAACCCTTCTTATATTGTATATCAAACTATACTACATTGTTAAAAGTAATAAATGCATGAAAATACAACAAATTTTTGCCATAGCATTGTCAACTGGTGAAATATTTTATAAAAATATACAATCAACGATTAGTAACCTACATATCAATCAAATGACACTTTCTATTGAAAACTTTAAATGTTAGGCGTAGATAGTTGTTTATAGAAGTATTTCATATAAATTTTGTCTTTTATCTTTAGTAATAATTGTGTATTTATTGGTTTGACTTAGCAAATGATATACAAAACTAGAACTGGTAGTACAACAATAAAATATATTTGGAGTGGGTGAGGGTCAGGTGTTGAAATTTTAATCTTAAAAATTGGTTGTGTTTGTGAGACGTGTATGTATTTTACAGTTGAATGTGCTCAGCAAACCCTCTCTGTAAATAAAATAAAAATATAAAAAAAAATTGAGCGGAAGTCGGGATTGAACCCATGTTCTCTAGTTTGATAATAAAACGCTCTAACCTCTTTACCAACGAGTCTACATCGTCGGTTGTGTTACAATTAATTTAGATATATGAAAACGTTTACAATCACATTACGGTTTTGCTTTAATCAATATCAAAATGACGAAAACAAATGTGTCATTCCTTGTTGTTGTGCAGATTCCCATCCATATTTTACCCACATGATGGTTTGCGTATTCGATTTTTTACCCACATGATAGATGTGGTCAACATTGATATCAAAGTCGTTATTCTGATCTGTTTTCTTTTTATTTTGAACAACAACTTCGACGATCACAATTTGTTTTAGCTTCTTCTGCCATGATGGAAAATCCATTGTGACGTCACTTCACGCGAGAAAACACCTTGTCATGTGACAATTTGCTAAATTTAGCCATCACGAATGGTTTTCCGTCTGGCGGGAATTCGTTCCGGAAAGTAACGATTGATCACGGTGTTAGTCGATTTTTACAGAGAGCATTACAGACTTAATACCTTAATACAGGTTAATTTACTCTGAAAGCATAGAAATGTGAAATAGAAAACATAGTAGCTTAAGACAGGTGGCTACTGAATAGAGGTTACTGTACATGAAAATGTTACCCCTACTGGTCTCAAGGTCACCTATCTCTCACCACTAATGTCTTAGGTTCAAGTCCTGCTTGCTCCAAAAACATTATGTAGTAATGTTTGCCAGTTACTTGTGGAAGGATGGTGGTTCTACTCAGATTCATTATTTTGTCTTCTTCCACTGATAAAACTGGTTTTTCCATATATTACCTAAAATGTGTTGAAAAAGGCATTACCCCCCCCCCCCCCCCCTCCTCCCCCCAACACACACACACACACACACACACACACACAAAAAAAAAACCCCACAAAAAACAAACATGTATATTCTGTGTATCCCATAATAAACTCTCCAAAATAACCGATTTTATGGAAAATAAAATGACATACATCTACCATTTGAAAATAAGTACAATGTAAAATTCAAGTCTGGTTTAAATCTGTTCTAGTTGAATAAATACCTCATTACTGGCAGTGTGTTTTACACCAATAGCATACTTCATACAAAATTTAAATTTTGATTTCTTGGGGCCCAAATAAATGCTCTCATTTTACAAACTGCATTACTCCCAGGAGATATTTATTCAAGATCATTCAGTATATGTGTGAATCCATGTATATATACCAGTACATTCTTTATTTGACAGTTTGTAACCAAGATAGAACCAGGTGTATTTGGTAATAACAAATATGTCCGACATGACAGTGCAAACTTCCCAGGTAAGATTAATACTGCTGCTTGTATAGTGATTGGCTATTTGCCAGTGAGGAACATGGCAATATATTTGAGATGATTATCGTGTTGATTTTTATAAAATATCTATATATGAAAAAAACACATAATAGAGACAGGGGGTTCTGATAGTTTGATATACCTTTTAAATACATAATTTATGATGCAGTGGTTTAATATACGTACATGACTGTATAAACATTAGTATTTTAGATAAAAACGTGGTGTAATCATATCACTTATGGTTTATCAATTGTCATTTTTAAGTTACTTTCTGGCCCTCCCAAATGAATTTTATGACACCAACTTGGTCAAATGATGTATTTTGAGACGTTGTGTCGTACAATGTCCACAGTCTGGAAATTTGCCAGATTGATTTTGCCATTCAGGTGATTCTGAATAATTTGTTATTCTGAATAAAAAATGGTAAATATACTATTTTCCTGAGTTGTGTGTTAAAAGAATCTTAGATTCATGTTTATTAATTATTGAATTTATTAAAGTCGTTGGCAGAAATGATATTAGCCTTGCATAATATATTTTGGATGCTGGATGCACTGCTGCATTTCTATGTGCACTTATGTCTTGTTGCTTATATATGTCACACTGGTGCTACATATATTTAATAAACTACTGTAATTATAGAGAATATTAAACAACATATAATGTATGTTTCTGACCATTTGATGAAGAGGCATAATTAGTACATGTACATGTTTTTGTTAATTAACTATTAGTTTTAACTCCAGTGTAGGACAAATAAGGCTGGTCTTAAAGAAATGTTTGTTTGTCTTGCTCTGTTACCTGCTCATTCATATAGCAGCTACCCACACTTTTGAAACTGGCTTTGAAAGCATTGTTGTTGGTATTTTTTTTAAAAAATATAAAAATCTGGCAACAAAATAAAATACCAACCTGCTTACTCGCATAAAGAATACCCAGGGTCAGAGCACAGCAAACAAGGATTATTTTAATGATGGCCATACGTGTATGTAAATGACGGATTTGAATGATGTATGCATATATATATATACCATTTTGTTCCTGTTTGCCACTCCCTCCCTTATAGACGCCACCCCCGGTTTATTCTTAAGGTTTACATGTACCTTTATTGGAAAGTTATGATAAATACCTGTATTCGTATTAAAAAATGGGGAAGTTTTAAATATACATCGATAACCATGTGTGCGTTAACAAAGTCCTACCTTAAGCCGAGAGGGGACTTGTGTATATCCTGCAATACTCAACTGTCTGGTTTCGACTGTTTTTAACTGTCCAAAAAATGAACCAAACATCATTGGTCCGTTTCACTTATTGTCTTAACACTTATGAGCTTTGTAAAAAAAACAATATTGACATCTGCTTAGCTTTGTAATAAAAACAATATTGACATCTGCTGATGTTTTATTAATGGTATGTTACTGCAAATTTTTCAAATAAATATTATTGACAAGGCTCATGAAAGTGGTGTTATTGTGATCATAATAAACACTAAAATGCAGTTCTTGACTTCAAATTTCATGCTAAAAACTTATGAAAGCTAGTGAATCGAGTTGTCATACTTTTGGATGGTATCATACATTTTATATGCACTGACAAATTATTGGTAAAGTATAAGCTTAGATTAATTTAGTATTTATCATTTGGGAGAACGTTTGTCATGCGCACATTATAAATACAGTGCGGGAATATTATCTCAAAAGCTGGTCAGTTGATTATTTGTTTCAATTTTGGATATACCGTTTTGAAGTAATCAGGAATTATGTAGGTCACAATCGTGAAATAGATTCCTATAGTACCCAGAAGGGGAGGGGGGGGGGGGATGGAGGAGGGCGGACCGTGGGAACTATAAAATA
This sequence comes from Panopea generosa, assembly GCA_029582155.1. Classification (NCBI taxonomy): domain Eukaryota; kingdom Metazoa; phylum Mollusca; class Bivalvia; order Adapedonta; family Hiatellidae; genus Panopea; species Panopea generosa. The sequence continues at coordinate 38,745,293 of CM055899.1, forward strand.
TGTACATGTATCCAAAATCCAAACAATAAAACACTAAACCAGCTTTTTAAACAACACTCTGCCACTGTATTTAGCCAGTGTGTGTGATGTAGTTCTCCCCCTTGTCGGATATGATAAAATAAACTGATGTCTGGTAGATAACGCTTTGAACCTTTTCAGCTAGGCAACTGTATTATATATTTCCCATATTTATCCCGTTTTACGTAACTTTACAATAAAAGCATGTTGGTTCTCCACACTATACAGGTGTATTTGACTACAATTGTGACATGTCACGTGTGTCATGGGGATGTGTCAGATCAGTAGGAAGTCTTGACCAAGCAAAATCCTACTGTGATACAGACAATATGTGTAGAGCATTTGTCGTGTTTTCGTCGAACCCAGATATCAATGGTAAAATAGTAGCTTGTGTTAGCATTACGACAATGCCCTACACTGCATGTTCTTCTTTTTGTTTTCGTTTCAGTTTTTACCTGATAATTTTGATTTTTAAGCCTTTTAAACTTGTTGTTACGTGTACCCCTTCACTTTACTGAAATGCTCAGAAAAATAATATATTTGGCTATTCTACATAAAGAATTAATTAAAATCATTTACAGGTGAGCGGGCGGGTGGAATTTTCCAGCCCTGGTTTATTTGTACAGTTAAAATATTTGAAATAAACATGAAGTCCTACACAGTTTTGATAGAGTTTAAATCATGTTTTAAGAAATAAGAGAATAGAAAATTGAGATTTTTTTATCTTTTTGAGCATTTGATTTTATATGTTCTGTAATAGAAGCAATTAATCATTCTTTATGCACCCATAATATAGATACTACATCCATACAAACTTTGTGTATTGTCTATCTAGGTGTAGATTTAACTGGACCAGGCATACACTAGCGTAATCTTAGTAGAAACCTTCTCTTTATTTTCAGATTTCTCTTTGGTTCCAGCTCACCGGAGCTGTTAAAAGTTAGTTGAGTAATAATGAAATGGTAGATTAATTTTTTGTCTGAATTTAAACTCTTTACTGGAGAACTTTATTTCGTGAAGACATCGGCATAGTCTAGTGGTGAGCATCCGCCTCACATGAGGAAGGTCGTGGGTTCAATCTCCGGCTGGGTCATACCAAAGACTTTAAAAATGGTACTAGAAGCTTCCTCGCTTGACGCTCAGCATTTAGAGGAGAGTTCTAGGTCTGGTCGGCCTGGTGTCAGTATAATGTGACCGGGTGGGGTATCATACCATGTGTCTGCGGCATGATATTCCAGTGTGACAGCGCTTAGAATACTGTCTCAAGTAGACACTGCCGTGATATGACTGAAAAATTGTTGAAAGTGACGCTAAACACCATACAACATTATTTCATGAAATGGGTTTTCCATTTCTGAGTACATTTAGTCTAAGAAACTGTGTCAAAAACTCTTACCTTATTATTAGGGCAGTGAATTTGCCAGTTACATACGGAAAGATGGTGGTCCAGTAGCATGTGGAAACTGGCTTTTTAAGCATAATTAAAAAATCCTAGGAATATCCTGTCCTACAATAATGTATGTTATACATTGTACCTTCATATTGAACGTATTGTTGGGAGGGGGGATCGTTTTAATTGTTAAACCTCTTTGTTAATTGCTTGCAATTGCATTAACACGTTTGATATATGTTGTTTTGTGCTTTCCTTGAAAGTTTGCAGGGAGTCCGTGACAGCATCGTAACCTCTATCCATCCCCCCACACTTTTTCCTTAAACCAAAAACAAAACACCCCAACAATTAAACTAAAATTTGTTTATTTTTTCAGCCATATTTTTATTGATACTTTTCATGATATATAATAGTGACCATTAACACTTATTTAGTAATTACAGACAATTAAATTGGCAATAAACAAGTATATATAACATGTATAGTCCATATTGCATGCCAACTGACAATATAATATATATGTATTTACTGTGTATTTTTAAGTGGGGTGGTGGGGGTGGGGGGGCGGGACAGGTGCAGTAGATAAGAGTGTTGGCCACTCATGCCAGAGGAAAAAGGTTTGGTTTTAGGCACAACCCGATGGCCTCTCAAAATCATCACAACAGACTCCAGAGCGGTTTTTTGTTTTGAGAGCTGAGCTTACTTCACAATTGAGCTAAATAATAATCAATCAATGGATAACATCAGGAGGATTATAGGTTCATACTAATTTGTTTTTGATTGCGACGTAAACTCAGAGCTTATATGAACGGTTTGCTAGTTCACTTTCCAGGTAGAACCAGAACTGAATGTTGGTTGTAATGAGGCAAACGGCAGAGCTGGGGATCGAACCCGCAACCTCTCACATAAGCGGCAAACATGGTATCCACTGTTCTATTGTCCAGCGTAGGTGTAGTTTTTGATACATCAACTTTATGGTATTTTATGTATATATACTGATTTGTATGAACAAATAATTGATACCATTTCATTGTAGCTAACATAAAGTAATCAACTTTTGTTCTATCAAAAGCAAACACATATAATTTAGAGTATAACATCTTAACATCTTCTGACCTTCACAAAAATCTATAAATTAGCAGTTGTTTATTATAAAACTCATTTTGCTGAATTTTTACCACTGTCAGCCATATAATTCATTGTAATATAAATAAGCATGACCCCGTTAGCTTAGTCAGTAGCGCATCTATCAATCCAGGAGTCACGAGCTTGAATCCCTTCCCAGCAACAATCTCTGTGATGAATGATATAGGACATCGAGTCTCATTGTCATTCGTCTCTCAGTGCTGATGGGAAAGTTATCAGTGACTTGCGGAGATGGGTTATGCTCTAATACTGATTAACCTTCCAGAATCCCAGGAAAGAGTGGTCATTTGGTTAACTGATTGTCTGTTAGCTCTCTTAGGCAAAATGATGCTAAATATTCAAATAAAAAAAAAATCAAACCCAATGATTGTCATTAGAAAAGATGTTACCAAGAGTTAACTGACCGAGATTCAAAAACAGTCAGTGCATGAAGTCATGCCCCGTTAGTTATATGTATAGACAGTAGGTTATAGCTGCCAATAATCCATAACTCAAGGTGGCTGCTTGATCATTAGGTCAACCTTTCTTGAGTTTTTGTTTTTCTTGACTTTGTAAAATGTATAAGATGGCAACCAGAGGACCATGAGTTAATGCATTTCAAATAAGAGAATGCATAGAAATGGAAACTACTGCTAAACCATGCACTTAATTATTTGTTGGACAAAATGAAGCACTTAAGATTTGTTGCAACCAGAAATCCAATATGGCAGCCTTTAACTAAATATAGACCTGGGTTTAGGTTCTTCTCAAATTTTCTTCAAGTGAACCTTTTTCAACTATTTTTAACTACTTTCTTAACTTTATTGAATTACTGAACCAATTTTGGCAAAATATGTCACAATGTTCCTTAAGTGGCCCACATTATTATATTTGTGTGTTTTTTTGTTGTTGTTTTTTTATCACTGCCAAAAATCTTTTATGGTCAGTTTTATGTACTCTTTTTAAAAATCGCATTTGCATGTTGGCATGGCAATCTCTTGTTTCAAGAGGTATACACCCCTTTTATCATTAAATTTTGTCAGTTGTCACAAAGTTATAATACTCTTGGGACAATACAGTTTTTATACAATAAATCAGTTGGGTGTTATTAGTCCACAGATTTTTTTCTATGTATTATTATTAGAAATGAATTTAAAGTTACTTGACTGCATATTTTATCATAAATTATTGCATGACAGATGTTGTTCTTTTTATTTAATGCACATTTATTTTATTTTCATAAAAGTTTTTGCAGTGGCAGTTACTGATATAACTTTAAGTTTTGTATTTAAAATTAGAAAATGCATGTTATATATAATTGTCATATGCATGTGAAGTTGCTATTCATTGTTTATTTAAACTGCACGAAATGAATATAAACTATTTCAGTTTTAAAACATTGGATGGTTAGAGTCTGACATTTTACCATTGTGCTTCATCAGTCATTTGCCTCCCCAAATTGTGTAATAACCTCTCACTGCTGAGGTCGGGTGCTCCAGCCCTGCTTGGTTCAAAAACTTTATGTCAGAAAGTTTGCCAGATATTTGCAGATTCTGAGAATGGTTGTTTTATTCAGATTCATCTCCTGTCCTCAATAAAACTAGATCTGCCATAATTTATATAGCATGTATTGAAAAATGTGAAAAAAATATTCTTCCTGTTTTTTATATTTATCCTGCTCCCTGAAATGTGTTGGAAAGGTCCAGCGGTTGCCTAGTAGTTGAGTGTCCGCCTTGCATGCGGAAAGTCATAGGTTCGATCCCGGGCCAAATCATACCAAAGACTTGAAAAATGGTACTAGAAGTTTTCTGATTCAGCACAAAGAGGCGCATTCTTGTTGGCCCAGGTGTCAGTATTATGGGACTGGGTGGGGTATCATACCATCTGTCTGTGGCATAATACTCAACTTACTGTGTGGCAGTGCTTAGAAATCTCAATGGACAATGACACAATATCATTGAAAAATTGTTGAAAGTGATACTTAACACCATACAACAATAACAACAACATTTTTCATTCGGTAATCGTTTAGAAAAGGTGTTTGCTGATGATCATTAATTGCTCAATAAGTGTTAATCAACTGTAAATAATTATTGATGATATTTATAATCATATAATAATTTTATGTCTCTCTGCAGATGTCACTTGAACGTGTGCAAAATGCAAAATACACTATTCAGCAGAATGTAATCCAACATCTGTGTGTATTATGCGTGACATGACGGTAATTGAAATAAGATAATTGTTAATTAATTACTTAACAAAAAAAGATATCAATACTAGTTGTATATCATTATCTAAAATGGTGTCAGGGGACCATAATATGGTGTCAGGGGACCATAACATGGTGTCAACAGACCATAACATAGAGACATTAGATGATTATTTATTGAGTGAGTTGATTGATTCTAACCACAGAGTAATTATTTATTGCACGGCTACCCAAATTGGCGAGTATAGCATTTAACCTGTTATTGAATACTATTTTTAGGAGGCAGTTTTTATTGTGGTTTTCATTTAATAATGTTTGTGTATTGAATCTATACCTGGGTTGACATAATTAAAAAGACAAGCATGAAAATAATTTGTTGGTGGAAGATGTCCAATATACCTGATAATAATGTACTATACATATTCAAATACACAGCCAACTTATTTTATTTTACAGAGAAATAATTTTGTTATTTTAATTAAAGTGATGATTTTGAGAAATTGATCTGCTGGTTATATAAGGTGTGCTTTGTAGGAGAATATATACGGTACTTCCATGTTGTAATACCCTGTAAATGGTTCGTATTAACTGTTATTAGTATAGTTCTGTGATGACTAATATTTGTGTTTTAGTTGCTGTTCTTTACTTACCATTTAATTTAGTGCAAATTTCATTTATAGTCATATATATCTTACAATGAATTCACTATTTAACTTTGCATGAAAAAGGAATTGTGATTTTATCTATTTCTGCTTTTGTTTGGAAGATGAAAAAAGAAAATTACCATATTTGCCCCAAAAAGTGCATGATCCCAAAAAGCATGAATGTACAAAAGTGAAAAGAATGCTTTGATCATTATTATATTATTAATACTTCTATACAAAGAAGAGTTAAGTTATAAGCAAGGTCTTCAACTATCTTGTTTTTATTGCTGGTGGGACGCCATCCGAAGATCACTGACCTATCACTGTTGAGGTCGTAGGTTTGAGTCTCACTCAGTCAAAAAACTTAAATAGAAACACAGTTTTGTTTTATCATTGTTGAATACCAAGGGCCTTTTATTGGGTTAATATGGTAGTCTTTTGGGGTCATTATACCATACTACAAGTGTTGATAGTGTAAGACTTTAATTATATAGTAAAACTGTTTTATGATTAAAACCAATTATAAATGTTATACATGTTTTGAAATTTCAAAACATAAAGTCAATTAATTTTATTCATACAATCTGACTAAAAATTAATTTAACTTTCAAATTTGATAACTGTATTAAATTTTAAAGTCTTGATGAGGGTCAACTTATTTTATTTGTTAGTTTACAGATTCTTTTCACAAAATATTATAGTATGAGTGTTTGAAAGACAAAGAGAAAATTCTGTTAAAAAAATGGAATTAATATATAATGTAATATGAAATGTAGAGATCTGATTTGGTTGTTTTTTATTTTAATACATGAGTTTGTATATCCCATGGTAACCATGGACTGCTTAAATTCATGGTGGAATTTTAACATTGTTTAATCTAAAAAAAATTATGTAATGTGGTTACCTTGGCATTTGAAAACTACTTGCTTGTTTAAAGTGAACATATCGCTTGTAGGGTAATTCTGTTTAAGTGATCACATCTAATGTATAATATGCGTAAACAGTATATAGTCAGCCTGACAGCATGATAATAAATGTAATAATTATTATATAAGTGAGATGTTGCCAGAGCATTACACATTTCAGTGCAGTTACCTGAATGTCAAATCTGATCCAGTTACACAAACTGCAATTCTCATGCAGTTGCCTGAGTTACAGTAGTTTTGATTCATTTACATGGACTATCATTCTGATAGGGTCCTTCATGGTCAAGTGGTCTAAAATGCCATCTTAAAACCACTTACCTCTCACAAAGGTTGTAGGTTCGGGTCCTGCTCGCTCAAGAATCTTAATGTGAGAAAATATGCCAGTTACTTGGGGAAGGACCATGGTTCTTCTCAGATTGACCCTGAGGTCTTCCTCTACCAATAAAACAGGATATGTCATATATAGCCTGAAATATGTTTGTTAAAAATGGCGTTAAACCCAATTCCAACTTTTTTTTATTTTGATACTGTTACCTGAATGTTAGTTAGGTTCCAATTCTGATGTAGTTACCTGAATCTCAATACTATTCTAATTTTATATACAAGTCTGATACAGTTACATTTGTGTCAGTTCTGTTTTGTAATAAGTCAGTAAATTTTCTAATTTAATTAAATTCACAGTATTTGTTGCAACTTTTCTTATCAGACTCCTTAAAAAATACCTTCAAGTTGATATTTACTCCATGCAAAACAAACCTTATTTCTCTATATTCATCTCCAGCATAAACTATAATATTTTTTTTTCTAAATTTCTTACTTCGCACAGCTGCGATGACAATGGTAATGAAGAAGTCGGCAGATGCTAAGCCAGACACCAACTATGGGGCAACTCTCTTCATCAAGAAAAAGAAAGGCGAGAGTGCACAGGTGATAACATCAAAGCCTGACCTAAAAGACAATAGCCAGGTCACTTCAAAACCAAAAGTAGAAGTTGATGTGAAGGCCTGCCTGAAGAAATCCCTGAATCAGACTTTGGGTGCCAGGACTGCCCGTGAACGGAGACTGCTTACTCATTTGGGTTTGAAAGGTGAGTATGATGGGGTTAAAATAAAATCATGATACAGTAGTTACCATTTATTGTATATTTGTATTATCCGGAAGTGTCCTTGTTTAATCTTCTGAGGTAAGTATCTGCATGCATGTTTAACTGTCACAAGTATACTAAGTTCATCATCTGAATCAGATTCGTATCATCTGAAACAGATTCATATAATGTGAAACAATTTCCTATCATCTGATACAGATTCCTATCATTGGCAACAGATTCCTATCTGAAACAGATTCCTATCATCTGAATTGGATCCTATCATCTGAAACAGAGTCATATAATCTGAAACAGATTCATATCATCTGAAACAGATTCATATCATCTAATACTGTTTTTTATCATCTGAAACAGATTCACATCATCTGAAACAGATTTCTTTCATATGATACAGATTCATATCATCTGAAACAGATTCATATCATCTGATACAGATTCTTATCATCTAAAACAGATTCATATCATCTGAAACAGATTCCTATTGTCTGAAACAGATCATATCATCTGAAACAGATTCATATCATCTGAAACAGATTCATATAATCTAAAACAGATTCATTTAATCTGAAACAGATTCTTATCATTTGAAACAGATTCATATCTTCTGAAACAGATTTGTGTAATCTGAAACAATTTCCTATCATCTGAAACAGATCATATCATCTGAAACAGATTCCCATCTGAAACAGATTCATATCATCTGAAACAGATCATATCATCTAAACAGATTCATATAATCTAAAACAGATTTCTATCATCTGAAACAGATTCATATCATCTGAAACAGATACTTTCTGAAACAGATTCATATCATCTGAATCAGATCCTATCATCTGAAACAGATTCCTATCATCTTAAACAGATTCCTATTATCTGAAACAGATTCCTATCATCTGAAACAGATTCCTATCATCTGAAACAGATTCATATCATCTGAAACAGGTTCCTATCTGAAACATATTCCTATTGTCTGAACCAGATTCATATCATCTGAAACAGATTCATATCATCTGAATCAGATCTTCTCATCTGAAACAGGTTCCTATCTGAAACAGATTCCTATCATCTGAAACAGATTCATATCATCTGAATCAGATCCTATCATCTGAATCAGGTTCCTATCTGAAACCGATTCCTATCTTCTGAAACAGATTCCTGTCGTCTGAAACAGATTCCTATCTGAAACAGATCATATCATCTGAATCAGATCCTGTCATCTGAAACAGATTCCTATCTGAAACAGATCATATCATTGAAACAGATTAATATAATCTAAAACAATTTCCTATCATCTGATACAGATTCTTATCATCTGAAACAGATCATATCATCTAAAACAATTTCCAATAACACTAGATTATTATATGATATAATGCATATTTGTGAAGATAAAAACATACCAGGATTATTACTGATTATTGATTTTGAGAAAGCTTTTGATACATTATCTAGGTCATTTATTAGAAAGACTCTACGCTTTTTTAAATTTGGAGAATCCATACAAAACAGGATAAAAGTCTTTTATAATAACATACAATCATATGTAAGTCAATGCAGGTTTTTATCTGATGTTTTCAGTATAGGTCGCGGTTGTCATCAAGGGGATCCCTTGTCACTTTATATATTCATTCTTTGTCGTGAAATCCTTACCACAAAGATAAAAAAGAATAATAATATTAATGGAATAAATATAGATAATACAGAATATAAACTATCGCAATTTGCAGATGATACTTCAGTACTGATAGATGGTTCAGATAGCTCACTTAATGAAACCCTTTCTGAATTACACTATTTTTCACAAATATCCGGCCTGAAAATCAATTTTGAAAAAACTCAAGTGATATGGATTGGTTAAAAAAAATACAGTACACATTCAATAAAAAACAGATGGAAACTGTCATGGGGTCAAACTGAATTTAAGTTACTTGGAATAAAATTTAATGTGGATTTGGATAAAATGGTTTTGTTGAATTATAATGAAAAAATGGAAAAAATTAAAAACTCAATCAGCTTTTGGAATAGAAGATTTTTAACTCCAATAGGAAAAATAACTGTAATAAAAAGTTTATTAATTCTGTCACTTCTAAACCATCTTTTTATTTCTATTCCAAGTCCAGAGGACAATTATATCAGGCAAATAAATGACATTTTATACAACTTTCCTTGGCATGGACCAGCAAAAATTAAAAGTTCAGTTATTCCAAAACATTTTATTGAGGGGGTTTGAAAATGATCAATTTAAAGGCTTTTATATGTAGCCTATAAATTACTTGGATCAGGAGACATACCAATTCAGATGGGTTGTGGCAACACTTGTGTAACTCATATTTGGATTTAAATAAAGTTTTAGCTTGTGGTAAACATTACCTAGAGACATTATTAAAATCTATAAAAAACAACTTTTAGAAAGATGTTCTAAACTCATATGTAACTTTTTTAAATAGTTACAAGAAGATAGTTATGAAAAACTTCTTAAAATGCCACTTTTTTATAATCATCATATATTGATTGGAAAACAGTGTTTTTTTTAAAAGTTGGTATGATAAAGGCATAATGTATATAAATGGCTTAATTGATATTAATGGTAAATTCTACACTGAAGAAGATTTTGAGAAAATTACAGATATCAAAATTAACTATCTGCATTTGCTCAGTATGACAACAGCAATCAAACAATTTTAAAAAGTCAATAAACTGAAAAGTGAACATAAAAAGGAACCAAATCCTCTCATTCCATCACATGTGTTTCCAATTCTGAAAAACAAAACTGGGACTAAACCAATATATGACATTTTAAATAGAAATAATGAGAAACCAACAAGCCAGAGTAAATGGAATGAAAATTCTCCCCACTAATAGGTACCTCACTTTGATAAAGATTAAATCAAATGAAAAATGTACTTTTTGTAAGAAACAGACAGAAACAGTGCAACATATCTTTTGGCATTGCTCTCATACACAAGAACTTTTATCAAATGTAATGATGCTTCTAAATAATATAAATATTCAAGTACAATGGAATGAAACTCAGCTTCTATTTGGGATTTTAAAAAACTATAAAAAAACATTTACAGAGAACTTGTTAATTCTTGAGATAAAATGATACATTTATGCAAGTAAATGCTCGAATGCCACTCCTTCCTAATATAATTGACTCCTGATGAGTATGAAATCCATGTTTGACGTAAATATATGTATATCTGTTAAGAACGGACTATCTGACAAATTTGAGGAAGACTGGAGTATCATACTTATCTTATACCTGACTGTAAAATTACATATTTCTATGTAATCTGTTTTTGTTATTGTTTTCACTTTGATTTTTAAAAAAACCCCAAAAAACTTGGGTGTGGATTGTATATGATTTTGATATTTGCTTCAACCTCTTTTGCACCCCCCCCCCCCCCCCCCCCATCCCCAATATTTTTATTATTATTATCTTCACCTTTCTTTCCTTTTTTTATTATTAATTCTCCCCATTCATTCTTAATAGAGATCAATTAATATACATGTATATACAACTATAAAGTATTATACATTTACAAAATTGACTAATTTGAGGAATGAAAGATGAATGAATGTGGTGAATTATTTTATATGCTATTGATATAGATATATTTATTTATTTTGAAATTGTAAGGTGTGTAGGGGGATGGTCCTCCCCGACCCCTGCTCACCTAGATTGGGGAGAATAAATGGGTCAACCAAATGGGTGACTGAAAAAAAAATTAAAAAAAAAATTCCAATCATCTGATACAGAATTCTATCATCTGAAACAGATTCATATAATCTGAAACAATTTCCTATCATCTGATACAGATTCCTATCATCGGAAACATATATCATCTGAAACAGATCCTATCATTGGAAACAGAATCCTATCATCTGAAACAGATTCATATAATCTGAAACAGATTCCTCTCATCTGAAACAGATTCATATAATCTGAAACAGATTCCTATCATCTGAAACAGATAATTTCATCTGAAACAGATTCCTATCATCTGAAACAGATTCATATCATCTGAAATAGTTTCACTATCTGAAACAGATTCATAATCTAAAACAAGTAAATTTGTAAAATAGTAGTCGTTCTCCAGGGATTTTATTGAATAATAAGTCTTAAAAAATTGGTGTTCCAACCATTTTCTACAATATGACCCAATCAAACTATATCGGTGCTATACATTGAAGTATGTCTTATCTACCTGCAGGTATCACAGAAGCAGACTGGGTACAGTATGCAAAGTCAGTTAAGCTTGTAAAGTACTTGGGTATGTCTCAGATGTCATCTAACAAAACAAAGGGCGGCCGCTTCAAGTTTGAGTTTGACAAGAATGCACTGAAACTCAGAAAGGGAGAGTTTCTTATGGAGAATGGACCGGAGCATTATCATATAGGTTATCTGCTAGCATATTATGTGGACAGAGTGTTAGGGGTGAGTTTGGCTTTTACAGTTTATTCATTATGTACTATAGAATTGTCTCCATATTTGGATGAGTATATTGCAATTCTTAGAATTAAGATTTTTTTTTTTTTAAATTACAATAAAGTTTCTTACAACTTCCAATGAGGATATGACTTTTACCATTCAAAATAGGGTGGACCCATGTCCGTTTGGTCGAAGACGCCGTCTCTTGATCACTTACTATCTTCGCAGAAGTCTTAGGTTTGATTCCCGCTCTGTCCAAAAAAGTAGGAAAGTTTGAGTTTCTTCCTGAAGGATGGTGGTTTTACTCAGATTCATTTTGAGGTATCCCCCCACCAATTAAACTGGATACGCCATATATAACCTGAACTGTGTTGAAATTTCATTAAATCCACGGAAAAGGGAAAAGTGTTTTGACTTTCTTTTGTCGCTGTTGAGAGACAAACAGTGGTGTTTTTTTCTATTCAAGTCCATATCTTATATATATAACAAACAGTGATTTAGATTTTTACTCTCCTATGTTCTACCTTGTGTTGCATTTGTAGCTTAGTAGTTAGTATCTACTGGTTTCACCTGAGGGGATTATAGATTGACCCTCTGTCCGTCATTCAGGTTGTCCAGCGGCCCTCTGTTGGAAAGATTATTAAAAAAGTGTCCAAGCTAAGTTTTTGAAACATTGCATGTGGATGGAGAGCAATTAGAAGATAATGTAGATCATTTGATTTTGTCAATCAGTCAAAAGTTGTGGTTGCTATGGCAACAACATAGGTAAAATTACAGATACAACCATGATCCTGTGTAACACAAAAAGTATCCAAGCTACATTAATTTTGTGAAACTTAACATGTAGATGCAGGGCAATAGGGAAATCATTGTATGCACATCGTTTTATATTTTTTTCAGTTGGGCTAAAATTGCAGTTACTATGGCGACAAAATTGGTAAACCGAAAGGTGACTTATGTATTGCTTGTAATACTCCAGTTTGTTGTTATATTATGATTTACATTCTGGACTTAGTTTGAGCTTAATATGTGTATTACGCCTGAGCTTAATATGTGAATTACGCCTGAGCTTAATATTAGTATTAAGCCTAACAATAGTGCCAGTTTGTTCATCTGTTAGGCTGCTCATACACTTGGATGAAATTTAATTGAATCATGGCATTCTGCTCAAATTATTTTTCCAGGAGTTGTGCCTCTTGTCTATATTTGCCATAAGGTCTATGCTATTACCAATATATAGTGCATACTAACCTTGTTTTGACAGGAGTTAGTGATTATTTTTCCAGGATGTATGTGCCCTGTATATAATTACTATATAGCTGCATGCTATTTTATAGTGAAAATTAACCTTGTTTTGACAGTCTATAGTATTTTTTCCCCTCAGGATTTATGACCCTTGTCTATATGGGTATATGCTATTACATAGTGCATATTAACTTAGTTTTTACAGGAGGTTAATAGTGAATAATTCTTCCTGGAGTTATGCCCCTTGTATATAATTATTATATAGCCACATGCTATTTTTTATTGAAAAATATTCTGTATTGTTGTTGCAGTTGTACCACATCCCACCAACAATAGGAAGGACCGTGTCTGTGTCCGAGATGACCAGTATCAAGGTGGATAGCAAGTGGTTGGACAGATACAAGTCATTCATCATGTCCGATGGATCTGGATTCAAAGGTACCCAAATCATAAAATGTTTGTAGTTTGTTTTTAGCTCACCTGAGCCGAAGGCTCACAGGTGAGCTTTTGTGATCGCCTGGTGTCCGTCGTCCATTGGCCGTCGTCTGTCGTCCATCGTTAACTTTTAGCTTCTAACAACTTCTCCTCTGAAACCACTGGGCCAATTTTGATATAACTTCACAGAAATGTTCCTTGGGTGACCCTCTACCAAGTTTGTTCAAGCCATCTTGATTCGTCAAAAAACATGGCCCCCAGGGGGCGGGGGAAGTTTAATTAGTAAAAACTTAAAAAATCTTCTTGTCAGAAACTACTGGCTCGATTTTAAAATAATTTCACAGAAATGTTCCTTAGAGCACCCTTCACCAAGTTTGTTCAAACCGTAGTGATTCGTCAAAAAACATGGCGGCCAGGGGATGGGGTTAGTTTACTATATAAGCTATAGTAAAAACTTAAAAAATCTTCTTGTCATAAACTACTAGCTTGATTTTAAAATAACTTCACAGAAATGTTCCATGGAGGACCCTTCACCAAGTTTGTTCAAACTGTAGTGATTCGTCATAAAAACATGGCGGCCAGGGGGTGGGGTTAGTTAATGATAGCTTTATATCTGTCCTTTATATAGAATGAGAGTAGTCATGAATCCTTAACTTGATCCTACTCATATAAAGCCATAACTTTATGTATGTAAATTTGTCCACTCTGTCCAGATGTGTTGCATGTAATTCCATAGTATATACCGTATATCGTCGGCCATAAGTCGAATTTTTCAGACTCCAAAATCACTCTCTGAATCCCTACTCGACTTATGGCCCCGTCCTAGTCCCGAGTGATGATTTTTTTTACCAACGGTCAGCTCCTACTGAAGTTTTGATCGTCGAATTTCAGTTTCAGCAACAGTCTATATGAACAATGACACCAAAGTGCAGACTTGTCAGTCAACTATGCATCTCGCAAACACAAAGGATGATTACGTCATACGTGGAAAGTTACTTTGTTCATGGAAAACTCTGATTGACAGTTGAAAAAAATGATCGGTTTCAATTAGACGCTTGATGTTTTAACTCTATGCAAGGGAAACCTTGATCTTGGTCAGCCGAACGATTGCGTTGCCTACACGGGGTGTAAACATATATGCCGAAAATTGCCTTGGGATATTTGGGTCAGAAGTAACCGATTATTGCAATTTGCATTTCCACATATGTGGTGACACTTATCCGCGGATTACAGAATATAACAAATATTCAACAGAAGACTGCATTTGTTTGTCGGCTGCATATTTGCCGTTGATTCGATAACGGTACATGAACGTATACATGCGTAAGGTCAGTTGTGAGTGCAGGCAATCGCTACTGTAGGAATTTTAATATTTAGGTGACCCAAATCTCACCCACTTCCTTTTCGAAAATTCTGGGTCGACTTAAGGAAGGGTCAATGCAAAAAACTGAGATCTGAAGGTCAAAAAGTCCCCTCGACTTATGGCCCGACTCGCCTTATGGCCGACGATATACGGTAAGTCATGGTCGACACCAAATTTATTGGTTTGGCAGAGGCCTTGATATTGTATCTATGGTTTGCATTGTAGCTAGGCGCACTCGCCGTAGTCTGGTCTGTACATTTATGTCTTGGTTATTCACAAATAATTATCTCCATATATATATATATATATATATATATTTATATATATATATAAAATGTTACATCAGTTACCAAAGATCGGTAACCAGACTGCATTACATGCACTTGCACTGTACTATTGTTTCCAGGTGTACTGACTGTACCGGTTCCCCCTGTGATGAAGACAGAACAGTTTGTGATTGATAAACGGGAAAACATAGTGAGGAAAGTAGAGCCATTTTCAAGGAATCAGAAAGTACAGCTGGAGTATATATTGATATGGAATCTTGTCAAGATGATGCATCCACAGCATGGCTATTTTGGATATAAAGGTTTGTGAGTGGTGTATCATTACTATTCTTCTTCTTCTTCTTCTTCCTTTTCTTCTTCTTCTTCCTCTTCTGCTTCTTCTTCTTATTATTATTATTGGGTATACATTTTCAGACACAAAATTCAAAGGTTTTGAGAAAATCACACATGGACAACAATTTTGTACAAGATTGGGGGAAAAAAATCAGCAGAAATTTTAGTAAACCTTGAAGTATTCAGAGCGAGCGCCAAGGGTGCCAAGACGTTTTAAAAGCAAGTGTCACAGATTATTAAAAGTACCATTCATAAAGTAGGTCAGGGTACTAGACTACTTTAGAACCGATGTGGTTATGGCATGCTGCAAAAATGAGATTACCAATGCGATTTGGTGGAGAAAAACGAAAGTTTTTAAAGTTTTCTTCAACTTCTTTTCATTATTCCATTATCTTTATTTTCATAGTGTTTATTATAATACACAGCAGTTTTTATTTTCACAATAACTGTAGTGACTTAATTACGAATGTTTGGCTCCCCAAGAAACTACTTCCGGAAACAAGAATTTTCAATTAAATCTGTTGGGGTTTTGAATTCTTTTCCACATCCATGTCACCACATGAGCTCACTTTGCTATACTGCCTTTTGCACACAATGGTAAAGTGGTAAGCATGAGAGACCCTCCATATCATTGATAAGATTCCATAATGTGTCCATCTCTCATATGTGTTACCATTGTGGTCTCATGGTAAGGTATCCACCTCGCAAACTGGAGGTTGTAAGTTTGATCCTGTGCTGGGTCATACCAAAGATTTCAAAAACAGCATAAGAATGTTCCTGGCTTAGCGACCAGCATTTGGGGGTAATCCTCAGTCAGTTTCTGTATAGTGTTAATCTTTATTGTTATACCATGTGTCAGAGGTTGGGATCGAAGGTCTTAAGATCACATAAGCAAGATTATACTTAAGTTTTTGTACAAATTTACATCAATAAAAGTGCCTTCTAGCCTATTTACATCAATAAAAGTGCCTTCTAGCCTATTTACATCAATAAAAGTGCCTTCTACCCTATTTACATCAATTTACATCAATAAAAATGCCTTCTAGTCTATTTACATCAATAAAAGTGCCTTCTAGCCTATTTATGACTTTTTCTCAGCAACAATGACAGTAAACCCTGTTGAAACTGTATGTTATATAGATACTTGCACATAAACCCGTAATGACAGTGTCACTAATGATAGTAAGTTTATGATCTTCATTCAGTGTTTCTCTTATATCATTTTATGAAGTTTCTTAAGCCTTGTAAATATTTTTCTCTAAAATCTGCAAAAATACTGCGCAAATGACACGTTCCTATGTGTCGCATTTTGTTCGTTTTAAAAATCTTAAGATTTACGAAGGTTTATGAAACAGGTTCCTGAACCCTTGCCACTACCATGTGTTGTGTCCTTGAGTAAGACATTCTTACTACATGTGCTTATTATAAGTACTGTTTTTATTTTTTTGATAATATTTTATTGCAAATTTTACCTGGTCGAAGCATCAATGTGTAGCCTAAATTTTGTAGAAAATACCAATACAAACTAACACAATCATATACTATACATTTTGACTGAAACATTTTGATGTTTTAGTTATGAACTTTGAACTTCTATGAACCTGTGAGCATTTTTCATTTAGATTTGTGTACTGGCCATTATTTAACTTCTTACGTACTGGTTCTACGTACCTGATGTGTGAGAATGTGATTTCTATGTTTCACTGTTGGTGTATATTAAATCAGTCACTGATCTCTTATTTGTAGGTCATCTTATCCACTTTGAGGCAGACCTTGCCTTTATGAACCTGAAGAAGTCGTTGCTTGGTTACCTGTATAATTGTCAGTTTCCCAACTCTGTATACAAAATTCTGATATGTTATAAATGTTCGGAGTCTCACAAGGTCCCAAAGATATGTGGCCTGGGACAAGAGGTAAGCTAAATGAAAAAAAAAAAAAAATGACATAAATATATACAATGATCCTTCTTTTTAGCTCACCTGAGCCAAAGGCTCACAGGTGAGCTTTTGAGATTGCTTGGTGTCCGTCGTCTGTTGTCCGTCATCTGTCCATCGTTTACTTTAAGCTTCTATCAACTTCTCCTGTGAAACCACTGGGCCAATTTTGATATAACTTTAAGTAAAAACTTAAAAAATCTTCTTGTCAGAAACTACTGGCTCGATTTAAAAATAATTTCACAAAAATGTTCCGTGGGTGACCCTCTACCAAGTTTGTTCAGACCATATTGATTCATCAAAAAACATGGCTGCCAGGGCGTGGGGTTAGTTTACTATATAAGCTATAGTATAAACTTAAAAAATCTTCTTGTCAGAAACTACTGGCTCGATTTTAAAATCATTTCACAGAAATGATCCTTGGGTGACCCTCTACCAAGTTTGTTCAACCAATCTTGATTCGTCAAAAAACATGGTGGCCAGGGGGAGGGGTTAGTTTACTATATAATCTATAGTAAAAACTTAAAAAATCTTCTTGTCAGAAACTACTGGCTCGATTTTAAAATAATTTCGCAGAAATGTTCCTTGGGTGACCCTCTCCAAAGTTTGTTAGTGGGTGGGTTAGTTACTATATAAGCTATAGTAAAAACTTAAAAAATCTTCTTATCAGAAACCACTGGATCAATTTTAAAACAATTTCGCAGAAATGTTCCTTGGGTGACCCTTTACCAAGTTTGTTGAATCCGTTGTGATTTGTTAAAAAACATGACCGCCACAGTGAGGTGCTAGTTTACTATATAGGCAGCTATAGTAAAAACTTTAAAAGCCTTCTTGTCAGAATCTACTGACCTGATTTCAATGTAATTTCACTAACATTTACCATGGCTGAACCTCTACCAAGTTTGACTCTTCTACGCATCTGTTACATCTTCAAAACAAATCAAAATTATTGCCAATCTCGTTTTTCTGGAATTTTGAGTGTACATGTATTATATAATCTACTTCAGTTGGGTGACTCAAGGTCAGTCAGGTGAGCGATATAGGGCCATCTTGGCCCTCTTGTTAATAAATTGGTCAGTTGGATAATATCTGTAGGATACAAATAGAATATTGGGCTATTGACCATAGTTTATGTATTAGGATACCAATACATTGGTACATATTATACATATGTATCTGTATTAGAATGACAATAGATTATTGGTCCTTTGACCAAATTATATGTATATGGATAGCAATAGATGATTGGTCCATATATTAAAATATTTGTATGAGTATACCAATAGATCAATAGTCCATTGACCTTAGTATCTGTATTAGGATACCATTTAGACTATTGGTCCATTGATACCAATACACTATTGTCCATATTATACAGAGTATCTTTTAGAATGACAATAGGCTATTGGTTCATTGACCTTAGTACATGTATATGTATTAGGAGATTATTAGACTACTGATACATATATTAAAATATTTGTGTTAGAATACCAATAGACTGTGGATACATACATGAATATTAAAATATATGGATCAGGATACCAATAGACTATTGATATATGTATTGATACATGTATTAAAATATATGGATCAGGATACCAATAGACTATTGATACATGTATTGATACTTGTATAAAATATATGGATCAGGATACCAATAGACTATTGATACATGTATTGATACATGTATTAAAATTTATGGATCAGGATACCAATAGACTATTGATACATGTATTAAAATATATGGATCAGGACGCCAATAGGCTATTGATATTTTGGATCAGGATACCAATAGACTATTGATATATGTATTGATACATGTATTAAAATATATGGATCAGGATACCAATAGACTATTGATACATGTATTAAAATATATGGATCAGGATACCAATAGACTATTGATATATGTATTGATACATGTATTAAAATATAAGGATCAGGATACCAATAGACTTTTGATACATGCATCAAAATATATGGATCAGGATACCAATAGACTTATTTTCGTTGGGATTTAAAAGTCGAGGATCAATGAAAATTAGTCTCCTACGAAAATAATTGATTTCACAATATCTGTATTAGCATATCTGTATAAGACTGTTGGTCCATTGACCATAGTATCTGGAAATATTTGAATGTTTATTATATAAACAGTTTCGTTTAAGAAGGTACAAGTCTATGTCAATGCAAGAATATTCCTGGTGAATAATTCCAAAGAGCTGATACATACATATGGTAAAATACTCCTTGTTTTGTGTAAGTTGGCATTTGGAGGATAGCTCTGGTTCTGGACTGCCCGATACATGGTGTAAATGTCACTGTAAGGGCTTTACTATAGTGTATGCAGCTGGATACTTTAGTTTCTCAATGTTTACAATACCACATTGGTTGTGATATGGCTTAAAGATTGTTGAAACAATTCTTAATACCAGTAATACCACGTTTGCTCAAGAAAATAAAACAAAGTGAATGTAATTCTATTGATCTATGAAATATTTAGCAAAATATATCTGACAAAATGTGGTTAAAAAGTCAATGAGGTGTACTATATTGTATGAACTTGATGGTTTACACAACATGTACCAGACACTCTTGATGGAACAGAGGAGAGAGAGCTCATTTGATATCTACAGCTCCTCCTGTTCTGATTTATGAAAAATGATAATAAAAAATGTGTTTCATAATACTACAGCTATTTGTAAACAAAATACCTTCAAACTGAACTTTTAATAGTTTAATTCTTCTAATAGTTATGTACTTAACATACACTGTCAGTGGTGAAAACAGGGTCTGTTCTATGTACATGATTTGTAAAATGTGCCAATTTAGGAAGAGTAGCTTGAGAAGTCCAGGTACCTTTTGAGAAATCAACCATTTCCCTCCTTTTAAATTAAAACACAGTGGCCTCTCATGAATAACGTCTAGAGATTCATATAAGTTCAGTGCTTGCTTTGCAATAAAACCAAAATAAATTAGTATAAATTAAAGTAAAATAAAACGGCACAATTATATATATGTATATGTGTTTTATAACATGCCACATTGTTAAATCAGGTTATACGACGAGCGAAGAAGGATGGGTTTACAACAGAAGACATTACAGTAGGCAGTCTGGTGTACACAGATCTTATACAGGTGATCAACAACAGTGCATCCTCTATCCTCAATATTGTGGAACATTGTATCAGAGTGTTTTCCAGAGAAAAAGTAATCTACTGAGATCATTTGGAAAGGTTAATTTTGTTTTTAAAAAAGATACAGCTTTAAAAAACAAAAGCTCACCCGTGCTCTCAATTGAGAAAGCTCACTTTTGTACTTAGTTGATTTACTTGTGCTCTAAACTGAGATATTGCACATGTGCACTAAACTGAGCCATTTCATATAAAATTTTACATAAATTGTTGCATAATTAATTTATTGTTATACGAAGACCTGTGGATTAAGATGCAATGAAGAAAAAACAACATATTAGATGGTTAGTTAACAGATACAATGGGAACATTGAGGAACATATAATGTAGATGCAATGAAGAGGAACACATGTGAAAAAGAACAAGTATATGAATAGGAACACGCTGTAAGATAATTTGTATGAAACATTGTATTAAATTCATATTGAGGGGTGGGGGGTCTTACCTGTAAAAAGTGAAAAGTGTACACGCAATGTTGACTGATTTTATTTTGTTGATATTAACCATTGTTTTTAAAGGAGATGTTGTTTATTGAGACATTGTTGAATTTGTTTTGAAGTGAAAATGTGTTTATTGAGACATTGTTTTGAAGGGAAAATTGTTTATTAAGACATTGATGAACATCGTTTTGAAAAAAGAAGTACCTATGTTTCAGGTAGGCTGAATAAATCTTCTCCCCCTCTGAACTTTTAACTTTTTTCCTTTCAAATTCATGGTAAAAAGTTAGGGGGAAAAAAATTATTAAATTACGCTTCTTTTTTGTTGGAAATAAATCTGACAAATAGTATATTTTTCTTGGCCTTATTGTTGAATGTGTGTTCATTTTCATCTATTGAGGACTTGTTGCAAATTTAGTCTTGTTCACTAAGAATGTAGATATGTTATGTGCTAAGACCTCACATTGCTTGTTTATGGTGAAACCATGGACAGTTGCCATGGTGACATATTTGAATTTGTTTTAAGAAACATTCAAATGTGATACATTTTATTTGCAGTTAAGTGTGTGTAAGAATAAAGAAAGAAGAGTTAAAATATATTTTTGAGATTGAAGTCTCATAACATGTTATTTAGTTGGCCTAAAATTTTACATAGATTTTTTTTTCTTGTTATACATTCCATTATATATTAATTTTATAGAAGTGAAAGTTTGCTTACCTTTGAATACATATTTATAATCATCCCATGATGGTCAATTACTGTTTGTCGAAATAGAAAGGGATATTTTTTAGTTTCATTTTGAAGGGTAAAATACAGAGAATTGAACATTTTTTCTTGCATACTGGACAAGGATTTCCTTGTATTTTTACCGGATACGGAATTTTCATCCATGTGCACATTCTACCCTGCTGTGACATTGGAACAATTTATATTAAAACGTATGACGTAATGTATTTAATTTGACATCTAAAAGCCATCATGGTGAAATATAAGTATACTTTAAATAAAAAATAGACATTCAATGTGTTTGGTATGCAAGAAAAATAATCTTTCATAGCTTATTCGGTTCAGATAAAAAATTCCATCCCGTAGGATTAATGTTTCCAAGGGAACTCGCAGACCCTCGTTTCCTACAAAAACAGTTATCGCTCGGGATGGAATTTTCTATCCAAACCTCATACCCATGTAAGATTTTTATATTCCATCACTACCGCTTTTTGGAAAAAGCTAAATAGATTATTTGTATGGATACTTCCATGGTCAGCCTGTATCAAAATTATGACTGGAATATAGGAGATGTACAGTATTCTCCTGAATAAACAATGCAATACTCAGAAAGTGGGGTGGGGTGCTTATTTGGGTCCAAAAAAGAATAATAAAAAAATGTTTTTGAAGTGTGTCAAAATCTTGTTTGATAATTGTTTCACAAACAAATACATATTATGTTACCTTAAATTTGACAGTTTTCAGGTGTCTTTTTACTGATAACATTTAAAAAAAAAAAATGTTCTGATTTTTCGGACCCATATTGAGATTTCGAAAAAATTGCTGTATTGTTCATTATTTTGCAGTGCTGCCATTCATAGAAGTAAACCACAAATCATTCATGTGATATATGGAATTAATTTTGTGCAATAAACTTTACAAATCAATGATGTGAAATTCAGCGTAGCGTTGATAACATTACAATTTTCAGAAAGTGTACCAACATCATGTAACAGTTTGTTTATTTTGATTGTATTTAAACAATTTCTGAAATGTATATATTTGAATAATACCTTTTGTTGATGACATGTTTTTTAGAAAATTATTGATATTCTAGTTTAAGATATTGGTTTGTCTACCAATTAGAATTGGTTTTATTTGTTAACCTAATATTCCAACTAATTGTCGTCCTTAAGTTTTTGTTTATCCTCGCGCTTTGAAGCTAGTCATTTTGGCGAGCAAGATAAGATAGTTACGATGCCAGTGGACAGCATTGGAAGATAAGTGACTTCTCCCGGTCTTGCACCATTGGCTGGATAAGATTATTATTTTTTCTAAATCGGTTGAGTTGTCAAAGTTGATTCTTGTAGATACTTGTAGATTGTTGATATTAGAAGGTTTCCAGTTGGTTCTACCGCCATTTTGTCTTCGATTAGTCGTTCACTGTACCGCTGTCCATTGACCTGCTTGTTCTTTGCATCCAAACAATCCTTTCTAGGGCCACATTAAAAACATGGCATGCAGTATTAAAAAGCCCACCGATATAAAATAGATGTGACATAGATGATAGATGATTAAAGTCAGTTATTATGCAGCTTAGTCTAGAATAAAATTTGACCCACGTAGGAGGCTGAAGCTCTGGAGAACACATCCTTCTGCTTTAACAGCGGCTTGTAGATTGGTTCAGACTAATAACAATAGGTTTTGCTTATAAGCCCGATGTTCCAACTAATTACAATTGATTTTGCTTGTCAGCTTAACGTTCCAACCAATTACTGTAGGTTTTTCTTGTTAGCCTAATGTTTGAACCAATCACAGCTGGTTTTGCTTGTTAACCTTATGTTCCAACCAATCGCAATTGGTTTTGCTTGTCAACATAATGTTCCAATCAATTACAATTGGTTTTGCTTATCAACTTAATGTTCCAACCAATTACAGAAGGTTGTGCTTGTTAAACTATTGTTTCATCAGATCAGTGTTGGTTCTATTTATCAACCTAACTGTTCACACTCTTAAAGCAGTTGTCAAGTGGGACAGACATCTCATGGAGATTCTCTATCCTACAAGTGGGTCACAGTCATCATCACTGCACATGGTTTACGGTGAAAACGAGAAGTGGAGAGGATGTTTTAAATAACCATCCATTTATATTTTTAAACATGGTCCTAGACAAGATCATTTAAATGTTTTAACAATAGAGGTTATCAGTAGCCATCTACCAACAAACAGCAGTTTACTATGCAGTATTTGGACAGCACACGCCTTGTTTACTAACTGGCGAAGGCTACTTAAGACTGTGAACCAGTATAGAAAGTTAACCATCTACAGCAACCATACTCTCAATGTCTGTAAGAACCGTCGGTGTCATCTGATAATCTTACCTACCTACTGAGTACATAAAGTCTCTGTCTGTAAGTGCAGAGCCAATCGCCTACTTCGGATGGTACCACCTGATCGTACACTATTAACCCTTTACTTCAAATAGACGCCTTTGGACACCTAATGTAAATGCTATGGACACCTCTTATATAGAAGGCTTTTGAATTATTGGGTGAATTATGTTTATATTAACTGACAGAGTGGAAAACAGTGCAGGAAGTGTTCAGATTGCTCATTAAGAGCAATCTGAACTCTTCCTGCACTGTTTTCAATGATGTTCTGTGATTGGTGCGGGAAAATGCGTATCTATGGAGTAAAGGGTTAAGAGGTTTATTGACTCAAATAAAATTATTCATATTGTATGCTTCAAAATTCAAGATGGTGATTTAAAAACAATAAAATAAATTTAGCAAAAATTTCAAGTTAAAAACAAACAACAAATAAAATGAAGATCAAGTTGTTGAGGTAATTTGAATAGCTGTCACTGCAACTTCCTTTGTGTGCCACATTTAACTCACAGCTTATTTATTTAAAAAGATCTTATTTTTTCTTTACTCTTTGATAAATTCATTCAGATTGAGGTATAGCCCAAAAAGTTCATATTACATTATTTAGTATAATAACGAAAAATATTGTACTCTTATGAATTTTGGTAAAATTAATTTTGAACTCAATGGCGTCTCGTCCAATATTGTTTTCACCACTGACAATACATACTCCCATATTGAACAAAACAATATAAAATAACCTTATAATCTCCTTATCCTGCTCGCCAAAATGCAAAGAGCGAAGTCGAGGGTAAAGAAACACTATACAATGAAGACCAATCAGAACTAGTTATGTTTGTTGTTACAAACAAGTAATGGAAAGCATTTTTATATATATCTACATGAAATAACTAGATGTTAACCTTGGCTCTGGTAAGCTGCTACTTGGTATTTAGATGGACATTTTAACATTGATTTTGTCTCGAACAAATCTGTTTATTATTAAAATTGTATGTGTACTGAACAGAACAGCTAACTCGCAATTTAATAATACAGACATGTTCATTGTTATCATGAAGGTTCTTATTTATTCAAGTCCAAATGTCAAGGATATTGTTTGATGCATTTTGAGAAAATACACATTATCAGGTAAAAATAAAATCCCAAAATGTCAGGTGGCAGGTTAGCTGTTGCGTTCAGTATATATATTCATGTGTATATGTTGTCCCAAATAATTTTTTTTAATAAAGAGTTAAAAAGATGTATGATAAAGATTGAATTAGTTTTGCTCTGTAACTTGAAATGTTATTTTTCTTCATGTGTGCTTGGGTTGTGTGACGGCCCTTACTAAATATACTAACTTTCAGTTTGGTACAGTTACGGTATAATCTACTACAGATGTATTTCATTACTTCATTACTTTTATACATGTATATTAACTTCTATATTTTCTATCTTGTCTTTTATATATTGACTTTCGTTATATGTATACATATTGCTGTGTTTGGTACTTTAAAACACTTTTTATTGGCGAAAATTAGTGAAATAAACATCATGCGATTTTAAAGTGTTTTCCCGTATGTTTGCTTATTGTTTGTAATGTGGTATACTATATTCTATATGAATGAAAGTAGTGTTTCACCATATAACTTCTTTGTGGTGTACTATAATTTGACTTGTAAGTGGTGTTCTGTAACATGTTATTGATGTACCACTGGTATATTGTCACCCCTCATTATTTGTTAATGGTGCACTATCTATTTCTTGATATATAAGGTTATTATTTACTATTTGATTGTAGTGTGGTAACTCAATCTTGTAGGTGTTCTATTATCTTCTTCCTAGTTTTTTCTGCTTGACTGCTTGTGTTCGGTGTCCTCCAGGCCAAGTGATGTAAGGCACCATCTCCAGATAACTTACCTTTCACCGCTAAGGTTGTTAGTTCGAGCACCACTCGGTCCAAAAACTTCATAGGAAAAAGTTATCAACAAAACATGATACTTTAATTATATAAAATGTAATATATTGATACTGGCATTAAGCTTGTTAGTGTGGAACTTTCTCTTGTTTGTTAATGGTGTTCTATCTTTTACTTGTTAGTGTGGAGCATATGGTCCAGTGGTAGAGCACCAAACCCATGATCGGAGGGTCCTAGGTTCGATCCTCCGCCACAGCTATGTGTGGTGTCCTTGAGCAAGACACTTTTCCGCATATACTTATCACTGGTTCTGACCAGGAAGACTTCGAGCTTGATTTGCTTAAGTTTTAAGAACTTGTTTCACAATCGAAGTAAAATGAATAAGTTAAAAAAACTTGTTAGTGGTGTATCCTTGTAAGCGTACATGAAAATGTTCAACAAAGGTGTGTAAGTGTCAGGCAAATCTGCAATCTTTGTTTCTATCCCATCATATCATGTGATGTCATATCATGTGATGTCATGTCATTTGCCTGTATGTGTGTTTGTGCAACAAATAACACAATTTCATTTATTTCTAGTCTTGTGAATCTCAAATGTTTGTTTAATTTGATTTTTGTGGACATACTCAAAAGGTTCACTTAAGGTATCTGTTGCTGCCAATAAAGTTGTAATCATGATAAGCAAATGTTAGTCAGATGGTTTTAACATTGCTTGTAGATTGTATTTTAAGAGGTTAACTGTTACACCTGTCTGCCATTTGTGTGTCGAAGGTTGAATTGATTTCCCAGCAATAACTTCTCAAGAGGTGTAGGTATTTAAATTATATTTTGGCCAAGTTCACTATTAGTCAAAAGTCAGTCAAATTTTACAGAAGTTATGGCCCATTAACTTATTTCCGATTAATAACTTTTAAAAGGGTCAGTGTATTTACTGCTAAATAATATTGGATGTTTAGCTATATACATGTAGTTATAAGATACAGGGCAAGTTCAGTATTTGCCAATGTCTGTTGAATTTTACTGGGAATATGCACCTTTTTCGAACCAATATTTGGTGAAATTTATTCACATATAGCAGGGGCATTCATGTTTTATGGACGCATTTCTACTTTAGTAATGTAGTTTGCAATATAGTAATGATATAGTTTTTTTTTTGCAACTAGCACTTTGCATTTTCTATGGACAATGAGAGTGGTCATATAGTAAGCCTTCATGTTAGCGTCATTATAAACTTATTCTGTTGGTGGCAAAGCCCCAGTTCATTAATTCATGGTATAACCAGTAGTTTGACCAATGCTACACTTTGTACATGTAGATTGTGTAATCAGAACTACAGTGAACTTGTAGTATTGGTGACGTACCAATTTATTTAAACTGTGTGAGATATGTACATCTATAAGTGTTAAAAAATATGTGTACTTTTGTAATACTTTCATCATTCAATATTATAGTACATGAACAAAAATTATATTGCCATATAAAGTAATATTTCCTCTATCCAAATGCCAAATTTTTGCATGACATTTAACTGGCCAAATCTCATCTTGTCAAAGTTCTCCCACCGAGCTCTTGGATGTCCTTTATACATGTTTTCTCACCTATTTATCATGCACATCTCTATATTATGCTGTCTTGAACTGTGCAAGGATGTTATTAATTTGAAGCTGAAGCCAGTTTAGAATTGGCTGGTTAAAAATTGTGCAAATACTCAACATCAGTGACGTCACAGACTGCTCCGTGTAGCTATTACACAAATTTTTTCTAGCACTATTGCTACATAACAGTATTCATTATCAATATGAAATTTGGCATAGAGAAAATATTAACTTTCATGGCATTATAATTTTTATTCATCACATGTGCTATATTAAATGTTACAAAAATCCACATATTTTTTAACACACCTTGTAGTAGTATGTACTATTGGTACAAGTTGCTATTTATATGATAAGTACATTTTGTAATAATCATTTGACGTGTAATTTGATATATTTGTACAAGCTAGTAAATATATTGTTGTTAGTAGTTGTACATATTTCTAGAATGTGTAATTTGATATATTACTACATTTTGTAGTTTAAATATCTTGCTATAACTAGAAGATTGATATTTTGCTACAAATTGTATTTTGGTTTATTGATACAGTTTAAAGTTTGATACATTCCTACAGTTTGTAGTTTTATATGCTGCTGCACTTATAGTTTGGTATATTGCTACAACTTGTAGTTTGATATATTATCACAGTTTGTAGTTTTATGTATCACTAAAATTTGTAATTTAATATATAGAGATACCATGTAGATTATGTTTATTGCATCAATCTTATATGGTAGTTTTATATATTGATACAAATTCTGGTTTGTACTACATTTATTAATATCTCATAGTTCAATAATCTGTAAAATTATTGGTTTGTACAAGTCAGCAGTTCTTGTTTTTCTACTTTGACAAACAGCTGTTTCCATACCTTGATCTTGACGCATTTTAATAAAGTTAACACTATTTTTACATGTTACTTGGATACATTGCATCTATAACAGATAAGTCCTGTGCCTAAATTCATCAATAACTTGAATCTGAAACTTGGACTTGTACTTAAAGTTTACTTTATATTTTGTAAAACTCTGTAATTGTGCACTTTTGGGTGAGAAAGGTGATCCTGTAACATTTTCTGTTAAATAATCATTGGAATTCACACACCATTCCCAAGAATACTCTTAGACTTGATCTCAAGAATGAATTTTGAAAAATACACTTAGATATCAAAACTTGCAAGCAGGTAGGGACACCTAATATATAGTCAAATAAATTATCACAGTTATTGATGAATTAGATAATTAAGGTTGAAATTTGGATTTTTGAGCTGAAGTCTAAGAATGTTCTCAGGAATGATTGGTGAATACGACCCCAGAATGATGGCATACACAGTTCAGCAACTTCAGGAACATTCATGTCTTTAATTCTAGGTTCATTCTGCATATTCATTTGTTGGTGGTTTTTTTTTAAAAACTGTATGTTAATTTGTTGTTTTTCGACATGTAAAGAGAACCAGGAATCTTCCTTCCTGTTGGCGTCGAATAATCTATAATGTGTTGGTACGCCGTATTCATTCATTAATTCATGTCTTTAAACACAGAACTATTTATAATTAGAAATCTGGGTATTTTGTTAATGCTAAACATGTATCAAATTCAACTCTTACTTTATCGGAGATCAACCAGGGTGAATTGTTTTTGTATTAATATGTATTGGATTTCTTGAAGCATTGTCTAACGACATATTGCCAGATTCCCAATCCCCAAAGGAATGTATATGCTAGGTCTCGTATAAGACTGGTTCCCTATGTTATGTCAGATGTAGTTCTATGTGTGGCAGGGCCTGTTTCAGGGTGAATATAATGCCGTGTGTGCAAAACAGTGTTTCAGGGTGTGGCAGTGCCTGTTACAGTAAATGTAGTTCTATGTGTGCGAGGGGATGTTTTAGGGTGGCAGTGTTCTTTACAGGGTGATAATCATGTCTCATTTCAGCAATATTTCAATGCTGTTTGGAGTAGAAATCACTGTGATAAATAATTTTGAAAGTAGTGCTTTTATTCATGTTATTATTACATAACAATTATTTGTATTACTAAATGTAACATACATGTATTTTATTTCAGGTATAATATTAAGATTACATTTGGAAATAATTCTGTTCTTTGGCATTTAAAATTTTCTGTTCAGAACAAATATGTTTTTATCTAAATATGTTTTCAGGTTTTCGCAAACACGCATTTTCAATAATATTTACCACATGGGCCTGATATTTTTTATTATACACCAGAGAAATGTTTGTAGTGTAAGTGATAAATATAAAACAAAATCATACCTTTTTTCAACAAAACTATTAGTGGCCAAGTCCATGAAAATACACATTTGTCTCAAAGGCAGAATTGTTACTACCCGAGTCGTCTTAATGTATAGATCTAACATAAAAAAATTACATTTTATTTAAAAAGAAATTAACCTGAAATGTTTTCATTTTCTCCTAAAAAACTAACAAAATCTTTCATATATATTTCCTTGTAATAAAATAAAAATAAAAAAGTTATTTCAAAATATCACAATCCCATATGTAAAAATGCAAAGAAGAAAATGCAACGATACTGGCCATCACATACATGATTGAATATTAGATTGTGATGCAAGGTAAACTGACATTCCTGTGTATACATGATCTTTAGGCCAACGTTACAATAATGTTTGTTTGCTGTCTCCTGATCCCAGTTTTCAAAATTGGCTAGGTACAGGGAAAAAAGGCAATATAAAAAATATTTATCGTTTATTCTTAGATATATGAGGCATAACATATTCAATACAATACACATGACAACACAATAATTATACATAACTGCAATTGAGAGCGTATGATCAATATGCAACAAGGATACATGGGCTCGTGTGTGCATAAACATCTCAACAATTCCAAATATTAAATGATCTGAATTAAGCAAATACATCTTTAAATGTATATATATATATATATATATATATATATATATATATATATATATATAATTTTACATATATATATATACATGCATATATAATATGGATGAGATAAAAAAAGAACTGCTTGCAAAGTTTGAATAAAAAAAAAAGATATTGAAGAAGCAACTTTGATGGGTAGTGTCCCCTACTTACCTAAAAAAAAAGCTGCCTATTCATAATCGTTTTTTTAGGTAGACTATGGAGATGACAAACAAACAATATTTAATTCTGGCCTTATATGATATCATTGCAAGTTATTCTATAAGATGTAAATGTTTTACTCTTTGATAACCCTTACTTCATATGACCTTTTAACAAAAAGGTCAAGTGCTTATCGCAAGTTTTTTTATTGATTTGAGTTCATTATTTTGCCTGTTTACCTTATTGTATGTATTTTTCCATCAAAACTTATCAAACTTGTTGTTGTTGTATAGTGTTTAGCGTCGCTTTCAACAATTTTTCAGTCATATCGCGACGGTGTCTACTTGTGACAGTATTCTAAACGCTGTCACACTGGAGTATCATGCCGCAGACACATGGTATGATACCCCACCCAGTCACATTATACTGACACCGGGCCGACCAGACCTAGAACTCTCCTCTTAATGCTGAGCGTCAAGCGAGGAAGCTTCTAGTTCCATTTTTAAAGTCTTTGGTATGACCCTGCCGGGGATTGAACCCACGACCTTCCGCATAAGAGGCGGACGCTCTACCACTAGACCACGCCGTGGTTTAACAATTTTGTAAGTCCTCTGTAGCCGAGTTGTCCAGTGCACTGTCTCAAGGGCAGTTACTTCTCACTGCTGAGCTTGCGGGTACGAGCCTTAACTCAGTCCAAAACCTGAATGTGAGAAAGTTTGTCAGCTACCTATGGTTGTCAGCTACGTGTGGTTGTCAGCTACCTATGGAAGCACATTGATCACCACGGGTACTTTCTGACGTCCTTGTCGACTCGTACTAAGTGGATGCCATATATGACCTCTAAATTAGACATGTTGAAAATGGCATTCAACTTCATTGGGGGTGGGGGGAAATGCCATTCATTAAACAACATATCTACGTTTGTGTATGGGAAGAGAGTGAGAGTCAATATGGTCCTTTTGTTACACAGGGTACCGCTTACAAAATATACTGCCCACAAATTATAATTTTCTGTTATTAACATAATATGTATATAATTTTATATAGATTTTATAGAAGAAATTTACATGAATGAAGTTTTATTTTAGGCTTTCCATATTTAAATTGAAAATATTATTTTTTACATTTTGTGTACATACAGAGGTAACTATAAGCTGTTGAGTTTTGTTTAAAGCTTTATCGGGGACCCAAACTCATCACAGTGCCGAGTATAAAACTCTAGCTCGAAATCTTAAATTTTGTATTAAATTAAAATAATTGCAAGAAATGAACAATATTTTTCTAAAATTTAATGATACATTATCAGAAAATATAAAAAAAATATATTTAACTTAATACATTGTATTTGGTTATAAAAGGGTATTTAAAAATCAACAATTCTAAGTTTGAAAATTTGGTGAATTTCATTGGATTTTTCTAATTAAGAGTCAAACAATGAGTTATATTTCATGGGGAATCTTTCCATTAAGTCATTATTTGAAATAAGTTTACATTCCTTTCAGCCTGTCTGCCTGTACACCTATATGTCACAAACCCTCGATCTACCTGAGTAATGAGGGCAAACAAGTTCATTATTTATTTTGGATAAATGTTTTGGTTTCTATTTATTAATGTTGTATACGTGGCAGTTGTGTGCTACTGTAGGGTACTGTTTGAACAATTTCATTTCAAAGGGATGAAGTTGGATTTTATGTGATGTCCAGGGTACATGACAGGTCATCGAAAGGACAACCCGGGCAAACCAGATGACTAGTCCCGCAGTTTAGGACAACTCACCCAACCTAAATATTGTCATCACACAACAAAAAAAAATTATGTGATAAAGTTACTTGGGGGAAAGACGGTACTTCCGCTAAGATTCATTCTGAAGTTTTTCTCCATCAATAAAACTGGAAATGCCTTATGTAACCTGCCATGGTTTTTACCAATACTAGTATTTATATAGATACCACAAACAAAAACCAACTCTTCAATGGGTCAGTTAATCAGTTATTGAATTTTACAGTAAAGATACTCTTATTACAAAAAAGTTAATTACTGAAGAGTTTGTCATGGTATTTCAATTATCAAGGCCATAATATGCACAGTTATAATTGTTTATCAATATTAAATACTTGATAGATGTGACCTTTAATCAGGAAATTTAATTAGCTGCTTTTATTAGTTGGCCAAATTAATACAATGGATATTGTGGAGCGCCTAAAAAAACAGAACGAGTTGTCTAAAAATGTGGGGCAAGTTGTCTCAAAATGCTGTGAGTTATCTCAAAATACGGGATGAGTTGTCTTTAAGACATCTTGTCCATACTTCTGTGATGTATATTTGTGCTACATGTATTCTTCCTCTTCATTTGGACTTATCATGTTGAATGTGATAGTGTGTACAATCTTATCTTGGTCAATTTACACATATCTTATTTTTCTGTAATGTAACATATGAACAAATTATATAACTATAGTATTTTCACAATAAAAAAATATCTTTCTTTAAACGATTTTGTTGTACTTTTCACCAAAAATATATTAACCAGTTGGAAAACAGTTGAAAAAATTATATGACTGTTTATAGACATTTAAATGCTTTTATGCATGTAAAATTTAATCAGTAATCAGCTAGATGCAAAGAAGCCACCTAAACACCCATTTGAAGAGAATCTGTTAACTTTTTCTGATGACAGAAATTTAACTGGAATGTTGCACTTGGTGTCTCATTGGTACGTCAGTACTGTAAACATTTGTACAAACCTATGTAATAGTAATATTACTGAATATATTGTAATGTAAGGGAAATAACTCGGGTTTTCCTTTCAAAATAAATCAAACTGGTTTGTTTCCCTTTGTAAAAAATGGTTTCTGCTCTATATAACGTAACCATAAAAAGCGAGAAATTTTGCCAGGTACTTGTGGAAGAATGGTGATTTTGCTGAGTTTCATGGTGAGTCACCTCCATAAATAAAACTAGATATGTCGTATATAACCTGAAATGTGTTTAAAATGGCATTTAACAACAATGCAACATGGTCACAAGTTTAATATCAAGGCCACTGTTATGAAGAAAGAAGGAGCAATGGTTTCTGCTTAATACCTTCAGTTCCCTTTAAGATGAGACTGCTTTTGAGGTCAATGGTGTCAAGGTCACTGTAACTTAAAATAGAATAAAATGATTATGTTCCATCCATAACGTGATTTTCGATTGACAATTTGTAAAAATAAATTTCTTATAGCATGGTCTCTTTCGCAATAGATCTGTTGCGATAGAGAGACCCTGCTTACATATGAAAAGGGGGCAGTAGTCACTTCTGAGGTCATTTACTGAAATAATTCTGAAGAGTTATCGCCCTTTGCTAAACAACTACCTTCATCTATACATAATCCAGTTTTTACACTTTTGCTGTCGGCTCCATCGTGTAGATCCGCAGACGTTGTATATGTTGTGTTCATAAAATATTGCATACACATAAAAAGACAAGATAAATGAGAATGATGTGAGTATATTTTATAGTCTAGCTGTAATATATGCAATCTCCAACTCAGTACTACTGTGATTGTTCTCGAGATGTTTTATCGTTATTATTCTTTTTTAATATTGTGAATACGGACAATAATCCAAATGCAAGGACACAATAGCCCGCTAAAACAAGGAAGATAAATCCGTTGTAGAATGTCAAACTTGCTGCGTATATGGAGTTGTCGGCAATGCCTGTAACGAAACTACATCCAGTCTGAATCAGGAGCATGCTGGCAAATAATGCTCCTTGTTGGTTACTAGAAGTCATTTCCGACATTGTACTACGGATAAGAGAACAGGGTAAATTGTTCAGTATTGATGGGGCTGCAACTGAAAAGAAAGATGCACGTGTAAAATTAATTCTTTATATCGCTTATGAAACAAATTAAATGACAACCTGGACAAGTCACACTTCAAGTCGTCCCGAGTAGTAGAACCAGTTGTTCTAACCATATGTGGATTTATGATGTCTTGCTCAGAGACACCACCACAGATGCCATAGCATGGGAAAGAATAGGCGATCCTGGAACTGAACCCACGATCCTGGAGTTATAGACAACACTTAATCTCACATTCGGCCTATTAATCTGAACCGTGTGTTTAATAGCGCGTTTGTTGTCACAGCTAATATATAATTTCATTTACTTAATTTGAAAGTGTTTCATTAAAACCAGTGAGCTAATCATAGGGATGTCACTGTTTAAACAGGCCTTGTGCCAATTTAACATGTATCACAGTTTGAAAGGAAACAGATCTAGAGAAGCAGAGTAAAAAGTGAAGACAAAAAAAAGAATAGCATACATGAAACAGTTGTTGACATCAAGAGATGTTGTTCAAGTAGATGCTTTCTTACCTAAGTAAAGCATCACGTCGTTTACTGCAAGAGCTTCGAGAACATATGACGCTGTGCTTGATGCAAGACTTATCATTGCTATGGTAACGCCTGACAAGCATCTCTGGAACGATTTTAGAAATGCCAAACCTATAACGTTTTGTCCAACTGACCGTATGGTGGCGAATATACCGATCATGGACGGCGACCAGCAGAATGGCATTCCAAGCTGATATAAAGTCTCTATCGCTTGACGATGGACGGCTGTCATGTCGGCAAAAATAAATGCCAATATAAGCATTATAAACATTCCCCTGTAACCTTTGAACTCACTGCTTGTGTAAAACATGAAGGGTCTCCGAAGCGATTTCAATAATGGCGGCGATTTTATTCGGTCCTCTTTTGCTAGAGATTCCGAGAGAGCAAATATTGATATTAAAAATGCAAGGACTTGCATACCTGTGGCAGCAAGCATGGGGTAGACAAACCCTGTGTTTTCGATGAAGTAGCCGACAGCTATACCGCTAGTAGTCCCTGCGACTGATGTAACAACGTCAATCATAACTATTCCAATTGACCTCTCTTTTCCTGCCGTCGTGACGTCTGCTACGTATGAATACATTGCGGAAAGTAGTCCGTAAGATGTTCCGGTTAACGCATAAATAATGTTATCATACACAATATAAATTAAATCCATGTTGAAATAAATTATTAAAGTAGTCATCGTGAGATTAAGAACTATACTAAATGTACTGAGAATAAATAAAAACCTCCTTCCAAATACGTCTGTATACGCAGCGAACAAATAAGTCGTGAAAAATGCCACAGCCTTTGTTGCTATCGTTTGGTACATCTGCCATTGTGCCGACACCTGTTGAACACGTTGGTATTTATGATACACCGGTGTTGATTGGTTCACATATCCACATGCTGAGAAATTTGTACCGACGGTGCTGTTCGGAAACATGCTTAGCTTAATAGTCTGCTGCATCCACTCATTTAAGGCAAACAGTTGCATCCACATGGCAAAATAACTCAAGAAAACTATTACCATGACTACAGCCAGACGACAGAAGAGATACGGAGACGGCCGATTTCTCTTCGTAGAGTTGATTAATTCGGGTAATATATTTTCATCGTTCCATTTCTTATAAGAAGACATAGTTATTTGAATTATGATAGTCCGTCTGATTGATAGATATTTTGCCTTTGTTTATATAGACCTACTAGTTTGCTGTGTGTACTGATTTATAAGTAGGGGACTATCCAAGCATGTGATACGATGTACGAGATCTCGTGAGTGTACTACATACCCAGCTTTAAAACCCAGATAACAAGTGTAAACAAACAATTAAGGTTTCAAGATAGATTTTATTTGTTATATTGCACATCGATGTGGCGAGTAAAACGTAGCTTACAGCCCATATATTTAAATTCTAAATAAACACTTATTGCACGAATTCGAAGAGGGTGTTATTCATTTGATGATCTCAAAATAAAAAACAGTTCTACAAGAAACAATCAGGAAATATTACGTTTTAATCACAGACCCTATCTTACTTAGCTTTTGGATAGCTATCGATATATAGTAAATAATGGTCCATCTTTACTACATATAGCTACCCAAAAGCTATAGTAAGATAGGGTTAGGGTTTTAACGTATAAGAGCTAATAAAGTGAACTTTTGACTAAATACAACCCCAAAAAGTAGCAACAATGGGGAGAGAGTGTACACCGTGGCAACATGTATTTTGTTAAAACTAACGTAACAAGTGCTAACATGTTTAGTGTAAAAAACAGAGTTCGACCAAGGTCTGGTAAAATGTCATTCTGAGAGTAAATATGCAAAAGTAGAACCCCAGTAACTTCACTTCTTCTATTCAACGATGTGCAAATAAAACGTACGAGCTCATGCATGGCTAGAAAACCGATATGAACAGTTTAAAATATATTAAAGGCAAATGTTTCCTTTTCATAACCTTGTGTTGCAGAAGACGTTGTTCCATTTATGCATCACATAGTGCATACTAAATTATGCACTGTGATCTCGAATGCAGTATAGTAAATGTAATGCCCATTTTGTTGACGTTTGGTGCGGGAAAAGGGAGCTATATCAAATATCTGATGTAGATAATGAAAGCATCCATTTTTGTTTCAGCCATGCAATAGTTAAATATTAATTGTGTTCAATATTGCTCAATATCATTAAAAGGGCTAGGACTAAGGCTTATGGAAAACACATTTGGTAAATAACACTAAATCTTTTTTTTGCTAAAAAAACATTTTTTAATTGAGGATTTTACAGAGTAACAAAATATAGGTTACATGATGCCAACGGAAAGGAACATTAAATGTTACCCATCTATTCGTGAATAAGCCGGTATCAAATATACATAATGAAATATAGTGGTACCATTCTTACCATCACTCATATAGCGCCTTTGAACCAAACATGAAATATAGTGTTACTATTCTTACCATCACTCATATAGCGCCTTTGAACCAAACATGGGTTGATTATTTAACTTCACTAATGGATATATTGGAACAAGAGATAAAATGGACACGACACGACTTTTGGACGATTCCTACACATACCACTAGATGCAGTGATCGGCAGTGGTCTTGTACTTATCCAGAACCACACTGTGAGACAAACTATGTAGTTACATCCATGCACGCACGCACGCAGAAGGTCGTGGGTTCAATCTTCAGCTGGGTTATACCAAGGACTTAAAAATGGTACTTGAAGCTTCCTCGCTTGGCGCTCAGCACATAAAGGAAAATCCTAGGTCTGTCGGCTCGGGCGTTATATCATACATATGGTATCATACAATGTGTCTGTGGCAGGATATTCCAAAGGGGCAGCTTTTAGACTTCTGTCTCAAGTAGACTGAAAAATTGTTGAAAGCGATGCTAAACACCATACAACAACGACAACAACAACAACAACCTCCATGCACAATGTTCAAATGTTTGCTAGAACTACTGAAATCAAGTAAAACATAACAACATGTTTATCATTATTGGTTTATTCATAAATCATATATACTCAATTAAATGTCGTTAGCTATTAACTGATAAATTATTATGAAAACATGATCTTAATAATATAACAAAAATGGTCTACGTTTAACTACAGGTTAAACATATAATATATATAATAACTATGCCGAAAGGGGAACAACTCTTAAATCATCTTTCAATCATTTTCCATATGGCAATTATGTATCAATTTGAACTTAGTTAAATGCTGCTAGAATATACTTATAGAAAAGGGACTCAACTCTTTACATCATTATCGAAAGTGTTATATATTTTTGTCAGGTTGCAGAATATATGACAAATGTTGCATACAAAACCTATATAAACGTTAGGGCCCTAAAAGCCTGATATCGCTCACCTGTGGCATAGCTGGATAAAGCCATTATTAATATATCAAAGGCCACATTCCATTTTATTATCAACTGATTGTTGGAAACTAATGTGCAAGTTTGGTGAAGATTCGATGCTAAATACTGGTGTTCACACGTTGTGAAATAACATTCTTTTATTATTCAAGGGCCATAACTCCGACATTGAAAATCCAATCTAACCAGTCCAATAACCTGTCCGAGATATTATGTTTATATAACTTCAGTGTAAGTCTGATGTCGATCCAATGAAAAAAATATACGTGCTAGAGTGAACACAACATAAAATTGGTTTATTAGTTCTAACATGCTGTATAT
This sequence comes from Panopea generosa, assembly GCA_029582155.1. NCBI lineage: Eukaryota > Metazoa > Mollusca > Bivalvia > Adapedonta > Hiatellidae > Panopea > Panopea generosa. The sequence goes on from CM055899.1 coordinate 38,784,105, forward strand.
CTGGATTGTGTGACATCTGTTTATTTCAGGTAAAACCTTTACAGAAAAGGGACTAAACTATTTCAATTATTAGCCTTTACAGAGAAGGGACATAACTCTGCTTATTATGGCACTTCACAGAAAAGGGACTTAACTCTTTCAAATATTGTAGAACGGCTGTACCTGTGTATACAACATGTTCAGTAAATGCAAGGAATATTGTTTTCATATATTAGTGAACATAAGATATTTTAAGCGACAATTTAAACAGAACTATCATTTTGGTACATAGAAGAATCATTGGCTTTAAACCAATACATGTACAGAACCTATTAAAATTTGGAACACTTTGTGGGTAGAGATGAAGGTACTGTGAACAAACTATTAAATGTATGCAACGGTATTCCACTGCTTTCAACGTAAAATATAATATTTCCGATGCAACATTTCAAACCTGCCCTTCTCTAGAAGCATCAATTTATAATAATATCAATATCACAACCTCTTCCCACTATGTTTACGAGTATTACATTTAATAAAAATCTTGTAATGTACCAAAAGTTACAATGTCAGAAAATCACATTGCTTACCCAAACAAAAAAAAATAGTCTTGCCAAAATGGAATATTTTCAGTACAAATACAATTTTGAATACTTGTCATTTTAAATGTTAATCCAGATCTTTGATTTTCAACATTAACATTAATCAAAAGATTAACAACAATAACAAAGATGCACCTAGAAAACATGCTCCAGACTGGTTTAAATTTTCGGCAAACTTACAATGGCTTTTCGCTGTATTTTGAACACTTGCATGGAAATGGTATTTTGGATACAAGACTATTGTGCATCAGGGTCACCTCTACCCCAACATTCACTCAACTTAGTACAGTCAAACCTGTGTAAGCGGTCACCTGTATTAAGCAACCACCTGTCTTAAAATGCCATTTTTGTTCATTCCCTTCACTGGCAGCTTAAGTCATGTTTCACTGTAGATACATAAAAATTTAAATAGTTAACACTTAAGTAAGCATTTAAGTTTGTTTTTAATACTGAGAATAAGTATAGAAATTTGCACATTTCAAGTTTTAGGTAAACAAAGCGGATAAAGAAGCAATAGGTGAATTCCAGAGCCACATTATCAAGTTATTGCAAGCCATATTTACAGTTTTAGAATATGTTTTTAACAATATTTTCACTACTGCTTTATAGTTTATACAATTTTTTTTAAGCTTGATTGCGATGAAAGCTCAGAGTTTAAATGATCCGTTCTCGAGTCCGCTTCCTGGATAGATCCAGTACTGAGTGTTGTTTTATGAGAGGCATTGGGTCGAGCTGGGGACAAAACCCGCAACCTCTGGCGTGAGCGGCCAACACTCTATCCATTAGACTACCGCCCCTTTTGTCAATATTATCATTATTATCGACAAAGTCATTAATTTACCTTAACATACATATGTACATATTCTAAGCTGTTAATATTGCTTACAATAGCTAGATAATGTGACTCTGAAATTCGCCCGGTGTTTCTTTTTCCTTTCAGTATATTGATTTTGATATTAAGGTTAATAATGTTGAAACATGGTCCTGCTTATTGTCAATATAAATTATGCCTCCAGAACCTGTAAGTGTACCAGAAATGTACTTTTCCACCACCCCTGATGCACTGCATGACCACAATGATGTGTTATGTATAGTATTTAAAATGAATATTTCAGAAATTTTAAAACTGGCGTAAAACATTTTTTTTACCAATATATCATGCCTACATAATATATACTCATTGACCCCGTATTGCCAAAAGGATATCTATTTAAACATGCCAAAATAATATATTGAAAAGGGGTTTCCTAACATGGGCTATGTGCTTAGGTTAGACTAAAATAGATTTCCTGCTTAAAACTGCAAAATATTTGATGACGTATTAATTGAGTGAAGTGATTACATTTTGATTTCAAGTTGATCCGTTATACAGGTTAACATGTAGTAAAAACTGTTTCAACTTAGAAAGAGTCAGTATGACAAAGCGAAGGTCATCAAACAGTATAAAAGTGCTGTCTCTTTTAAGAATGGAGATTTCGTTTGAAGTTTACCACTCCAATTTACATATCGATTCTGTGACATTTTGGTTGATTCAACTTACTGAACTATTCAGTTTATATTAATCAATGATATTGAGATGCTATTTATCCACTTTAATAATTATTTAATTTTAAAGCCAATCTAATGTTTTATCCTGATACCCTCCCTTTAATATTTACTATGTGTAAACCTGTTTTAATAACGGATTAGATTGAAATCAAAATGAAATCATGTGACTCATTTAATACCAGTTTGTCACAAAATGTGTTGCCATTTTAAGCGGGAAATCTATTTAAGTCTAGCCTAGAGGTGTAGCTCAAGTTAGCATAGCCCTTTTCAATATATTATTTTGAAATGTTTAAATAGATATTTTTTTGGAAATACAGGGACAGTGAGCATATATAGGCAAGATATAAAGATGGGAAAAAATGTTTTTAGCCACTTTTAAATTTTTTAAAAATCCTGATATATTCCTTATAATAATAACAACTAATTATTAGTAAGAAACCAATTAAAGGGGCAAGAAATAAAAGCACTTTCTCTGACACAATGAAAACAATTTTACAAAACAGTTTTAAATGACAACATTAACTTACTAATCAAATATAAAATGATTGTCAAATACTTCATACTTTGTCGTTCCTTTATTCTTTGCTCAAACACCTCACATTAATTAAATGACTTGTCTACAAAATTCACAATATGTACAAATTTCAATGAACTAATTTATTGGGTTTAACGATATACCAACACACTAAATTACATGTTACCAACATCCAGGCTCGCCATATCCAAAAACAACAAATTAACAAATAGACTGAAAATAAAATCAACAACTGAATACATGTATACAAAATGAACCTAGAAACTTCATACAAACTGCAAAGTTTCAGCAAATTTAATCTAATATTCAATCTGTCGTCCCTTATGACATATTCACCATGTTTGTGACGCAATGGTTCTTTTCTCCCTATCATTCATTTGTAACCTCGAATTCCGATTAAAAAGCCACAAAACAATCAACACATCTGCATCAATTATATTGACCTGAATTAAAGGAGTGGGCATTTATGTACATATAATCATAATATATATAGATAATTTCTACTATTTTGTATTTTGTTCGAATATAAACATTCATAGTATGGTCTGAATTGACTTCATCTAAGATTCTACAAATAATTTCTTTTCGTTTTATAATGTTTTTTTTTAACACAATTATCAACACATTATATGTAATACATTGTATAATATGACAACCCATTTTGTTGGTGGAGGGGCCTCTGTGATCTCCAAGTGGCCTAATGCGCTATCTTTTAATGACCACTTACCTGTCACCGCTAAGGGTGTAAATTCGAGTATTGCTCACTCCATAAACTTTATGTAGTAAAGTTTGCTAGTACATGTAACTTGCAGAAGGACAGTGGTTCTACTAAGATTAATTCTGAGGTTTTCTTCACCAATAATTGATTGAATGTTTAATGTCATTTTTATGCCATCGAGGGCTTACAGACGATCAGTTAACCTAACCGCTGTTTCCTGGGATTAACCACTACTCGAGCACACCCAATCTCCGCAAGTAACTGATAACTTTTCCACTTGAATCAGTGGTGAGAGACAAATGATAGTGAGACACAATGTCGTATATCAATCATCACGGAGACTGTTGCAGGATGGGGGATTCAAACTCACGACCCCTGGATTGATAGTCGGACGCATAACTGCTGAGCTAATCGGGCCCGGCTTCACCAATAAAAACTGGATATGCCATATATAACCTTTTAAGTTTTGAAAATATTAAATGCCATTTATTTATAGAGAAAGGATAACCTCAGATTCATAAACTCAAATCAGAGCAGATCCGCTCTCTTTCCGCAAGTAACTGGCAAAATTTCTTACATAAATTTAAAGGGATTATATTGGCAAGTAACACAAACACGCTGTTAATCAAGACTTTTCCTGTATGCAGTGTGCACAAAATAATGCTTAAGTATTGACGTATAACCTTTATTTACTTGAAAGTTATCAAATCAACAGTAATTGAATATTAGCCAAAACTTTAATACGTCCTGCAATAAAGTATTGCGCAATGTTTACACTGAACTCCATGAACTTCCCAAACAAAACCTCGAAAATGAGTCTTCACGATGTTATCCGATAATTGACTGGAAACCCAAAAGTGGTTCGTTGAAAATGGCGACTGTAAACAAAAACCAAAACGTGGCTTCAGAAACCAAATGTTTGTAATAAAGAGGTTATGCAATTAGACACTTTAGACGCGTATATCTCTAAGTTATAAGTGTATCTTCATGCTGGGCGTGTGTATTCAGGACAGAGAATTGAAAGAAACATGCAAATATAATCCCTTTAAAGCCTGGCTTGAACCCATGACCTCAGGGGCAAGAGTTCAGTGATCTTGAGACAGCACCTTAAATCTTTTACTTCAGCATTTAATTGACAAAAAATTATTTTCTCAAGTGCTATTAATTTTTATAATGTATACATGACTTTTGTAAATCGAAAACACTTAGTTCACAACTTTATAAAGACAACAGTAAGTTTAATACAACAACAAGAAAAAAAAACTAAATATACAAAATAATTTATCACAGTGAACTAGAGAGTATTACAATCGCATATTCAAATTTCTTACAAATATCACTTTTATCATAAATAGGGGACTTGATTCAGTATTGCTGTTTATGTAAGACCAAGACCACAAGCATTGTCAGCTTAGGTCAAACAGTGTCTAAGAAAAAGAGATTAATGCAATAAACTTGAAAAAAAAATAAGACCATTTTTTTTATCTGCAAGATAAACATCAGTTGTACTCCTGATTGAACCTCTATTGACCAAGAATTGTATTCAAGAAACTGAGCATAACATGTTATAGGCTAAGCACATATCTCGAGGTAAAGCCTTAACCCTTTACTCCATAGATACACGTTTTCCCGAACCAATAACAGAAGTCTTTGAAAACAGTGCAGGAAGAGTTCAGATTGCTCATAATGAGCAATCTGAACACTTCCTGCACTGTTTTCCACTTTCAGTTAATATAAACATAATTCACCCATTGCTGATATGTGGTGAATTAATGCTTTCAATATTAGAGGTGTCCAAAGGCGTCTATATGAAGTAAAGGGTTAAAAGGTTATCTCAACCAAAATTTCATGATTTTTAGTTATATACTACTTGCAGAGGGTCAAGGTCATTAGTTATTTACTACTTGCAGAGGGTCAAAGTCAACCAGAAGCATGTTTTTGTATAGTTATAATACCCATTACTTATTGATTTATTGTGATTCTGAGCCAAACTGTTTCAAAGAAATATAGCAAAACATAAAAACATTTAATATAACTTTTTCTGTAGAGGACAAGGTCATACAAAAGTATGCTGCAATGTGTTCAAGAAGTACAATTCTTTAGACAACAGTAGATCAAATTGTTGATTGAAAAACAAAGCAACTGCAAAATCATGACAATAAATTGCTAACACTGTAAATGGGACAATAACACATGTCTCTTTTTTTACTTTGAAAACAAAATTTACTTCACTTTGCCATTCAACTTGAACTATATATGACTCAAGTGAACTTGACTAATAAAAAAATAAGCAAAATTCATCCTTCTGCTACTGTCCTAATAATATCAAGTTCTAAATTTAATAATTAAGAAAAAACATTTTACCAAAATCAACATGAGTATGATATTATTCCAAAAATGTTGGGCTGCAAGTAAGTGATGTAACAATCATTACAAATTGAAAAAAAGTTGTGAATAACTATTTATGGAAATCAACAAATGAATTTAACTGTAGGTAAGGCATATCAACAGTAAAAGGTGTAATATGGCGACATATGAGATAAATAACATTCCTGGTCAATATATATATAAAAAGAAATCGTATGCAAAATGACAATGCCGTAGACTGTAGAGCATTAGAACAAATTTCAGCAGACAATCCGAAACAAATACAGTTATGAAAAACATAGCAATAATTTTAGCTGTGTCATTAAAAAAAAACAAAATCAGACCTGTGTGTACAATATTTAAAAAAAAAAAATCAGATCTGTAACAGTAGATAACTATAAAATGTTCACATAAATGGATGTTTTCAAAATGTAACATATTAATTAAATAGTTTCAAATACAAGACTTTGCCCATGTTGTAAAGAAATATGAAAAGTAACATACATGACAAATAGACAGTGCTTTATGTATATCAAAGATTGAACGTAGAATTCTTTCCCATCTCTCTCTACCTGCAAGAGAACGACAGATGCAAGTGACCTTATGGCTGACTCCACTTGGAACCAGAGCAATTGCTCTTTTTACCAAGATTAAAAATGACAAACCATTTTCTTACCACAGTAGAAGCAGTTTTTTACTCACAATTTAAATAATAATGCTCATCAATAAAAATGCTTTTTGATGAATTATAGAGATTTTTCAGCAGTGAATTGGCTTCAACCCCTTAAAACTTCAACCAGTACTCAACCTACATAATTTTCATTCTAGCTAGAATATTTTCATATTTAACATTTTATACATTGTACCATTAAATGCAGAAATTATGCATACATGTACATGTATATATAAAAAATTATCATTAAAATTGCATTGATTAAATCATACAAATGTACAGAAAATTAAAATGAATAAATGAAAACTAATAATTGAGTTTGCATTTGTATAAATGAACAATGAGAAAAAGCACTTTTGTTATCAAATCTGCAATACAGTCAAACCTGTGTAAGTGGTCACCTCAATTAAGCAACCACTAGTCCTAAGCAGCCACATTTTCTATTTCCCATTTCTATTCTTTCAGATAAATTTAACCTGTATTAAGCAACAACCTGTCTTAAAAGGTCATTGTTCCTCCTTCCCTTGACTGGCTGCTTTAAGGGAATATATCAGGATTTTTTCAAAATTTTAAAATTGACCAGAAACTTTTTTTTGATATATGATATATACATCATGCCTTTAATTGTATACTTATTGACCCGTATTGCCAAAATAGTATCTATTTGAACATGGCAAAATAACATGTTGAAAAGGGGTTTCCTAATTTGGGCTACATGCCTAGGTTAGACTAAAATTGATTTCCTGCTTAAAATGGCAAAATATTTTGTAACGTTTTAAATGGGTCATTTTGATTTCAATTTTATCCTTCATACATGTTTACACATTGTCAACTTTATTTCAACTTAGAACGAATCCGAACGATGATATGAAGATCGTAAAGTAGTATTTTAATACGGTCAATTTCTAGAATGGGGATTTTGTTTGAAGTTTATCACTCTGACTGAAACATCTATTTTATCACATTTTGATGGATGTGATACACCAAACCATTCAGATTTTATTTATTTATGTAAATGAGATGCCTTTTATCCATTTTTAAAATAACGTTATTTTTTTGGACGTTTTAATATAGCATTTTTTCGCCATATCTTCCCTTCAAGACAGGTTTGACTGCATACACGTTAATATGACCAACCTCGATAATTTTAAAATTTTTTAATATAATACTTTGAGTCATTTCTTGTAGGATATATTAAACAAATACATTTATAAATACTTATATTATACTAAATTAACATTTATGTAAAAAACATGGAATTTTAAAGTATTTTTTTAAAAATCAAAATACAATGTAGATCTCATTCTGTATTGAGATTAATACTTGAGTAATAAAATATTAAGAAACATATTTCAGATCTGTGGCTGAAACAAACACAGAAGATCAGGTTTTTCTACCTTATTAAACAAGAAGCCAATATTCTGCTTCTTCCAAATTAAAAAGAATCTTTTTTTTTTTGGTAGTGAATGTTCTTAAATAAAAAATACAAAAAAGCCACTGCATATGTAATATTATTGTAATACCTGATAATTGATGGTTAGAACATGGTCTTAACATTATTAAACTTTATTTTTCCGGCTAAAAGCTTCTCCACTGGCCACTATAAAACAGGGACACCCAGTGCTTAAATATCAAAAATCAATTAAATGGTACTGTCCCAGAACTTAAAAATCTCAAATGGCAAAAGCCTGTTAAGTTGAGTATTGAATTAAGTAAAATGTTAAGTATTTAATTTCCTTTGCATATAATTTTATTATGAAATCGTTGCATGTAATAAAATATATATATACTACTATTACTGATTAATATCAAGTTGTATTAATATATAAATCAGGAAAAACTTATGTTTAAATATCAAGCATCATTTTAGTGCAAATGAGGGTCAACAGACAATCATGTAACCTACCCATTCTTTCCACTTTAACAGATAACTTTCCCACTTAAATCAGCAGTAAGAGATGAATGCTAATAAAATGAAATGTCCTATATCAATCAATCCAGAGACTGTGACCAGACTGGGATTTGAACTAGCAACCACTGGATTGATAATCAGATACGCGATCGACTGAACTAACCGGGCCTGACTCCAGGAACAAACATATCTCAATATTTTAAAGTGTATTGGGAAGGACCTCCGAATATGCGCACTCTTATTCCATCCTGCAGAGAACCCTGGAGCCATTGGACACAGATTATAAATTGAATTTTTTTTTTTCAATAATAATATCATTCTTTTAACACTACTTTTATAAAACTTGTCTTATCTCTTTCTAATCCCATTTGTCTATAACTTTAAAAATAATTATTTAAATAGTAGACCTATAAATAGTGGTCACCTCTCTATAGTCATCAATTTTTAAAATATTAACTTATACGTATTCAAAATTTATTAAGATTTGTGTCAAGCTGGGAATCGAACATTATTTTTATTATTAAATTTTGCTACTAGCTTCCTAACAGTTAATGAACCAAAAGTTATACCTATAAAATATTCTTAAACATCAGAGAAGGCTCAGGTTTATATTCACCATAAATGGCTTTAACATATTACGAGCTACACATGGGCGTCCAATTTCATTGGTGGAACAAGACCCCTGATGCATACATGTACGTATATATAAACCCATATACAGGGTATCTGAGTATCGCCACTCTCTATTATTACTAAGGCAAGCTATTGGCTAAATTTCTCACTTAAAATCTTAATCTCTTGGCTATTCAGCCAAGGAGGAATTGTAAAAATCATACTTGTTAGATTTTCTGAGGTTTACATGTGATGAAGTGAGAGTATAAGACAAAAACATAAATTTATAAGTGGTAGAATAATATGGATCCCACAACAAAAACAATGAATGAAAAAAATGGTTTAATTAAATATGATAAAAATGGTCATTTTTGAAAACAAAATGGCAATCAATGGCATAAATATTTTCTAAATTTCATGGTAGTTGTATTACACTTTATACCAGTGTTATTTATCATCAAATATTTCTACAGAGAGTCAGAATACTCTTTAGATTTTAAGTTTAATTCTCTAGACACTAGTATGAATTTTTTCTATTAAAGTTTTTTTTGTATAAAGCTGAAATTTTTTTTTTCATATATCAATTACTTTTCCCCCGTTACCCATTTCCCTTCAGAATTGTCTAAATATCCACTAACACCGGGGGTTGGTGGTATATATGCAAATTAGCAATGTGTATGACTGGCACATGCGCAAATATTATCCCTGTCCTTATTTCTCACTCCCTACCCATTTAACTATAGCAAAAATAAACCCAGTAGATTCATAATCTACATGTTATACTAGATTTTGATTTCCAGGTTGTTAATAAAAAGTTAAATAACTAAAAACTCTCAAATTGATAATCCTCAATACATTAAAGGCAACTATGAATGTCCCGGGTTCTATCCTACACAACCTGAGTAACTCCATCTTTAAGTATGTGGCACATGCATAGGGTAGCATTTTAACTTGCATATCATCATAAAAGCAAAGTATCCATCAATCTTAGATAATGTTAATGTTACATGTACAGAAGTGTGACATTTGATTATGTATATTGTAAATACACAGCAATGAGGCATCCATGTACCAGTATAGAAACGTAAAAATCATGTAAAGTGACATAATAGTCATGTAAACTGACATAACACCAAAGTGACAATCATGTACAATGTACATCAAAACCACAACTATGTACATGCACCTCTGTTTGACAATCATGTACATCAATGTGATAATCATGTACACCAATGTGATAATCATGTACACCAATGTGACAATCATGTTCACTAATGTGACGATCATGTACATCAAAGTGATAACCATGTACACCAATGTGCTAATCATGTACACCAATGTGACAATCATGTACATCAAAGATATAATCATGTACATCAATGTGGTAATCATGTACTGTAATAATTAATTCCTGTACATGTACAACACTGTAACAATAATGTACACAAATGTAACAATCATGTACTCCAATGTAATAATCATGTACACCAATGTGACAATCATGTACACCAATGTGATAATCATGTACTGTAATAATTAATTCCTGTACATGTACAACACTGTAACAATCATGAACACCAATGTGATACTCATGCACACCAATGTTACAATCATGTACATCATTGTGACAATCATGTACACCAATGTGACAATCGTGTACTATAATGATTAATTCCTGTACATGTACAACACTGTAACAATCAAGTACGCCAATGTAACAATCATGTACTCTAATGTAATAATCATGTTCACCAATGTGACAGTCATGTACATCAATGTGATAATCATGTACACCAATGTGACAATCATGTACACCAATGTGATACTCATGTACACCAATGTGACAATCATGTACATCAATGATTAATTCCTGTACATGTACAACATTGTAACAATCATGTACACCAATATGATAATCATGTACTGTAATGATTAATTCCTGTACAGGTACAACACTGTAACAATCATGTACACCAATATAACAACCATGTACTCCTATGTGACAATCATATAAATTGTACATCAATACCCCAACTAAGTACATGTACATGCACAACTACTTGACAATCATGTACAGCACAGTGACAATCATGTTTATACATTTGACAACCATGTTCTGAAACCATTCATTTGTGTGCTATGTACAACACTGTTATATTTATGTACAGCAGTGAGATAATCATGTACAGCAATGCCACATGCATGTTCATGCACAACTACTTGACAGTCATGTACAGCACTGTGACAATCATGTTTATACACTTGATAATCATGTACTGAAACGATTCATTCCTGTACTATGTATAACACTGTTATATTCATGTACAGCAGTGAGATAATCATGTACAGCAATGCCACATGCATGTTCATGCACAACTATTTGACAGTCGTGTACAGTGACAATCATGTTTATAAATGTGGTAATCATGTACTGTAATGACGCATCCCCTGATGCATACAGCAATACCACATGCAAATTCATGATATACAACAATGAGACAATCAGGTATACATAGAAATGTGATAATCATGTACAGCAATGTCAAAATCATGTACATAAATGTTACAATCATGTACACAAATGAATATAAAAAATTAATCATGTATATAAATGTAACAATTATGTACACCAATGTAAATAATCAGTACATAAATGTAATACTCATGTACATCAATATGATAATCATGTACAGCAATGTCACATGCAATTGAGTGACAACCATGTACCGATACTGAAATGTGATATCCATGTACATACATGTATGTAATGATCATGTACAACAATATGACATTCACCTATGTGATAATCATGTACATCAATGTGTAAATGTTACAAACATGTAAATCAACAACAATTCAACATAAATGTACAGTTGTGTAAGAATCACGATGTTGTCACCTCCTTCTCTTTGCCATCTACTGTAATGTGTTTGTCATCAACTTGATTCACCTCCGCAACGACATCAATTGTACTGATCGGTTTTGGCAGCTCTGATTGGCTGATGTCACTGATGCCGTGTTTCCTCAGCAGACCCCGTAACGTCTCTATTTCACTTTCTTGTGCAGCACAATATTCGCGATATTTCATCAGTTCTTGTTCACATGCATCTCGTAATCTTCGCTCTCGCTGAACTTTCTTTTCTGCTTGCTTCTTCACAGATAATATGATACCTGTTGAAATGAGTTATAAAGATCTTTAATAAATTATCCATTACAATTAAAAATGTTTGAATTTGACATAAAATGACCACAAAAACTAAATATAGATATACCGGTATATACTAAACATACATATTATATGCAAAAAAAAAAGGTGACTAGAAAAATAAAGTAGATTTGCACTGAAAATGTGTGCTCAAGGGAACTTTTACAGAGCCATTTTCAATGTTGATGTTTGATTGTACTCTCTTCTAAAATATATTATTTTGATAAACGCCTAAAAATGCGAAAGGCAATAAACATATTATGGCTAATTAAAACATTGAATTAAGAATTATTAAAAGGGATTCCATAGATCTATCATAAAAATAAAAGACAACAAGGTATTGTTATGATCAGGCCAAAAATACCATAGCACACTGACAAAGTGAAAAAGGGTTTGGTGTTTATTTTGCTGCATTCTGTATACTGGTATGAGAAAGGCTTTTTTACAAATTACCAAATTTAAAGGCTTTCTTTTATCTTGTCCTTCTGGAGACGTCAACATAGAAACTTTTAAAACTTATAATTTAATAACTTATTCTTTAGCTAAAATCATAATTTCACTACCTACTGTGCTTCTCTATAGAAACTATAATCTTGATCATCTGCGGCACTTGCTTTTCTAAAGGACAAAATTCTTGACAAGTTGTGCAGAAGAATCATTTGAATCTGAAGTAAGATCTGACTGGCTGAAACAAACACACATCGATGCAACGATTATGTTTTAATAAAAATTTAAAATGTTTATTCCAACTGAGTTCATTGCTGTTATTTTGTACCAGATGTTTGCCAGATAGAAAATATCTATTTATAAAGGTGAGTATAGAAATAAACATCTAAACAATAATCTTTTGAAATACTATGGAAATCTGCAATGTAGTTTAATGGTTTAAATCAACCAATCAAAAAAAATATCAAGTTACAGTTACATTTTTATTCCTGGTTGAACATTTAATAAAATTTGTTTTTCAGAAAAGCAAATGAAAGCAAGTGTCTCAGATAATCAAGACTATATCGAAACTAAGGATAAAATCAAAGTTAACCTATTGAATATCTCTAAAATTTTGCGAATGAAATGCACAAGATATAATAATCAAACTGAAACTCCAATAACATGATAGGAGCCTACCATTGAGTATCCTTGTTACTCTCCACAGTCTCAGAATAATGAGTAAACCAGCACCACTCTCCGGACCTTCGTTGTTGCGAAACAAAATATCCAAAACAAATGACACAATCACTACAGCTGCATCGAACAGCTCCAGTTTATGCTTGAAAAACTCAAGTCGAAACACACACAAGCGTGCCAAAATCTCTATCACAAACAAACTGAGGATTCCAATACTGGCATAGTGCAAAACATGAGGGGCGATCGACTCACTCGCTTCATGCGGGAAAACTTTAAGATCCAGAAGAAGTTCTGTTATGACTAGCAGACAATCAAAAATGACGAGGCACACTATTACAATTTGAAACTTGTTTGTACTGAACATGTGCTTAAGTTTGTCATTTGTATTTCTGAATTCTGGTTTGGTATCATCCGAGTCTGTGGTGATAGAACTTGTAGAGTCGTCTTTTTCAATGACCTTCTCCAGGTCATCCTGAAGTTTCTGGAATCCATCCATCTGTATCTGTAACAGATAAGTTGATTCTACATAATAAAGCAGGGTAAGATAAACTTTTACTTTATCAGCAAGGAAGGTTCATCTTGCAGCAACAGATAAATCGATGACATCACTGTTTTAGCATTAAGTTAAAGTTAACCTGAGCTTAAACACATTTTTACCATTGATAAAACTGTTATGTCAATAAATATAAATGATAATCATAACAGAGTCAAACAGCTGCCATAATTACAGTTATTAACTACATATGTTTTGTTTTAATTTCATCAATCAAATTGGGAACTATTTTCAGGACATTTACTGCACATGAGTTTGTTTGCTGGACTAAAATCAGCTGTTGATGTTTAATCAAAAATAGATCAAACACTCAAATAATGAATGAATAGGGTTTTGCGGCATACCAACACATTTATATGGGTTATTCGACCCCAACAGGAAGGAAGATTCCAGGTTCGCTCTACATACGTACAAAAACAACAAATTAACATACAGATTTAAATAAAATACACCAACTAAAGTATGCAGAATGAACCTAGAACCTAGATACCTGCAGAACTGCAGTTTCAGCAAATTCTATCGTATTAATTACTCAAATTGTCGCTTCTTATGACATGTATGAGCCACAGTGGTCCTATTCTTGCCATCACTCATATGGCTCCGTGAAACCACACAGGGGTTGATAATTTAACCACAATAGTGAACATGATAAAATGAACATGACACCCATTCGGAGGATTCCTACCCCTCTGCAGAGATCGGCAGTGATTCTATTCTTAGCCAGTACCACACAGGCTCTCAAATAATGAAATAATAAATAGAATATCATGCTAGTGCCTGATAGTCTAAAATTCATCAGGTTCAGCCAAAAAATAATACTTCCCGAGGTTTGTACCTAGTTTGTCTCTACACCTCACCCATCCTGATAAAGTTCAGACTATCAGATACTAAAATGATATTTTCTATGTTTATCTGAACTTACTAAATTTAAACACGGCCATTCTTAAAAAAAAATGTTTTCGGTGCTCAGATCAAGACTTTTTTCTCTCCAAATTTTACTTTCTTTGTGTGTGTAATTTTTTTCGTATTTAATTACAATGGACAGAAATCATTTATAAAAAATATTAAATCCTTTGACAATCAATAAAAAAAGTTTAAGCAGCTATTTTTTGTGCATGGCAAACAGATATTTTTTAAGGATGGCCTCATAGTCTACATTGTCTCAATTTGGACTATTTTAACATTATTAAATTAATAAAGGGATTTTAACAAAAGAACTGACTGAATGACAGCCAAACTATGTATACCAATAGTCATACATTGTGTATATATATAATCAAACGAAGTGTTACTCTTGATCAGGCTACAAGTTAAAACACCATTGTTAAAGAAGCCTCTCCTATATCTCCGATAATGTTTCGATCTTATTCTACAACACCAATACAGGAAACGTCAAAATGTCAACCATCATATACTAAAAACCATAATTACACACCGGAAGTTAAATGAAGTAGAGGATAAAAAAAGTTGATGTGGAAGACGAGTCACGCGACTCATTCAAGTCTACAATACCAGTACCAGAAATACAAGTAGAAAAAAATACTCAAAGCATATCAACAAAATATAAAGTTTCTTGTATTTTTGTATAAATTTCAAGTCGATTCCACTTTTGCATTTTAAGAAATATGTGAACTGGCATTTGCTTTGAATATCATCCGTAAAACATTATTCCCGTTCACATAGAAAACAGCTATCAATACATAATTAAGAAATGCTGAAATTGCCGATTTGTTTATAAAATATATATCGCGAAATAACATGACATTATAATGGGGTCAAGTGGTTTTATACGCCCCCCCGTGTTTATTACCTTCATTTTCACTTAAAATTGAAGTAGATGCTCAATAACGAGCTGGTTAGCTCCAGGTTGGATATAACATACACGTTGCAATGACTCTTTACACTGGAAGCAAAGAATTAGCGAAATACGAATCAGATCTAAGATTGTTTTAACAATGAAATATTTTCTTTGTTTTTGTTTGCGACAAAAGGCGAGATTTACACGATTACTATCCACACGAGTTACGTGCACACGCAGACATTTATTCGCACGGTAACAGTGTTGCAAATATACATGCGTTTACATTGTGGTAGTTATCGTACGTAAGAACGACATTGTAATTCTGGATCTGGATTAGTACGTTGAAGTGAACACTGCTGGCTTTAACTCAACGGGAAGGAATGCACATTAGTCCAATTTTGTTAGTAGTGACTTGAAACACTCGATGGAGTCAGCTTCCACTAAATTGTCACCAAGTTTGGTTCCAATATATGGCAGTTTTCACAAAGAATGAGTTCTTATAATTCAATGTGTTTGTGAATATTTGTTTAAAGCGCTAGTTGTTATTGTTCACACTGTTTCCCACAATATTTTTCTGAATAAATTCCTCATACAGCTTTGCCCTGACAGTTCGTTTTGGTCTTAGCGATTTTAGATAGTGGTCAATGTTGATGGCCGGTACGTGCCCTTTCACCACCTTGTACAGTAGCGTCAGCCTCTGGTGGCGTCGTCTCTCCTGTAGTGGTGGTAGCTCTAGGCCCCTCAGCATGTCGGTGACACATCGTACCTCATGGGATCTGTAGTCTTTTGTTATGAAGCGTGCTATTGATCTCTGGACACGTTCAAGCTTGTCGATGTCACTTTACCGGTAAGGGTCCCAGACGGTGCATCCATATTCCAGCTTGGATCTGATGAGCGCTATGTAGGTGTTCCTTCTACAGTCCTTTGGGCAGTGCCTGAGTTTCGTCGGAGGAATCCTAACGTAGAGTTGGCTCGCTTGACTATGTTGTTGATGTGAGTTTTCCATTTCAGGTCGTCTGATATATTGATTCCCAGGTATGGGTTATCCTGAACTTGTTTAAGGATCACATCATTGATAGTGTAGAAGTGACTGGACCGGCTCTTGGAGCTGAGGAGGTAGCATTTCTTGGCGATGAACTTCATGCCCCAGTCTTGAGCCCATTGCTGTAAATTGGTAAGATCCTTTTGAAGTAGTTGGTGGTCTTTGGTGGTCTTGGTGGTTATATACATAAGACAGTCATCCGCAAACAGGCGTATATGTGATGTGACTCTTTCTGGCAGATCATTTATGTGGCACAGGAACAATAGGGGTCCAAGTACAGTGCCTTGTGGAATGCCGGAACCTACATGGACAGGGCGGGATTTCTCACCTTCGACAACAACGCACACCTCTCGTTGGGTCAGGAAGCTTGTAATCCAGGTGAGTATGGGGCCTCTGGTTCCGTAGTTGTCGAGCTTTTGTAGTAGGCGCGTGTGAGGTACTGTGTCGAAGGCCTTGCTGAAGTCAAGGATGACTGTGTTGACTTGATTGTTGTTGTCGTAGTAGTTAAGCAGATCATAGGCTGTTACTACTAGTTGAGTCTCGCAGGAATAGCCTGAGCGGAAGCCGTGATTTAGAGAAGTGAGGACCTTGTGATTGTCAAAGTGATTTAGAATGTGGTGGCAGATTATGTGTTCCAGTAACTTGGACAGGACGCATGTAAGGGGTATTGGTCTGTAGTTCTCTGGAGTATGTCGATCTCCTTTCTTGTATACTGGTGCGACGTTGGCGTCCCTCCAATCTTTGGGGAGTTCTCCAGAGTCAACGGAGCGTTGGAAGATGGCAGTGATGGCTGGTGCTGCTTCTGTGGCACATGTCTGTAGGACTCGATTCGGTAGTTCATCTGGGCCAGTTGCTTTGTTGATCTTGATGTTTCTCAGGAGTTTCAATACACCGTCTATTTTCTAAAGCTGGTACATCTACGTTTACACGGTTAGTAGTTTGTGGCGGCTGAGCGGATTCGTCGTCTTTGGTGAACGCCGACTCAAATTGGTTGACTAGGATCTCCGCCTTGCCCTTGCAGTCGCCAACTAGGCAGCCATTGTCCCGTAATGGAGCAATACAAATATTGTTTTCCTTCTTTGCCTTCACGTAGTTCCAGAATGGCTTAGTGTTATTCTTTTGTAGTCCATCGTTGATTATGTTGTTAACATGTGTCATTTCAGCCTTTCTCAAGAGTCTTTTGGTTCCTTCTGGCAGTTGCGGTACTGTTTCCATTCGTTGGTCTGGCGAGCTCTCGTGTACAGTCTGGCCTTCCGTCTAAGTTAGCGCTTCACATCTCTATTGATCCAAGGTGTTGATTTGTTTGATGTCTTCATTTTTGATGGAATGTTAGACTGGATGGCAGCCAGAAGTTCCGACTCTGGCAAAATGTCCCAGCGTTGGTGTACCGATGACCCGCTGTTGTAGAGATACTATATGCGAGATGTTATGTCAGTGACACTGGTCTTTGATCCGTCCCAGTCGGCTTTGGAGAAGAGGAAACACTTTTTCGGCCTCTGCTTGGCATAATATGGTTTAGTGTCGGAGTCGGCAACTACAATATCATGGTCAGATATTCCTGGGGCGTTGGCAGTAGATTTAATCAATGATGGATTGGAGGTGAAGATAAGGTCAAGGAGGTTGTTATCTCTGGTCGGTTTGTCGTATACTTGTGTGAGGTTAAAAGTCTGTGGACAGGTCTAGGACCGCTTGTTGCACCTATCTGTCTTGAGCATCCCTTCGCACCGAGGAATTTTGCCAGTCGATATCTGGGCAGTTGAAATCGCCGGCAATAATGGTAAGACGCTCTTTGTCGGTCATAACTTGTTCTATTGATCGTCGAAGTTCGTTGACATCGGTCATGTTTCGGTGTGGCATGTAAAAGGAGGATATTAACAAAGACTTCTTCCCTTTCAGCTTCACTTGGACTCATTCTACCTATCTCTAATTATATCGCTTTATATAGAAAAAAACAATAACAAAATAACAACACGTGACTCCCCGAGTCCGTATTGCAGAAAAAAACAGAAGAAATATAATACACAAGACTCTCTCATCATATCGTTTTAGATAGCCTCCCTTTGTCCACAATGGATGATATATACATCAAGCAATGCTTTCCAGTGTCATTTGGAGACTTCATATTTCAAGATAATATGGCTTTCAAATAACATACAGAACTTGGTTAGTGTAATAATGTGTTTACCAGATAAAAGGCCAAGATAAAACCTGACGATTATCTTTCAATAGTCTGCATTGACCAGACCTTGTTATTATAAACATTCGAGACACATATACGTTTAAAACCAATACGTTACCTTTGCTGATGCCAGATACAGAGAATTACATGAATATTTTACAACATTAACATGGGCAAAGCAGTGTATGAAAATTACACAAGACATTAAAGTGACAATTATCAATATATGGTGCATACAAAGCTGGATTTTAAGAGAAAAACTACGTAAAATATTCAACTTGTTGGCAGAGAGTTGTATCCGTAAAATTTGTACATCAGATTTCTTTTCTTTCGTCACCATGTAGACAAATTGTATGTATAGAACACGTGCTTGCTCAAATATAGCGATCGCATGTGAACGTTCGTACTGTAACTTTGGTGCATACTTTCCAAAATTAATAGCTTGGTAACGTATCTGCGAGTGACGTATCCGTAATTTACACGCGTTTATAACTGGTCACTTCATATGTGATTCTCCCACGGTTAGAAAGAACCTATTGCATGATTTGATAGTTAAAACTGATAAAAGATTTAAAACTAGGAGTATAACTAGAAACTATGGTAACGTATCTGTTCCTGTTGAATGACAATACTACGAAGAAACATGAGAAATTACCATTAAATGTTTTATTACTATGTTCATACCTACTATATGTAGTATACCAAAGTAATAAGCGTTTATTGAAAATGAACATAACCACCGTCTCGGGTCCTCTGAAATGTCGGTAACGTATGTACACTTCACCCAGGAACACAGTAAATTAGTAAATTGCTCAACAGTACAAGGTAAGTTTTGGGAAATAAGTGCATGTTACAGTGGCTTGTTTATTTCGATTTGTACAGACCAAACATAATGCATAATGCGAAAATACCATGTAATGTTTAAGAACTTTCTCTAGAGGAGAGATACTGGAATACCTTTCATGGCCAACCCTCCAACAATCTCATTCATTTCTTCCGGCAAAACCCATCACGGTTCTGTTAACGAGGTTATTAGACGCTTTATTGAGTGACATCACTGTTTCACATCTGTAATACTAAATGGTTACCACTAAGTGTATGCTCGATATATCTGTATTTCCACACATTAACGTATTTTACACAAACACCGCAGTAAGCGCGGCGGTAGTGTAGCTGATCGAGTGTTATCCGCCAACGCCAGCAGTTATGGGTTTGATGCCAAAAACAAAACTCAGTACTGGTTCTACACGGGAAGCGGAATATGTGCGATTCATTTAAGCTTTGAGGCTTTCTTCGCAATCGAGCTAATGCATATTAGTATAAACTAAACATCGCAGTTCACGGATAGGTATCCTATCCCTATGCTGAATGAAAATATCACTTATAAAAACTACCTTAAGTTTATTTCAGTCTTCTGCTCTTAAGTTGTTCTCTGCGTTTTGAATACATACTGTTAGTAATGTTTCAAACTTCCCTTAACAAGAACTTACTTAAGCTGGGTTCTCCGTATTAAATAAAAAGTATCATGAATATACAGCATGATGAGGATCAGTTCAGTTTTATAAAGGTGTCGGTTTTATTGATTTAACCCTTTACTCCATAGATACACGTTTTCCCGCACCAATCACAGAAAGCCTTTGAAAACAGTACCGGAAGAGTTCAGATTGCTCGTGACGATCAATCTGAACACTTCCTGCGCTGTTTTCCGCTCTGTCAGTTAATATAAACATAATTCACTCAATAATTCAAAAGCCTTCAATATTAGGTGTCCAAAGGCGACACTATTAAGTGTCCAATGGTGTCTATATGAAATACAGGGTTAAGGAGTATTTTCTAGATGAAACTGTCGTCGAATCAAATCCAAAGTATTAAATAAATATAAAATCACCTAATTTATTTCAGAAAACTGTAATTAATGTGTTGAAAAACACTATTTAGTTAAACAACGATGTCACAGATTTGACCATTTGTTCTAATGTGGCTTCAGGATCTCAATATACTGTCTTTTTGCACAGGGGCTGAAATTTTAACGACTTTTTGATTATTCATGAATAACATTTCAAGTTCCTGTGCCTGTGCTTTTTCTTAAAACAATATGAATACTGACGATTTTAATAATATATTTGAAGATAGACGGGAGGAGATGGAAGATTCGTTGCTTTTTAACCAAGTTAAAGTTCCCCCTAGTGGCGGTTATGCAACTGACAGGCGATGACCCCTGTTTTCACGCCTGTCCGTCTTCTGTCTGGATGTACATGTCTGTCTGTCTGTCTGTCTGTCTGTCTGTCTGTCTGTAGCAATTGATGCAAGACGTGGTGTACCTGATTCTATACTAGCCAATAACTGACAAGTAGTGCGCTTCCTAGTCAGCTACGATTTCCCTACGATCAAATCACGTTAAAGTGGAAGAGAATCGAGCTTCTAGTGATCAACCGATGCTGCGGGGGAATAGAACAGTAGCAGCAATATGTGTGATAATCTTCTTGTAATGGTTACCAAAGGAATTGAATAATGGTAGAAAATATGAGAAATGCGACGAAGTTGACTTTTTTATTTGAAAAGAAATAAAACATCATAATCCTAATATTTAACAAAATACTCTTTTAGAAGAACAGAACTATAAGATAGAATTGTCTGAGAAATAAAAAGCAATGATTGATGTAGTTATACAAGTACGTAAAAATAAACTTTACTAAAATACCGGATAAGTTGTGAAAGTATAAAAATTAATGGTAGACGTGACAGAACACGTAATATCCACTCATATTATAAATATAATTTGACAACTGAAAATGGTTATAAACAGTTATGTGTAACCTGAACAAATGCGTTTTACATTTGCTTTCAATTGATTACCAATATATATATAACCATTCAATGTTAATAAGAATATATATATGTCATAGGTATACCATCGATACGTGAAGCGTAAACTATACAACGGTTTGGTGACATGCCTCTCTGCCTAACTGCACAAGACGCAATCAAGTGGGGTTAGCAAAGAGGAATGTCCCAAACTATGTTATAATCTACGCTACACATATATCTGTTTTAACCAAATACACATTTGTATACAAAAATCGGTTCTTATTTTGTTTTCACTTTTATCTTGATAGAACATGTACCATATTCTCCCAACTTTATTTGGGAAGAACAACCGTTTGATTGGCGGAAAGTTCATCGCCTAATCATAAAAATTCGACCACGGTCCGTCATGCCATAATGATCGGTTATTGTAAAATATGGCATAACTCAAAGTATATAGGTTTATCATAGCAGTCATAGGTTAAATATTTAATAACACGAAAATATCAATGGTATATCTATTACAAACAATTCTTTTATTCATAGAACGCATGAACTAGCAAAATGTACCAATAATGAAGTGGTTCACTGACGATATATATTGCAGGCAGACTAAGAAACTCACTTAAATACTGCAGACTAAACAATAAACTAAATACACTACAATCGCGGGCGATCACGCGCCCGTAACTCAAATTATGGTAGTTTCCCGTGAAGTTTCTTTAGTCTGTCTGAAACATATATCGTCCGTCAGCCATTTCGACATTATTGATACATTTTGTTGATACATGTATTTTATATAGATGGATATTTTTTGTTGTTGTGTTTTGTTGTTGTCCTCTGATGAAGACATTGAGTCGAAAGCTAGCTTAGAATATTAATCTTTATATGTTTTCGCACTGTAAAATGGTAATTCTCTCTACTGTATTTACTATTTCCATCGTTAATTTATCCTTCACGGATCCAGTGCTCCTGAAAGTTGTTTTGTTAAATGCATAATTCTTTCCCTATACAAACACGACCAAGACAAGAATGTAGCCCAGGCTACCAGAGACGAGCGAGGCCTTGAGGATCCTTTCCCGTTTATTGATTGTCAGCTTGTAACTAAGTTGTTTTCTGATATGTAAAATTGACACCTCATTGTGGCATTTTTAGCAAACTGCATTCGTTATAGCATACCAAAACAAATTAAAAGAAAATTAAGTCGGGGCGGTGTATAGTAGACGTCAGATGTTGCGGTTTCAATCCCCGGCTCAAATTGATGCATGACATAAACAACACTCAGTACTAGTTCTAACCAAGAAGCGGACCAAGAGTTATTCATATAAGCTATGAGCTTTCATCGCACTCGGACTCCTATAAATTAGTATAAACTAAGGTGTAAAAAACATTAATGATATAAGTGGCGGTGCACTGAAGAGCTACTCATATAATAAATATATAACAACTGAAAATGGTTATAAACAGTTATGTGTAACCTGAACAAATACGTTTT
This sequence comes from Panopea generosa, assembly GCA_029582155.1. Lineage (NCBI taxonomy): Eukaryota > Metazoa > Mollusca > Bivalvia > Adapedonta > Hiatellidae > Panopea > Panopea generosa. Next base: position 38,807,256 of record CM055899.1, read on the forward strand.
ACATTTGCTTTCAACTTAAAACACGTCACTAGCAATACCAATAAAGAAACAATCACATTGAACTTTACATAAAAATGTATGTTACGTAGAAAAAAAAACAACATAGTTACTATTGAAATTTGTCACAATGTATGTTGTTGTCATGAACAAAAATACAAGATACACAATTTTGATTGTAGTCGGCATGAGATATAACACACTAAACATTAGCTATGTATAGATATTGACCGACAAAATAAGATCAGTCCCAACAACTGTCCTGTGGTATAATGCCAACAGTAAAGCATGGCCTTCTTATAAATTACAAATATGACAAAACTTTGAAAGTAAGTTAAAATCAGTGATTATCAATAGATATATAACAATACAATATTAATAAGAATCTATATGTTACAGGTATATTATTGATATGTGAAGCGTAAACTATACCACGGTTTGGTGACATGCCTCTTTGCCTAACTGCACGAGACGCAATCAAGTGTGGTTAGCAAAGAGGAATGTTCCAAACCATGGGATAATCTACGCTGTACACATATATCTGTGCTTTAATCAATTACACTTTTGTATAAAAAAGTCATTCATTTTCTTGTGTGTGTTACACTTGTTATAACCTTTATCTTGGATCCTTATCCCCCAATTGATACATGTATAACATGTACCATATTCTCCCAACCTTTTTTGAAAAGAGCAACCATTTGATTGGCTGAAACATCATCGCCTGATCATGAAAATTATATCATGGTCTGTCATGGCATAATTATCGGATATTGTAAATATGGCATATCTAAAAGTATATAGATTTATCAAAGCAGTCATAGGTTAAATATATAATAACACGAAAATATCAATGGTATATCTATAACAAACAATTATTTTATTCATAGAACGCATGTACTAACAAAATGTACCAATAATGAAATGGCTCACTGGCGATATATAATGCAGGCTGACTAAAACAACTTATTAAATACCAATAACCCAAATAACGGCTCTAGTATTTAAATGTCACAAATATTTTGAGAGTGCCGAGAACCAGTAATTAAATAGAGCAAACGCGTCCCCGATTTGAAGACATGTTGGAATTAAAACATGCTTTACAAAATATTGTGTCCAGTATACCATCTTCGGATTTCGTTGACATACAAGTTCTCTCAATGGTGTAAATGGTGGCAAATATATATAGACTATGGATAAGAGCGTTTTAGAGGGAATGACACAGTAAGTGTGATACGAAAGCACCTTTTTATAATATTGACGTTGGTTTTAGGTGAATATAACGTCCTTTTGCATGAAATTGATGTTTATTTTTTTAGCAATCAAATATTAGTAAATGAAAGGGTTCAATTATTGGAGCTGAAGTACTTTTATTAAATCGAATAAGAATAGAAATAACTTAGCAATGTGAACTGGATCCATTCAAGGAGATGACAAAATTCTATATAAAACACAATACAAAGAAGAAAAATGAATCTATTATTCAAATTTGCCTTGGTCATGTGACAACATATGAAAGAACGTATACGTTATGAAAAGACATATTAACAGTCAATCTGTAATACATTCATAATGTAGGTATGCAAAAGAAGTTTATATTTTGAAGAATACTATCATTAACGTATCAAATATAAATTTTGATTGAGAAAGTAAACACTATTAAAGCATTGTTGAATATATTCAGCTTGTCCTAACTTAATTTATAATAATATGGTATAATTTGGTTTCATGAAAGCAATTGTATTCGTCACTTTAGTAATTCTATAGATCTATACTTTACAGGCGAGAACACCAATAAATTACTGTCAACGTGTAGACAAACCCCTTTCATGTATTTGTATACTAAATGTACACCTATTTAGTGTCTGCAATCGTGCTTTCAAATGTGTCAATTATTGATTCTGAAATTGAAAGGATCCTTATGCTTCGAATTCAAAGGTTTTCCACATGGTACTTTTCTATAGGTGTTATCCTACTATGAATTTTGTTCTTTATTCTATAGTGAATTAAAAAAGTTTGAAGGGTTGTCAATCATAGAGAGACCCAAATGAAAGAAGAAATCTTACATTTTACTGTTTGCCAACCTCTGCACTATCAAAATATGATGAGAAAAGTAGCGGCCATGTGTCATATAAGAGATATTTCTTTCTGCTCAGTTTGTACACGTCTGACAAAGTGAAAGTAGACACCCGAAATCATGTATCCATACCCCAATTTCCAAGCATCAATTTTTTTTCTAAATTCACAATTCAAACTTAACAATGCTGTCAAAATGTTAAAAATACATCAATAATGCCATTCAATTTTTAAAAAAATGAGCATTAAAATAAGGAAAATACATTTTTAAAGAAGAAGAAACGAGGATTATTTATAACCGCCAATAAGCGACTACCCCACTGAAGCACTTCCTTTTTCAAATGGTGGTACTTTGTCTATAAAGACCATCCATGCATTAATACAGTAATACATATTTACATATATAGGTGATAAATATATTTACATATATAAGTAATATATATATATTTACATATATGGGACTATATATTTACATATATAAATGATATATATATTTACATATATAAGTGATATATATATATATATATATATATATATATATATATATATATATATATATATATTTACATATATAAGTGATATATATACATTTACATATATAAGGGACTATATATTTGCATATATCAGGGACTATATGTTTACATATATAAATAATATAGATTTGCATACATATTTCAGATTTACAAAATAAGAACCAGTTAATATAGTTTGAATAGATTCAACAATTAGTAAAAACAAACAAACGTGTTAGAGGTACTATAGAAGTTAGCGAAAATGCTACTCTTTATTTTGAAAGTAATAACATTTCTGTCAGTGCACCCCTTTCTATATTTCTCAACCGAACTCCACTGGATTGATTTACCTTACTTCCTGTTTAGATAAGTGACAACTTCTGCAATCCACATATATCCATATATTCTTTCCATTGTTGCTGCGAAACGCTAGTTGCGATATTTGTCATGATTATCACCGTATCAATCGAGCCATAATTCATCGCGAGGGGTTAATAATGAAACTGCGCTACAGCCATCGTTATCAAGATATCACTTTTGAACAACTTTTCTCCACACCAGCCGTCATGGTCCACTCACTAAATAACTAAACTCCGCTATATTCATCGTATAACTCGTGGAACATGTGTTATCCACAACAAATATCATGCTATACTTGTTGAACAACTATATGCCTATACATCCCTCATGCTATACTCAATGAACAACTATACTCCACTATAATCGTCACGCTACACTCGTTGAATACCTATTCTCTATTACCATCGGCATATTACACTCATTTCAAACACTTATACGCCGCTACGACTATCATGCAATACTCAATGAACAACTATATTCCGCTACGACTATCATGCAATACTCAATGAACAACTATATTCCGCTACAACTATCATGCGATACTCAATGAACACCTATGCACTGCTACGTTTATCATGCTATACTCTCTGACCAATTAAACACCGCTACAACTATCAAGCTACGCTCGTTGAACAACTAGATACATACACCGCTACAACTATCATATTACACTCGTTGAACACCTATGCACCGCTACGCGCATCATGCTATACTCACTGAACAATTAAACACCGCTACAACTATCAAGCTGCGCTCATTGAACAACTAGATACATACACCGCTACAACTATCATATTACGCTCGTTGAACACCTATGCACCACTACGTTTATCATGCTATACTCAATGAACAATTATACACCGCTACAACTATCAAGCTACGCTCGTTGAACAACTAGATACATACACCGCTACAACTATCATATTACACTCGTTGAACACCTATGCACCGCTACGTGTATCATGCTATACTCACTGAACAATTATACACCGTTACAACTATCATGTTATCCAATGAACAATTATTCTCCGCTACAATTATTATGCTACATAAAATGAACAACTATTCTTAACTATAAACAACGGTTAAATATACATCAACGGGTGTAATCATTAAAGTCATAAGTATCCTTACCATACTCATTTTGTTACATTGAACAGTTATCAAAACAGTCATATTTAAATCAGCAATCTAAACAAATCCATGCACTTTATCAAAGGTTCAAACGACGGTACACAACATATAAAGTGGCCACTAGTATATTTTTACAAAGTTTGAACTTCAACGCATTTTGTTTGTCAACATGTTTCAAAACCACTGAACGATGTTCTCCATGTTAGGATCTCATTCTAGCCCAATGAACATCTTAACGCAGTGTTACATCGCGAGTGATATATACGCGAATATTTACATTCATGACGTTACTAATACTTCGAATGACGTCGTTCATGTCTAATGAACGCAGACTCGTGAACGGTCAATTTTAGCTTTGGACACCTTTTACGATAAATCATATCTACAGGCTAAAATGAACCTGGCAAAGAATGTTTATACTCAGATGGCACGCGTAACACACTCCTTAAAATCAGCAGCTTCAACACTATGTTTCTTTGCTTTGCAAGTTCCCGTGAGACTGATTGTTTCGAGCCATCATATAACGTCGCTCACGTTCATCACACCAACTTCTGCTGCAGCGTCTACAAAACTTTGCACAGTTGCTGAACTGTTCCCATTCCTCCATTTTATGATTAGATTGAAGTTGATGTCCTCTTCGACCTTCTCTTGCTTCCATATTGTCTGGATGACATCATATTTAACTCCTAGCTCGAGAAAAAGAAACGTATACTGGCTACCTATGCGCTTGCTAAGTTCACGACATTGATGATCTGTCGGTGGTTCTCTCAACTTTTTCTTCTCATTCTCACTGAGTAATATGCCTGCAAAATAAAGGAACACAGCGATTATTTATTCGTTCCTAAATGTAAAACTCACCAGGTGGTTTATAATCAAACTAGTATATAAAATGTGCTCAGAAACAATTGATCTGAAATGGAAATTTTGAAACAGTTATAAGACTGTTATATGTCAGTCATTGTCTTTCTGCTCTGACTTCTCATTGAGTCCATCTGGATATGGCATCACTTGTTTTTTATTCATTTATATTTCCCTGACCATTTCTGTGTTTTACAATTTACACATGTGTATACTGTAATATTTGCAAGAGAATAGTCTGACGGGGATACTGATATTTACACAGTCTTGTCCGTCTTTTTAATAACGACGAGGGAAAAGCTAGGTCGAGTATAACCGTAAACCAGGTTTAAGCTCCCCCCCCCCTCGCCCCCCCCCCCCCCCCCCCCCCCCCCGCCCATTGGCATAATTTGCTATTAACAGTTCCAAGGCGGTGATCCTGTTGTCACTTCTTATCTATGTCTGTATTGTAATTATCATACTTATTGCAGTATAGTTATTGTGTTCATGCTGTCTTAGTGGCTGTGACCTTTGAATGCTACGTCTCATATAGGTTATGTATTTTCTTATTATTAAGTGCTTTTATATTGATCTTGTTATTTCCTATGATTGTCACATAAGCCCACTGACCTATGTCAAAAATTGATATCAATGACAGCAGACCAACAACTTGTCCAACTTAAAACAATTTCATAAATGACAATTTTATTACTAAACTCGTAAAAACAACCAGTTATCCGAAGTCCTCCAAGTCGCACTAACAATACAATATCCTTGATTCACTCAGTTTATAAAACATGAACTCATGAGCCAGTCCCGCTCATATTGACATTGTCCGCGAGTCATGTTATAAGAACATCTTTCTCGCTGACAATTTTATCATAATAAAGTTCATTAATGACCATACTTACTTCTACTAGATGTGATTGATATTTCATTTCCCTCCAATTTTCATAAGAGCATAGGTGGGCGCAACTGTGTTTAGGTAAAAAGTATTCAATGTTTATAAATACTGACATCGCATTCATGCTTTACATGGTACATGTCTTGTATACTTTTATTTTATTTAAATTGACACACGTGCATTTAGAAGATACGTGAGCCTTTCCCAGGTCATGGAATTCTGTATATAAGGTCACTTTGTTCAATACACAGACTGTAGAAATTATATCGAAACGTTTAAACAATCCGACATGGAACACATAGTTAACGCATTCTTTAATGCACGTGACAAAGCTGTGAGTAAAACATATGCCGCTATATTCATCTTCTGGGAGAGCTTTGAAAAAAGAACACATTCGCCTTGCCAGCGGAAACACAATTTAAAACAACATGGACTCTAAAAAAAACGAAAAAAAACAAACAACAAGGAGCACTGCTTTGGACAATTTTATGACACAACCGCCGCTTGGGAGCTGAAAAGTGGTTATCGATTGTACGCAACCTCACTATTCCTTCACCCAAAATAAAAAAAATCCTAACAATCCAATCTAAATAAACCCCTTTACGGTCTTGTTATTGATCAAAACACGACGTAACATTACACGATCCGCTAATTTAATGTGTCCGAACTATTTTATATTCCTTTCAATATATTTTATCGTTATGAAATACTTGTAAAGGGCAATCCAATCGTCTTGACATTTTTTGCAGAAAAACATATTGAATTAAAACGGGCAATCGGACAAGTTGCAAAATGTTCGATTCCAAAGCTGTTTTTATGTAATTAAGCAATAGTTGTTTTAAGTTTGTTAACCTCATTCTGATATTCTATCGATGGACTTTATATTTTCATTATGCATGCTATAATACCTAGCAGTACTTATTGGTTTCTGTAAACAAAATTAAGAAACGACGCTTTTACATCTGAATTCCCCATGTATTACTAACTCCTTCCGGAATCAAGTTTCTTTTAAACTGCTAGTGTTGTTGAATTCTTTTTAAAATTAATGTTTCCATAGGGGCTAGCTTTACTTACTCCTGTGGCCCGAGATACTATTTCGTATTATTGTTATAATGTATTATAGATTTGTTACAATATTTTTACTGGTATTATCATCATACTTCCTGTAATTATTTTGCTTTAGGAATAATTATAAACAAATAAATGAAAATATGATTAAAGAAGACATTATACACTCGTTAAAGAGATATTATCTGTGGACTTTTCGCTTTTCTCTCCTGTCATACCTTTGAATACATCTTGCGTAACTATGTCTACTCTTTTCATCGCTGCTTGCAGTTCTTTAAATGTACTGTTTGGATGGCGATGCTGTTTCCACTTCATCAATATATTTCTTGTTTGTTCTGTTACGTTTTGGGGGTGATTATTGACGATTTGGTCAATTTCCGCACCATTGAGGTCTAATTCCAGTGCAAGGCGCCGATATTCATTTCCAATCCTTGTTGCTATTTTACCCAGGTGTTTATCACTCGGGACCGTCTCAGTTTCAGCTTGAAATGAAAATGAAGGGGTTTGACTAGATGTTGGTTAATAGGAATACTTTCTCCCTCTCGATCCATACCACTAATTAATCTTCCACATTTCAACAACCAACAACCAACTCTCCCCCTTCCGTATTGCAATACAACTAAAATAACTAATAAAAGCAAATGTGATGCAAAGTATAAACAAATAGTGCCGGATTTGAAAATGCTGGTGATAAAACTGCGTATAACTATTCAAAAAAAGTTGCGCAAATTGATGCAATGGTTTTGACCTCTGACGTTGGGTTCATCACACCTTATTTTGTATTGATAATAACCGGAGAAAAGAAGGTGCGAATATTATATGCCGCACAACACAATATATTACTTCTGTAGTTACAAGTATTGCATTAATTTTAATGCAGATAATATTGAAATTATATAGTGATCAACAGTGTCAAATTGCAAATTGTATATTTAGGATAAAGACAGGACAAAACAATGGGTTAAGGTGGATGGACATACACATGACTGATTTACTCAACACTACTAGACATGCTTCGGTGTTACACACAATGCATAATTTTGTTGTATCGATCATTTATGCGAAGTAATATTCTAAAGTATAAAAAAACTCTCATGCATATAGAAATTATATGTATAAATGCGACATGTAATCTTATTTATAATTAATGAATAAATTAAAATACTTTGTTGCGTTTATTGTGGGATGTCCTCGACCCCACTAGACCTATTACGAGAAAATAAAATCGTCTTCTTTTTTCTGGCAACTTAGACAACTCACGCTCGAAAGTCTTAATGTGTGGGGAACCTAGCGTATATGCGGATAAAGTGTATTACTTAAAGACATTACACATGGCTGTGGGGAATCCTCGAACCCACGGTTCTCAGATAACATTTTCTGTTCTCGGTTGCGTTTTGGTATCTAAAGGTTTCCTTATCTGATATACATAAGTTATCAATAAATTATCTTGTTTTTCACAAGAGCAGTCTTGTGTTCAGTTTTGCTGCTGTGAAACATTCGCCAAACACTTTAATTCAGGGTTGTTATTATTCCGACCAATGTGAGTAGAAATATGGAGTGATGTTTAAGCATGTGCCACACGGCGTAATTGGTCTTGTATTTAACATCGTCACTTAATAAAATCAAGTGTGCTATTTGTCATTTTTTGGTTGTGTTCTGCGTTGCCAAAGGAACCTTTTATCAGATATTATCAGTTTTATAAACATAATGATCCAAATATATTACTGCGCCATGAACTATGTGTATAATGGTAAAGACACTAGCAATACCACAGCTTGTGACAATATGTGTGGTAAAACAGTTTTATAATTTCGATTGATAGCATGTGTGTTTATGTGGATCATCAAAGGGGTTGTGTCATTTGTTTTCAGAAACAAATAAGAAGAGGTATGCGTATTACTTACTGAGTGGACCCTGTGTTTCGTCTATCTTTCGCCGAATATATTTACCGAACAAATACTTAATATATAATGTATGCGCAAGCAATGTTTACGTTCCAGGTGGCAACATTTTACTTTATATATGTATAATTATATTATTATTATATTATTATGGTTATGATGTACTCAATCCAAACTTTTGTCATTTTAATTTGGTTTATTTGTGACTTTTAAACTGAAAAAAATATTACAATAGAACTTCTGTAACAGAAATCATGGTTTACTGTTCAGATGAGATTGTAGGGGTGTTGATGGTGATGCAGTGAATAGATTGTAGGTCGCTCTCAACATAAGTTGCCGGTCCGATGACACCATACTCGACCTGGTGACCAAGGGAATGAACTCGAGAACGGATCACTTAAGCTTTAAGCCATCCAGCTAAAACAAAAAACGAAACATCTTAAAAGCGGTGTCAAAGTTTAAGCATAATTGTAACACGAATATATGTTACAACTTGACTGATACATATATTTGTACGGTTTGTTGAGGGATGGCCCACTCCGACCCTCACAGACCTACTACGGGGTGATTAAATGGATCCCTTTTCAGAGTTTGAAAGAAAAAAAATAGTAATAAAAAAAAAAAAAAAAAAAATTGTAACACTGGGAATACTGGGTTAATGCTATATAAGTATAGCCGCTTGTTACATACTTACCATGATTTCCTTCAGGAGCAGTTACTTTTAGCAGTTGTTCCTGTGTATACGTCCGACCCCGTGTTAACATATCCGAAAGAACTCCTATATTTGGTTCAACTCTCCTTTTTTTCCATTCTAGCAAAACGAGAAATCTCGCTAGTCCTATGTCATTTCTATAGATATTGCTAGCGTTTTCGGCGACCAGGTAGGCGTTCTGTATGTCCAATTTGTTTGCTAGTGTGTTTGTGTCATCGAATACTAATTTTCTCGCAAAACGTCCCATCATTCTATCATCGAGAGGTTGTTGTAGTTGTGTGTTTTGACACGTGTTTGTCATCTATTGAAAAAAAACGTTACCGGTGTTTATACAATATATATGCTATTTATTTTAATTGATATATAAATCTTAGTGTAAGATTGTAGATTGTATTGACAATTTCAGTAACCCTTAATAGAAAATGACACCCCCCCCCCCCCCCCCCATTAACTAGCAAAAGGGTTTTAGCATACTACTTTTATTGCGCTATTTCGTTTTATCGATTTTAGCCGGGCTTCATACCAGAGGCGTGATCAAGCTTTCGCCGCGAAAATAATCATACGCGACAGGGACTACTTTCTATTCGTCGCAAAAATAATCATACGCGACATGGACTACTTTCTATTCGTCGCATTTTATTTTTTATGTAATTTATACATGTATATGTAATAAATCAAACAATTACTATATATATATATATATATATATTGTGGACATTGTATTACGTCATTTGTGATATTTATAAAATAACACACACGCTACAATCAAGTTAGGACGGCGTATGGATATTTATGGACAGTACTTTCTAGTACTTTGATTCAATGATGTGGCGTCAGGGGCAGAGCTATGTTGAGTGCACACGTTACCCAGATTTTAGCTCTCCAATGGCGGCTTTGCTACTGACCATTTCAAACTGGTGATGTGTTAAACTAAATATAACTAGTCTATGTAATGAATATGCGTATTCTGTTAAGGTGGCTGCATATTCTGCTGAATATATTCAATATATTTTTTTTTATATATGATGATTAAACTAAATTATACTTATTGATATTAATTTTATGTACAGCCAAACCTATATTAGCGGTCACCTCTATTAAGCAGCCACCTGTCTCGAGCAACCATAATTCTATTTCCCACATCTATGTTTTTCAGAATAATTTAACCTGTAATAAGGAACAACCTGTCTTAAATGGCCACTTTTACTCCTTCTCTTGACTGGCTGCTTAAGACAGGTTTGACTGTAGTCTGCATTATGAGGCCAAGGATACTTTTATTAAAATCAAGAGTGTATGCGTTATCACATGGTAGGATGTTCTATTTTCTTTCTTTGCGATAACGGCTATACAGCGAACCCACAACATTTCTAATAACATGGTTTTGAAATACACGTGGTCTATGCTTGCTTTTATTCACAACTAATTAATATAGTGATACTTTAAGTTTTTAATTACCTTAGAAGAGTTATACCAAGTCCCCAGTACACTTTCCTCTGTAACTACATGTGGGTTTCTTGTGTCACCGTAGCACATTGCTGAATGGTTTACCAGCAAATGTTTTAAAGATACAAACGACGGCGGTATATTGTGCTCCGGACAACACACTCTTACGTCGCAGTCAGGTAAATGACGTTTATACGTTTTTGAAATCAGTTCCAAATGTCTTTTAATTGTATTTATACATTCGTCACCGCGTAAATCCTTCAGACTGTCGGTTTTTAAGAAACTAATAACGTATAGATAAATACTCGAGTCTTTCCAGACCATTTCTAGGAGACCTATTTCACCCTTTATACAAAAACATGCATAATTGTAGAAGATTGAAACACTGTCGTTAATTGTTTGAGGATTCCACTCAGAGAGCAAAGATGCTATCAGTGAGTGGAATACAGGCGGCGGAATAATCCCTCTTTCGAATGAGATTTTGATTCTAGGCGTTTTCTGACACTCTTTGCTAGAGGCCATCAAGGGCACATCTTGACTCCTCTTTGGCAATAAGCAGGGCATGAAGAATACTTTGGTTTCTTGGTGATCATACTTCTGAAATATGATCTTTAAATGAATCAGGATTTTGATTATTGTTTCGACATTTTCTTTGAAGCCGTTTGTTTCATTTTCAACAGCGGTAAGAATGAATTTTTCATCAAGTATTCCATCGCTGTTCCATCCGTCGTTTTTCACCCGGAGACTTAGCGGATATGAATCCTTTGGTTTCCTTCTCATTATGATGTTGATGAATTTCACGAGTGCCATTGGATCCAGTAATATCAAATTGTCGAGACCGGGTTCTTGAAAGTACATTAGAAAACCTTTGTAGTGCTGGTATTCCAGGAAGTTTTTCAGTCTTGCAATATCATTCAGAGGGACGTCGGATGTACTGTCAATATGTCGTAGTTCTTCCTCAACCGACATAGTGATTTTATTCCTGTCTTCGGACTTTATTCTGAGAAGTCTGAATTCTAAAGCGAACCAGGAAGCTGGTATCTTCTGGTCTGTAACTCCCAAACCTTCGTCGATAATCTTATTTTTAAGTTCCGTAAGAGTGTCGTCATCGCTAGCTGACAACGTGTTATTGATGGCAATACATTGTAACGATCCTACTTGCATCACATTTTTTATCCTCTCAAATATCTTTTCAATTGTCTAAAATAAAACATAAATCATAATTGTTTAACACGTATCGGCTATTTGATACATCCGCTCAAAATAAAGTTTACTTGAGTTCCAGATATTTTGCAAACCCCTATTAAGAACGATTTATCAGCTCGCTCACTCATTCACTCACTCACTCACTCACTCACTCACTCACTCACTCACTCACTCACTCACTCACTCACTCACTCACTCACTCACTCACTCACTCACTCACTCACTCACTCACTCACTCACTCACTCACTCACTCTTGCATTTTTAGGAAACACTAACAAAGACTATATAAAATAGTATAAACATGCAGATGTGTTTAATTCCCCTTATACGATTAAACGAAAAACAAACCAATATATTATTCTTGGCACCCTCATACAGTTCCTAACATTAAACAACTGTTATGCTATGGCAATCATAAAAGTAGTCCATTGCATGTACACAAGTGAAAATTGTATGGTCAGATTTGATTGACAGTCGATAAAACTGCGTATGTTTAGTGATTTGTACCATGTCGTTTTGTCGTTCGCTCTGCGACGATACATGCCGTGCGGCACCACAACCTTGCACTTATCAACTGCCACCACACATTCAGAATAAATAGAAGTATTCAGTGACGCAATTCAATATGTACTGACCTTTTCGTCAACCATGTCACTGTGAGTTCCTACCACAATAACCGGTGTATTGTCGTCATTTCCGTATGTTTTTATGGAGTCCCACCAGAACCGTATTGTATCTATTATATTAAATATGAATTAATTGAACACTTTTGTTGTCAACATCAGTCAATTCTAAATATTTTATCATGATTTTAAAATAATAAGAGAGTATATTTTCCTACAAAGAATATACTAGACCTTTTACCAAAAATATCAAAATAGCAAAAAATGTCATAGTTTGTAGTAAAACTATAAACAATCTATTAAAACACAGGATACGTTCCCTGTTGGTCAAAATCTCTATTGAATCAAACCTGTCTTAAGCATCCAGTCACGTGAATGAGCGAAAGTGTACTCTAACATCACACACAAACTCACATAAAGTGCAATTCCTTTTCGATATATATTTATTCTTCATTATTACAATTTTCGTTTAAACTTTAATGAATTCTATTAACACATATGCACGCTTCTAAACATAGTTCAAACAAGCCCCACATCTTAGTCTAACTGTTCCTACTCAAAACCCAACCATCCTGCCTAAAAAACCTGACTTCCATCCTCCAGTCCAAAACTAAAACTGGTAACTTGCACTATTAAATGACATTAAAATGACAACTTATTCATATACAAGTCACGTTGTTGTTGACATGGACAGATATAAGCTGAACAGATGTAGTTTTAGTCCGCTAACTCATCATAAAACACGTTCACATCTCTATTTAAAACCTGTTTAGCTATATTTTGGACAGGGTGTCATTCATCAGAAGTTCAAGCAAAGTTCGGACCAAACATATTAATGACTAATTGCATTTCGCCTTACCTATGAAATATCCCACACAAGTATTATATCTTGGGCTTAAATGTTACATTATAAAACTAATACAATCTATAATTATTAAGTGACTATAACATCAGTGGTCTTTTAACACAGGTTGTTGCTTAATACAGATTAATTTGCTTTGAAATAGCAAATGTGACTGCTTAAGACAAGTGACTGCTCAACAGAGGTGACCGCTTACACAGGTTTTACTCTATAGGATTGTAAAACTTAGTAAATTACAAATATGTAGAGTGATAAGAGTCACAACCACAACAGGAGACTTTAAACAAGGCTAAAAGACAGATCCTACATCACCTCCGTCGCTACATCATAAAACGAGACAGAGTAAATAACATAGCACCATTTAGACTATTACCTTACACATGCGTACGTGTACATGTTTATATGACATTTTGCTACTTTTTTTATATAAAGTTATGAAAGCTTTTCGATAATAAGCTAGTTATAACGTTGTGTTCAATTACAAAAGCCATATTGCGCAATAGTTGATAATGGAGAGTTTTCATAGTAAACCAATCGTGTTTTACATTAGATCAATAACTTAAGATTAAGAAAAGAATAGAAAAACAGACTAGGCACTGTGTACACAGAAACTTACCTAGTACGGAAACGTCCTCAGTGTTTTCGGTCCTAGCACTCCTAGAAAAAGCTAGATTTTCATGAATAACGTCGTTCAATGGTTTATTCAGGTCAATCACTAAAAGGTAAACAACCGATGGAGACATGAACGCTTGGTGGGTTGTGTAGTATGTTGTCTGACCAGCGAAATCCCAATATGTCAAATAGATCCTCTCTCCTGGACTGAACTGCATTTTTCGTACAACTTGTTTGAGGTATTGCTCGCTTTCAGCTGTCAGAGAATATGTGCGCAGACCATCCTCTCGTGATTTGTTATATGAAGCGCTACATGCATTACTGATTGTACCTTCTTCAACGATTTCTTCTGAACCAATCATATAGTCAGAGAGATTATAGTCAGAGAGATCATACTCTCTAGTTTGGAATTTGGTTTCCGTAATGGAACTTTCCTTTCCTTTTGCAGCTGGATTTGTTTGAGTGCCAGTAGTTGTCTCATTATGATCTAAAATACATGAACTACTGTTTTGATATGCTTTTATCTGATATAGATTAGGTACTCTGTGCTTTTAGCCGTCGCGGGTTCGAGTTCAACTGTGTCCGAATTTTTTTATACGGAAAAGTGTGTCGGTCACTTCCGGAACGACGGTGGTTCTATTCATATTCACTGTCTGTTTTCCCCATCCAGCCATTACCACTATTGTCATGCAATATAGCCTATCGCGTGCTAAAATGGATGCAATTTACCATTGTTTTTTAAATCGATATCATAGTTAGTGCAATAAAAGTTTCCTTCATTATTATTAACTTTTACACAAATTTCAAATTGACCGTCAACCTGATATAAAATTTACTCTTTTTGTACAGAAACCTAAATCTTCATATTAAAAGCACAGTACTCGTACTGTTAAAATTTAGAAAATATAGTCCAGACATTGAAGAGTTTATATTGATGTTAGAATTAATGTTATCAGCACAAACGCCTGCAGCATTTTCAGGCCCAAGTAAACAAAGTTCACGAACTTGATGTTTGTCAGACGACTAGTTATTATATGATTAAAATATATTTTTCTGTTTTT
Organism: Panopea generosa; assembly: GCA_029582155.1. Classification (NCBI taxonomy): domain Eukaryota; kingdom Metazoa; phylum Mollusca; class Bivalvia; order Adapedonta; family Hiatellidae; genus Panopea; species Panopea generosa. Next base: position 38,822,562 of record CM055899.1, read on the forward strand.
ATGCACGTATCACACACATATCGAATACAGTTTGAATTCCAATCCTGACGACAAAATATATATCTAGTTACAGACATCCCCTCAGATAAACTGTATCATTAAAACGTTGAACTGCCCATTGCATAGTGCGCGCGTAGGAAAACATAACTAGAAAATTAAATATGTAGTTGTTTTGTCGAAAAATAAAAGTCTTAAAAATATTGTCTTTATCCAATGGGAACGATGCTTCAAATACATGTGAAAAAGTGAGGATGGAATTATTAGATTATCAAATATATTTGAAATATACTAAATATTTCCAAATATTTATATGAACGCAGAATTAAAAGCATAAGAAATACCTCTTTCTTTTGATTCATGTGCAATAAACACAAGATGGTGTATCTCTTTCGGTATATCTTCTGCAATGGAATATTCGGAAATTGCCCATGCCATTCTCTCATAATTCAGTTCCCGGTCGTAACCTGAAACCTCAAAGTAGCTGGATATTAACAACGAGCTTCTGGTGATATCATTAAATACTAGTATTTATTGTATAAATAGATAACTACGAGCATTTTAATTAACCACTCGAGTGCCAAAAGCTGGCGGAAGGATTGATAGTGTGTCTAGAACAGTCAATGTGACTGTCTAAAAAGTATAATATCGTAAATACAATGTCATATGACATACAACTGATTCGGAATTTCGAACCAACCAAAACGTGACAAAATGGCATTTTAATTACAAGGGGAAATCAATTGGATATCCCATTCTAAAACTACATATAACCGTCTACCTTGGGTTTGTGTCTCCCAGAATCGTTTGCCATCTCCAATGTCCAGTACACGTGACATTACTTGTTCTATATCTAGCCCTTCAGTTGGAGGTAAAAGATTGTCAGGACAGACTATAGGCATATTTTGCAGGCGTTTAACCAATGTTGTTTTCCCGACTGACTGATGACCTACTACGTTGACACGTACATGGCGTGAAGCTACTGTTCCAAATTGTAAGGTACGTAAATATAGTTTCCAGTGTTCGTCGTGTAAAACTACCTTTACGTTGTCAGGTGTCTTAGCTCGCTCTGCAAGGAATTGTAATTCATATTAAGACACAATGACGATCATAGGACGATGTTAAGATGATTATACTGAAATAGAAACATGTTTTAGGATGTGAACCGCCACGGCTATTCATGGGCTACATTTTAAGGTCACTAGATACATATTAGTTGTAATTTGTACTAATTCATTTTTGCTCAAGTGCAAAGAAAAGCTAAAAGCTTATATGAGTCCTCGTTTTACTTGTATAACCAATACTGAGTGTTGTTTTAAGAAGACGTTGGATAAACAACATACAGTAGCATAGTTACATGGTTACATGGTACTATGGCAAACATGGTAAATAAAGTAAATATTGAATGTTTTTTCTTAAAAAGGTAAATTGCTATTGATAAGTTACTGTGTTTAATTATAATTAACAATATCTCTGCAAGTGTCTGTTTTTTTTGAAAGATTCATCTAACTTTAAAACAAATTTTAACAGGCATGCTAATTAATAAGAAAGAAGTACAAACATAATAGTTTTCAAATGTGTAAACTTTGTTTTGGGGTTTTAAGGGGCGTTACTGCATATCATATTGTGAAGAATAGTAAATACACTTAGTCTTTTCAGATCATTTATGTTCGTGCTATCTATGTATTGTAGACATTTAAAGATGCTTAGATGTCGCCAGAAATATGAGTTGAGTATATATACGATTTCATTTCATGAACAAATGAAATTCGTCTTCTAAGGATCCGCATCGTTACACTAATATTCCTATAAAATGTGTATTATCTGGTTTGCCCTAGCATCCAGCTTCAACTTTCAGTCTTTGAGATGGTACCCATGATTTAGTAAATGCTTCAAGGGATTTCGATATATCAATAACGTAACTACATATTTTAAAATAAAAAACAACTGTATTATAAAATATATGTACCTATAATTGAAAATCTTTAATAAAAATAATGTAGAAATTGGTATCAGTCTAATGTACTAACCTAATTGCCTTTCATCGGTCCGAGGAGTTGGAGCAGTTTCATCTATCGCATCTTTCGTAGCGCTTTGTTTGTCCTGGACGAAAGAATGCAAAGACAACAGCAAATTAGCGACAGCCATGGACAAAATCAATAATGATTTATTGACGTTGATATAAGTTTGCTATTATGACGGTTTAAGAACTTTGAAACGTATTGTTTTCTTACTTTATCGCAAAGAGAACTGTATTATTTAATATATTAAAGATCGAATGCATAATCCGAGGAAGTGCTGAGCGGTATATCATATTTGCGAACAATTTTATAATCAATTAGATAATAAAAAATAATTATAAATAAGCAATCATGTCAGCTGCTATGTATCTGACAAATGAGAACAATGGCTCTTTTAATACTACTCTTTCATATTACTGTCAAACCTGTCTTATGTAGCCAGCCATGCAAAGGCACAGGGAGTAGCGTTGAAGACAGGTTGTTGCTTAATATAGGTTAATTTGCTCTGAAAGCATAAAAACGGGAAAATCCAATCGTGGCTGCTTAAGACAAGTGGCGGCTGCATAGAGGTGACCGCTTACACATGTTTGACTGTACCCCTATAAGGTACGAGAAATATATGCATATACCTTATTATCAGATTCCATCAGTCATCGTATGACGTCAATATCTGAAAACACTGTTTTTGACCAATAAATTAACGATATTTAGATATTTGGTCATGTCGGAAAGAAGCACGACAGATTACTTTAGAGAGTTAAGTTACACGAGCAACACCGAGCGACTGAGGAATTAAGTCTTTTTACGGTATTTACTAGAGAAAATATAGCAAACAACTATTGGAGAATGTTTATTCCTTCAACCCCGTGTCGTAAGTAAAGTGACAAATCATGTTTATTTATCAATGACACCATTTTCTTACAGTTAAAACTTAATTGTGTTGACCTAATAAAGATACGTACATATAACATTAACGATGATGTTAACTTTTTTTCATTTCGCTGTCTCATCGAACAATAATAAGACAGATACTTATAATAACGGACTGACTATTCTTAAAACTTAATTATCTGATGACATCATGGTGCAGTTGTAAACCAGTGACAAATTCTCCATATATTTCGTCTCTCGAACGTAACATGCCGAGCTGTTTTCCGACTTGCCGGAACATCTAGATGACGTCAATCTTTCATAATACAACGACGTTATTTTGGTATGTCATATGGTGACAGACGGAAACTAAATATATATATATATATATATATATATATATATATATATATATGTACATATTACTGGCATAATCTTTCTCCGAGATAACAGAAAAATACATGACACATGTGATATGTTTCTGAGTTATATGATAAGAAGAACATTACATTCGTGCTTATTTGTTATGCTTATTTATTATGAAATTAATTAAACACGATGACAAAGATGTTATTAAGTTCATCAAGAGCATTGCTTATATTTTTTACCAAATCGTTTAATAAATTCAATATTAAATGAACACTCACTTAAGATTCTATATTTATTTATTCGCTTACGTCAAGAGAAACATATCAAATGTTATTCATTCTGTAACTCGTGACAGAGTGGTTCAATACGTCATCTCAAGAGCATATATCTATCAACGCTGAATCCGTATGTTCGAGTCCCACTCGGTTCAAAAACTGTATGTGTGAAAGTAGGGACAAGACGATTTTTCAGCTCATATTGAATTTGAAGTCAATAAAACTAAATGTGCCATATATAACCTCAAATATGTTGAAAACGGCGTTAATCACTATCTATAACGTAATCAGTATTAATCTGCCAGGGACCGAACACCATTCCGTATGTTAAACGGAGGTCACCTCTGGTGAGACCTATCTACATTATATGATTATGAAATCTACAAGTACCCTACTTAAACATTAAGACTCTATTCTTCTTATTCTTATAGACCTTCGACTACTACATTATTTACATGTTTAAACAAGTTGAATGCTTTTAAAAAAGTATCTAAAAAAAGTATTTAAAAAAATGGTAAGGTCTTATAAACGATGTTGCAACTAGAGTTAATGAAGGTGTTAGTTTGTATAATATGCTGGTATAATGGTGTAAGATGCAACATTTGAGTGAATGCAGGAAAGATAAAAGCAGTAACGCATCGGGTACTAAATACATGAGTAATACCAAAACCCGATTGAGTTCCAGCTGACCCAGTCAAATTCCGACTGCAGGGAAAAGGCAAATGTGATGCATTTAATAATAAGTATGGTGTTTAAATGCACAAATCTGAATCATTATGCATTTTCATTTGCATATTCAAAGAGAAAATATCTGGAAAAAAATGTCTTGAAACTTACATTATATATTTTCAAACTTATTTACTGCAATGTTCTATAAAATCTACTATTGTGAAAATATCTTTTTAAAAATAATAATTTGTGGATATATTAATTAAAAAAACAGTTCAAATAAATGTATTTTTCAAAACTTGTGCAAGTTGGGCGATATGTCTGGTTTTTATAACGGTAAACCGACACCGATTAAACCGCTCTGTTCATAAAGAAAATATATGTCATTTGTATCGAGCAAAATAAACGTTTGTAGCTTCTTGATTTTGTTAATATTGTCATTGTTATGGGTTCAGCATATCATAACCATTGTAACAGTTGATTAAAACATGTTATTTGAAAATGATTTGCATTAACTCAGCAGGAATTTTTCACAAAAAAAACCGGCGAAAAATCGTCAAAAAAGTTTCAAGATCTAACTATCTTTTATTTTATTTTTCAGTATTTTCTTATTAAATATACAAATGACAATGCATAATGATTTCAAATTAGCGCATTAAATAACTGATTTTAGTACCATCTAATCCCATAAGGCATTGCAAATTAGTGCATTAAAACGCCACAATCATTATAATACCCACTGCAATTGTCTTTTAATTACAGCCGGTAAATGGCCGGTCAGCTGGTTTGGTTTAAGTACCGGTCCATATCCCATATGGTACTTGAAAAGCAATGGCGACCTTCTTATGGCGAATGCAAATGTTTTTAACATGTGGTCGTGACGTTTCAATATGGCAGCGTCCACAGTCAACTTCTAAAGTGTTCATGCGACCTAACCAAAATAAAACATCCAATGACACACTATCGCCGCCAAATATACAAACCTTAATAAACGCGTCGGTGATCTTTAAAGTGCGATGAGTTTCGACTACATCTTTTTCTCCCCAAATGCGTTTCAAATAGCTGCACATGGGAAACCATCGTATATGTTCCAACCATGGATCATGCAAGGCATTCCACTTCCTAACACATACATTGCAGGAGAAACAGACACACTCGTCATCAACACCTGGGAGCGATAATATAGAAATATAATTATAACTTTATCAATAGATTCACCACAATCTAACAGTGCATATATATGTTTTAATTTAACGATTAATCGCTCGTTGGTATCCGTATTGCTCTCCTCTCGTACGCCAAATGCCGATATATTTCATGCCTTACCACGAGACGTTAGCGTCATACAATGACTTGCGGAAAGTAATATACAGAAAAAGTCAGTAGATTGCTCAGAATTATTGGTTTGTTTTTGTTGTCTTTTTTAAAATGGGGGAGTTTTCTAAAATAAACGTTTAAGTTAGTTTTTAACATTCCTATAGAGTCTACATGGCACGGAAGAAAGCGATGAGCTAATATGAAAATGTGAAATATAGTGTAGCAAATGTTTAAAATTTAGAATTTTCTTTTTTACCATTTTTTAACTGTGCTTTCGTTCTATATTCTGTTCAATTAAGTTATTTATACTGATTCATTACACATACTATAAAAAATAATAAATAAACAGAAATATAAAAAAAATGATGGATTAGAAATCATACATTTCAAGCCAAATATTTCAGTTAAACGCTTTTGCACGACACATTCTGTTTGAGTGTTTGGTGTATATGAACAGAACTACACGCAGTGTGTGCCAGTCACATATTCTACGATGTAGAGTGAATACTTATTTTAATTATGATTACTTTTACAATTATACAATTATTACAGCCTTCCATATCATGTAACTATTTTAAGGTTCTCCTCCTACGTAAAACACATTTTGCACGTATTTCAAAGAGCCTAAATGGACTGCAAGAATACTGTGCCTTTAAGTCATCCAATCCCTAAGAAATGTGAGTTTTACTTCCAGTTTCATTTTCAGTGTTGTGTAAGTCCGGTGTTTCAGATAATTAGTCGTATCGTTCAATATTGTTTCAAAAATCTAGGATTCGACATATCTGAGGTTACTGTACTTTCATTGATACGCATATAGTTGTTCTGTTTTCTTTGGATCAGCATTATATCTTGATTGAAAATCATTTGGAGCTTAATTCAAAGACTCCAGTTAATGAATATCTTAAAAATGTCTTGTGTTGCATGTCCGTTTAGAATGAACTTATATTTTGACTTTCGCCATTCATTTCTAATCAAGCAAATATTTCTTCATGTTAAGTTATATCTATGTCTTGAAAATCCAAGCAACTATCAACATACAGAAGCAAATAGAGTTGCGCCTAATTCTTAGTGACATATATACAATGATTGCGCTATAATGTTATGTAATTCAAGTTTGGAATAGTTTTGATATGGACCATAGAGACTATCATTTTTTAAATACCAGACATCATAGAAAGAAATAACGTTTTTCGCACTATTCTGACCCCATAGTTGAAAGAAGCACCGCCTGATATCAAGGCTGTTGATGATTAGCTATTAATCAGCCGTTAGAAGTATTCTTCAATAACCAAGATAGCTAATGTTACATTACACATTAGAATTTATAAACTAAATCTGTAAATCGTGTGTGCGATTAGCTCTACTTCGTAGAGGTCTACCGTCTTCGGCCACGTTCGACCACCACTCCACCACAACCTTGCTATTATTGTTTTTGGTTTGTTCTTGACAGATTGAAGATATCGGCTTACTTTCAAACACAATAATTATTCCTAAAAAATACAATTCAAATATTTAAAGAACTTCGTGACAGCGTGTCCACAACACGTCCATGATTCCCCGAGTTGACAAATTACCGAGTTCTGTATATTAAACATTCAACTTGATTGAAATGGGAAAACACAAAAAATGGTTCGTAAAAAGCTTTTTTTCAAAAAATCTATCATTTCGAGTAAATGAAACCTCGTTAAAGCTTGTGTCATTTTTAAGCAAATCAGTTTCAGATCTTAAAATATAACTTTTGTTGCTCGACGGATTTTAGTTTAAACTTATTTATTTTACTTCGACTGTGAAACAATTTATTACTTAAATAAATCACGCTCGAAGTTTTCTTGGGTAGAGCCAGTTCTAAGGATATTCGGAAAAAATGTCTTGCTCAAGGACACCTCCGTGGTGACGGAATTGACACACTCGAAAAAACGGTGGTTTTGTACGTTTGTCGAAATAGCTGTCATCTGGTGTATGCGTATTGCTTTCTTGCTCTCAATACAGCAGGAAAACACTCATTTGTTTCAGGATAATCATATTTTTTACCAAATTATAAAAAAATTTCTGTCAAAATAAAACTCTTGAAGGTTTTGCCAATTATCATCACTTTGTATCATTCTTCTGATCCATGCTTGTTTAAGCCCTTAAGCTCTGTTATAAATGGCTGTAAATTCCACCATCACAGCACAGTTTCACAATAACGATACTTTTTTCTGGCTCTTACTAAAGACAAGCATGCATACAGTCAAATGTTTATATCCTTTATAATCTCAATGTCTAGATTAGGAGGTGATATATAAAGATCGTTAAACGCTAGTATAAGAAGTGTTTTGATTCTCTCTAGTGGAGTAAGATGTTGCCTTATCCAAAGGCTAGTTGATATTTATATATAGTGTTTGTTATTTAAATTTATCAATTTATTTTCAATCCAAATATTTTGTTAACCTTTCTTATTCCTCCAATGTTTGATTCAGGGGCGTATCCGATCCATCTAGTAATATTCAGGTATCATTAACAACATGAGACATGTTGTATTGTGTATTTCCTATTTGCATACGTTAGATTTTTTATCATTTTTAATCTTACACAACTTTCACCCATTGTAACATTTGTGGAAGGGGCAGTATGTAATTTTGACAAAACTTGTATCCAATGTGACATTTTTGGGACGAGCAGTAACTAATGTTGGCATAACTTGTACTCAATGTAACATTTGTGGGACGGGCAGTAACTAATGTTGACATAACTTGTACTCAATGTAATATTTGCGGCACGGGCAGTAACTAATGTTGACATAACTTGTACTCAATGTAGTAACTAATGTTGACATAACTTGTACTCAATGTAACATTTGCGGCACGGGCAGTAACTAATGTTGACATAACTTGTACTCAATGTAACATTTGTGGGACGGGCAGTAACTAATGTTGACATAACTTGTACTCAATGTAACAT